>CP106726.1:84640728-85033877 GCA_025506655.1 Gossypium rotundifolium
TACCCTCTTTGGGTTTCCGTCATTATGCGATTTCGGCATTTATCATAACATATAAACTTTATAATCATATATTAGTCAAACAGATCTAAATGGTGGGGAAGTATTACACCTGATTATGTCGATACCCTTGCTAAATCGATTTACTGCCTTCTATCTACCACTTTGCTCAAAAAGCCGAAAAGATGTGAAAATAGGGCCACTCCTATTTTCGGCCGTAGTTAGTGTTTTACCCAATTTCATATATTTAAAAATAAACAAATCTCCTTACCTTGAAATCCCGAAGGTAACATGATTCGAGTGTTACCGAACTACAAGTTAGAGATCTATGCGATTGGCCCAACTACAGATCCTGGAATGCTGAAAAAGAAAGAAAAACACAAGATTAATTCCATATGGCCATTCGGCTATGGCCTCCAAAAGCCGAAAAAGGATCAAAAGAAAACCCAAATCGTTACTTACCCTACAGAAGATTTCGGCTATCCCTTGTAGAAAGATTCGGCAACCGTAGAAGATTAGAGATCTAGAAGTTTTGGCTTTTTAAGGAAATCCCGAAAAAATGAACTAGATGTGTTTTTCGGCTTTTAAAAGAATTGAATGGAGTTTTGGTTTTGGCTTAGGAAAAGTAAACAAAAAAGAGCCTTAGAAATTTCGGCTAGGAAGTAATTTCAACAGAAGAAGAAAAAGAAAAGAAAAGTTTCGACAACAGAGAATGAAAGAAAAGAATTGTAACACCCTAAACCCGGCCCAAACACTATGACCAAGTTCAGTATGTTACAGATGAAAACATTTTGAAAACCCTTGTTTAGCCGATTTAATTTAGGGTAAAAGATATTGTCTTGTTTTAAAAATAGTTGAGGTGTATAAAGAAATCAATACATAGTTCGTTTTAAAAATATATTAAGTCGATTGTTACTGATTTTAGATGTACCGATGGCACGTAAAACATTTTTACGCTTAAATTTAATAAAACTTGTGTAATCATTTTAAAGTCATTAAACAGTTTAAATAATTCATCCAAAACATGTAAAATAATAAAATAATCTTAGAAGGCCTTATTACAACTTAAGTAAATAAAACCAAAATAAAATAAAAATAATTCAAAGTTCATCTAGTCCATAATTTCACCTTTGCATGGCCACCTCGAGTCCATCCGGCTCCTCATCCATGATCTACGAGTCACACGAAAATGTTAAAGGAAAAGGTGAGTCACCAAGACTCAAGCAGTGTAACCCTTTTCCCGTTTAGTGCAACAACATACACAATTTATAACAAATTAACATGCACTAAATTATGCACCCAACCTAGCCATCCAAACACCTTTCTCTACCCTGTGGTACCAAACCATTGGTGGTGCCAAACCACTTGGTGACTTAAAGTCACAATATTCATCAATAATTGTGGTGCCAAACCACCGGTGGGGCCAACCCACGTGATACCAAATCACCGCGTCGATCCCATAATATAATCCGTGGGGCCAACCCATCGTGGTGCTAAGCCAGCGGGACGAGACGCTATGAGGTGCCAAACCTCGGTGACCGTAGTCACGAAATGTGGTACCAAACCACTGTGTCCGTCGACACGAATGTCACTTCCTCTCCACTCATATATCCCACATCGATCTATGATATTTAGCGTAAATCATGCCAACATGCTTATTTAGCAACATACACCGGATTTATCATTAACCATATATTTAAATCACATATACCAAATATGTCATGCTTCCCAAAAGCATCATAAAGAACTCAAACGACAAGGACTTACGAATCCTTGCTTATACCTTTATGGTATTAAATCCAAATCTACATCATTCCGATTAGCACACACATTGTATTTAGCATGCTTATTAATTATAAAGTGTGTATGTACACACCGATGCTAATGATAGCTCTAAATCCAAGAAACCAATCGACCACACAAGATTCCCTTACCTATATTCAGCCATTACCTAAAGTTAGTACCAAGGCCATTCGCCAAACCAAAATAATCTCAAGGGGTTATCATTTGAAACCCGAGACCTTACCTACACGCCCCTTGAATACAAGCCACCACACCAAGTGTTTCTGCTTCCCTATAATCGGCAATCACATGTTAATAGACTTGACTTTTCAATCACTTAACTAAACAACTATTAATAAATCTTTACCACCACTTACCAACCAATTAAAAGATGATGGCTCACTAGATCGCTTCCAAATCCTCAAGGCCCTTCCTCTCAAACCGATTGAGAAGAAGAGAGCACCTTTTTCTTTGATGTTCAATAAAACTACAGCAAATAGGGAGGGAGTAGATTCACTAAGGAAAATAAAAGAGATGCTGGAATTTTGAATAATTATGGGCAATGGTATAAGGGAATTTCAGTAGCAAAGTAGTAGGGATTCGGCTAATGGAGGAAGGAAAAAGAGAAGAAAAGATGTAGGGAAAATTAATGGTGGTTTCGGCTAAGTAGAAGAAAAGGATGTTTGGAAAATTTTGAGCAATTGCCTAGGGAAATTAACAGAGAGAAAGAAGAAAAGTTGTTTGGGATTTTGGGCACTTCTTGCACAAAAATCAATTTTGAACAGCCCCCAAGGAGTCCCAATGTGGCCAATTCCTCCCTTTTAGGTGATAAATTCCAGCTTTCATTTAAATTAAATTTATCTATTGTTATCCCTTAATCACCTCAAACAAAATTAAATAAAAAAAGCCACTAACACCTCTACCTCCAAATAATTTAGAGTAAAAATTTAGCTCAACCTTATCACTTTTAAGAGTCCAACTTGCAGCCAATTTCCACCCATGCACGCCAAAGAAGAAAAGAAAAGAAAATAAAACTAAATCGCTACTATCTTTGGCTCGAACCAAAGACCTCTAGCAAGACCTCCCCTTAAGCGGCCAGACCAACTCTCCCAATTGACTTTCATGTCAATTACCCCTTTCATTTATTTATAAGACCTTCTTCTTGGCCCTTTTTCTTCTAACGCAAAAAGCACAAAATGCTCCTCGCGTCCCTCGAACTCGAGACCGCCTTCTAACTCTTAAGTGGCGCCCAAGCCACCCCTACCACCGAACTTTCATGACATGATCCTTCACCAATTAATTTTAAAGCCTTCCTACTTAAGCCCATCACTTTTAAAAAAAAAACAAAATGCAGAATGCTCCTCCTGCCACTCGAACTTGTGACCTGCGGCCCCCCTTCACCTCCAACACGCATGGAACCACTTAGCCAACTAGATCCTTGTGTCAAGTTCCTTTTAAAAATTTTTTAACCCCTATCTCACCTAGCTTCCTCCTTTAAGCACTTATAAAGAAATTTTTAATCCTAAGTCGACCTAGCTCTAAGTTAAATTCTAGACCTTAGAACATGCCAAATAAATCATAACATTTATTTCTTCAAGCACATGGGAATGACTAATTAAATTTTCAACAACCCCTAATTTAGGGTGTTACAGTTCTACCCCCTTTAAAAAAAATTTCGTCCTCGAAATTACCTACTAACGAATAGTCGTACATCTTAACTCACCGTACTACGCTTATGCCGCGTACTCTGATCTTAATAAAACTATCTTACTTCCTAAGCACCATCTCTAAATTCACAACCACGGTTTCAGGCACTTCCCTAGCAAAACAAGAAAACTCTACGATAATCAAGTAATTAAGGGTATTCCAGAAATAAGGAGCATACTCGTTGTCACATCTGCACATCTTCCTCCTCATGGTGACCAATTGCATAAACCAACTTTGGTTGCCTCGCCTCTGCACCTTCAAAGACTCGGCCACACCTGTTACCATTTCCATTACCCCTAGTCGCACCTCCACCCCTTTGTGGTGTTGGTTATCCCTCCATTGGTGCATCGATCCTCGATCCTCGATCTCGCCTAGCCGCTTTCTTGAATAGTCTCTAACTCGATGCTCCAAGGACCCACACTCAAGCATCCCCGATTACCCTTCCAACATTCCCCGTGTGAGACTTGCCACACCGAGCACACCGTGGCGGCCATTGAGGATTTGTAACAAAGCGGAGCCTAGCGGTCGATTCGACCCATCAAACCTCGTCCTCTTCGCTCATTACCCGAGAACCTCAAGGTTCGGAGCTCCTCTTATTCCAATTTCTATCTTGATTCCGCTCTAACAGATCGTCTTACTCCTTCAAAGAACCTTCGATTTCTCTACTAGGATGTGGAACTCCTGTTCTGCTGTGGAGCTATCATCATCCTTAGCTCATCTCTAAGCCCATCTTCGAATCTGACACAGCTCATGCTTGGTACCCACAATACCACGAGCATATCTACTCAATCAAGGAACTTCGGCCTCATATTCTCGCCATTTGTTTTATTTCCTTGAACCAGTTCGGAAAGCCTTCCTCTGTCGTCTACATAGCTAGTTCCAATATATTTCTTCCGATAAGCTTCCTCAAGAACTCTCAAGTGAGATTTTCGCCCTGCTCCATCCCTTACGGTGAGCCACCATCGATATGACTCATCCCAAGCAGAGAGATGATACCCTTCAGCTTCTCCTCAGCGGTGAAATCCAAATCACCCATAATCCTTTCAGTGGATTCTAGCCAATACTCCGCCGCACTGGGCGCCACTCCGGACACTCCTCCGAATATTCGCTCATAGCTCGAGTCGTTCACCCACAGATTATGGGTTCTCGCACCCGTGCCACCCTCGACTACCTGCTCCAATACCGTGTCTGACTTGTGATACAACATCGTTACCACCCGTCTGATCTTGGAACTCAGTCTCCGCCGTCGACAAATCTGGCATCTCATTTTCAACCCATGACCAGACCTTGCGGGCTCTGACAGGGTCATCCTTCCTCTACCACGACCACGCGGCGAACGACCACGACCTCTAGAGCTCATTCTAACTATTACGCTTTAATCGATTAAGAAATTTTTATGGATTAGTATTTCACTTGGTTATCCGCCAAGAAATTTTATGATAGGAGTTTTAAGAGTGGTTCTTTCAGAATCAAACAAGCACACGCCTTTCATTCATTCATTCAAAGAGATGTTGTAGTTTCACAGTGATTATTTTTCCACTACCCAGGGGCATTTTTGTAATTTGTCCTATAGGGGTATTTTTTTGTAATTTTTCAAAAATACAAGTTCTCGGATGATTTTGTCAAAAATTATTTTAAAACTCTTAATTTCCTGGGGTATTCTGAAAAATTTCGAAGTTCGGGGGTATTTTGGTGGTTTTGAAATTCAGGGGCATTTTCACCAAAAATGATTTCCAAAAATTGGGTTCTAAGTGATTTTACAAAAGAAGGATATTTTGAAAATTTCTTTTTGAAAAATTCCATACGGAGGGTATTTTGATAATTTATAAGCCAGGGGTATTTTGGTCATTTGTTTCAAATTGAGGGGTATTTTGGTTTTTTTTTTTAAAAAGCTAAGATTTTATTTATTTCCAAAATCAAAACGGCTAGTCCCTTTTGGGTTTTAGTTATCGAGATTAGCATATGAGTGTGTCGTCTCAGCTAGGATGAACCGTTACTACGCACCAGGTAGGATTCAAATGAGTAGGAGGTGAGTCACGAGGATTGCTTAAATACCAGGCTCCCATCGAATCCAATCCTAGACATGCATATAACGATTGCCACATCTTTTGCTCAGTGACAACTCACAGGGTTTGTTTAGGGAATTTATTAAATCTTATGCAATATATGTTGGAGTATGCTAACCCTAGGGTTCAATAATTTCTATTCTAATAGTCTACGTTCCCAATTTACCCTTCTACCCCTCATCAAATATTCACAAAAATGGATAGAATTACATACCTGGGCAGATAGGTGCCGGAGACTCGGTGCCATGCTGTTCAAGCCAAAACAATTTCTCAAAACATTATAATAAGGCCTACTAACAAAACAAAACATTTTGGGCCTTGGGCCCCCCACGCAGTTTTTGAACTGGCTCGATACTAATTTTGTAACACCCTAAACCCTACCAAACACTATCACCAAGTTCAAGATATTCTGAGATGAAAACATTTTGAAAACCCTTGTTTAGCCGATTCAATTTAGGGTAAAAGATATTGTCTTGTTTTAAAAATAGTTGAGGTGTATAAAGAAATCAATACATAGTTCGTTTTTAAAAATATATTAAGTCAGATTGTTACCGATTTTAGATGTACCCGATGGCACAGAAAATATTTTTACGTTTAAATTTAATAAAACTTGTGTAATCATTTTAAAGTCATTAAACAGTTTAAATAATTCATCCAAAACATGTAAAATAATAAAAATAATCTTAGGAGGCCTTATTACAACTTAAGTAAATAAAACCAAAATAAAATAAAAATAATTCAAAGTTCATCTAGTCCATAATTTCACTGTATGGCCACCTCGAGTCCATCCGGCTCCTCATCCGTGATCTACGAGTCACTTGAAAATGTTAAAGGAAAAGGTGAGTCACCAAGACTCGATGTGTAACCCTTTTCCTGTTTAGTGCAACAACATACACAATTTATAACAAATTAATATGCACTAAATTATGCACCCAACCTAGCCATCCAAACACCTTTCTCTACCCGTGTGGTACCAAACCACGGTGGTGCCAAACCACGGTGACTTAAAGTCACAATATTCATCAATAATTGTGGTGCCAAACCACTGGTGGGGCCAACCCACGTGTGATACCAAATCACTGGCCTCAATCCCATAATATAATCCGTGGGGCCAACCCACTGTGGTGCTAAGCCACTGGGACGAGATGCTATGAGGTGCCAAACCCCTGGAGGTGCCAAACCTCTGGTGACCGTAGTCACGAAATGTGGTACCAAACCACTGGTGTCCGTCGACACGAATGTCACTTCCCTCTCCACTCATATATCCCACATCGATCTATGATATTTAGCAGAAATCATGCCAACATGCTTATTTAGCAACATACACTGGATTTATCATTAACCATATATTTAAATCACATATACCAAATATGTCATGCTTCCCAAAAGCATCATAAAGAACTCAAAACGACAAGGACTTACTTGAATCCTTGCTTATACCTTTATGGTATTAAATCCAAATCTACATCATTCCAGATTAGTTCACACATTGTATTTAGCACAGTTATTAATTATAAAGTGTGTATGTACACACCTGATGCTAATGATAGCTCTAAATCCCGAAGAAACCAATCGGCCACACAAGATTCCCTTGCCCAATATTCGGCCATTACCTAAAGTTAGTACCAAGGCCATTCGGCCAAACCAAAATAATCTCAAGGGGTTATCATTTGAAACCCGAGACCTTACCTACACGTCCCTTGAATACAAGCCACCACACCAAGAGTTTCTGCTTCCCTATAATCGGCAATCACATGTTAATAGCCTTCGACTTTTCAATCACTTAACTAAATAACTATTAATAAATCTTTACCACCACTTACCAACCAATTAAAAGATGACGGCTCACTAGATCGTTTCCAAATCCTCGAAGGCCCTTCCTCTCAAACTGATTGGAGAAGAAGAGAGCACCCTTTTTCTTTGATGTTCGGCCAAAACTACAGCAAATAGGGAGGGAGTAGATTCGGCTAAGGAAAACAAAAGAGATGCTGGAATTTTGAATAATTATGGGCAATGGTATAAGGGAATTTCGGCAGCAAAGTAGTAGGGATTCAGCTAATGGAGGAAGGAAAAAGAGAAGAAAAGATGTAGGGAAAATTAATGGTGGTTTCCAGCAAAGTAGAAGAAAAAGGATGCTGGAAAATTTTGAGCAATTGCCTAGGGGAAATTCGACAGAGAGAAAGAAGAAAAGTTGCTGGGATTTTTGGGCACTTCTTGCTGTACAAAAATCAATTTTGAACAGCCCCCCAAGGAGTCCCAATGCTGGCCAATTCCTCCCTTTTAGGTGATAAATTCTAGCTTTCATTTAAATTAAATTTATCTATTGTTATCCCTTAATCACCTCAAACAAAATTGAATAAAAATAAGCCGCTAACACCTCTACCTCCAAATTAATTTAGAGCAAAAATTTAGCTCAACCTTATCACTTTTAAGAGTCCAACTTGCGCTAATTTCCACCCATGCACGCCAAAGAAGAAAAGAAAAGAAAATAAAACTAAACTACGCTATTGGCTCGAACCAATGACCTCTAGCAATGCCTCCCCTTAAGCGCCAGACCAACTCTCCCAATTGACTTTCATGTCAATTACCTCTTTCGTTTATTTATAAGACCTTCTTCTTGGCCTTTTTTCTTCTAATGCAAAAAGCCCAAAAATGCTCCCTGCGTCCCTCGAACCCGAGACCTGCCCCTTCGAACTATTAAGTGGCGTCCCAAGCCACCCCTACCACCTGGACTTTCATGACATGATCCTTCACCAATTAATTTTAAAGCCTTCCTACTTAAGCCCATCACTTTTAAAAAAAAAAAAAAGCAGAATGCTCCTCCCGCCACACCTAACTTGTGACCTGCAGCCCCTTTCACCTCCAACACGCATGGAACCACTTAGCCAACTAGATCCTTGTGTCAAGTTCCTTTTAAAAATTTTCTTAACCCCTATCTCACCTAGCTTCCCTCCTTTAAGCACTTATAAAGAAATTTTTAATCCTAAGTCAGACCTAGCTCGGGTTAAATTCTAGACCTTAGAACATGCCAAATAAATCATAACATTTATTTCTTCAAGCACATGGGAACAAATAATTAAATTTTCAACAACCCCTAATTCAGGGTGTTACAAGAATAGAGTTCAAATGCCAGAATTGAACAGATCCTATCCCTATTTAAAGAGAATTTTGGCACCCAGATATATACTAAAATAAATAAATAAATAAATAGAATAAACCTACACTCCCTAATCGACTCAAACTTATCACCAATTAAATTCCTTTATTATCACTAAATTTTATCTTCAATCCTCATCCAAAAATTCCATTACTAGCCAAAAATCCAATTTAAATTACATTCAAATTGCCTTCCCCGAACAGCAGCCATTCTTTGGGTGTTTCGGTCCACTTCAACCACCTTTCCCACTCCTGCAGCAAAATAGGAAATTATTGTGCACAAGGCAACTCCAACCCGAGACCTCCAAGCACAACACACGTTACCAACCACTGCACCAGAACTTTTCTTGTGATATGTTTCATTCTTAACTTCTTTTAAGGCCTATTTCACAGTGACCAAATCATCCAAAAAAATCCCAAAAATATTCGATAACATCGAGCTTCGAACCTCCAAAAATTTACATAGAGTTTAATATTATGCCACATTAAATTTTATTATAAGTCGCTAATTCGATTAATATATTTAAAAGGAAGGAAAAATTAGTATACAATAATTACACATTAATCTAAATCTAAACAATAATTACAAGTTTTTTTTATGACAAAGTCCATTCTCTCGCCACACGAACCCACTTATTCTAGGGCTTGCATAATTTTTTTATATATATATTAATCATATTCATTACGTGGGGCTAAGGCCCAAATCTGATGGTGCACGAGGGTTGCACACTAAGTCTCATGACTCAACCTATTATTTAATATTTTTTCGGTAGCACCTAGTGCATCGGACCGAATGAAGAGGAGCGCAAGGTGGCCATGCAAAAGAACATTTGGATTCAGAAAAGAATTTAGTTTATTATTTTATATCTTTATTTAATGGGTTTTAAATTTCAATGTAATAAGGCCACAAGTCGTTAGCTTTATATTTCGGTTCGAGCTTTTAATTTTGGGCTTTTATTATTATTATCAGACATTTTAAGTTTACATTTTTTTTCTAAGGCATGTATTTAAGTTTCAGTTTTTAATTCATAAAAACATCTCATAGAATTTATAGCTTATCTAAATTAACAACCTATTAATTTTTCCCGAATAAAAGGTTAAACTCAAGGAAAATATTTTTCAAAAATGCGACATGTTTTATTAAATTTTCTTAGTGACATACCAGATTCGGTCGTGGTGTTTGGGCCAGGTTTGGAGTGTTACAGAGTCATCCATGGCCCAAGTCCACATCACTGAGCATTACTTGCAAGGGTTAAGGAAAAGGGGTGAGTTACTAGAACTCGAGTGCATAATCCCCTTACCGTTCATCCACTAGGTCTGAACCCGTAAAGCAACATCTTGGGCCGAAGCCCATTTACATAACAGTATATATATATGTGCAATGTATGCAACCCAACCCATCCATCCATCACTGTAACACCCCAAACCCGCCCAAACACACTACCGGATCTAGTATGCCACTAAGAAAAATTTTAGGAAAACCAATCGTGTCGACAGAAAGCCCAAATAAGAATTACATAAAAAGTGCCTTAATAATCAAAAGCCCAAAACTGGATTACATGTCCTTAAAAAAATTAAAACGAGAATAAACAATAAAGGCCCATAATAAAACTAAAATGTAAACTAATGGCCCGTGGCCTTATTACAATGTAGTTTAAGTCCATCATATAAAGTACTTTTAAAAAAAACTAATATGGGGAAACTTGTCACCGGATCTACCTTCTTTTGCATGGCCACCTTGCGCTTCACTCCGGCCCGGTCCGATGCACTAATCGTCACCTGAAAGGTTAGTTTAAAGGGGGTGAGTCGCGAGACTCAGTGTGCAACCATCATGCACCCCTAGATTTGGGCCTCATAAAACATAACAACAATTTCATTTACATGGATAACAAGTAATATGCAAAGCCCAACCCATTTTCCTAGGTTTCCATCCGCTACACGCCCCCGTTCCAACCAACACACCATTGGGGATTTCTACAATCAAACCACACCGCTACTCTCCAAGATGGCAGTCATGCTGCTCATCAACATAGATTGGCCGAATCCCATATAACAAATCATGGCATTAGCCGCTACATCAATTCACGGTAAAAATCGTTACTCATATACATGTACATATAACTTCCTCCTTTCATCACCCAACCCATGCAACATGCACAATAATTTAAAACATGTACAACAGTTTACTTGTAACATATAGTCCGATTATTTACTAACCTGAGGGTCCGTCGTTTAAATCTGAGATTTCGGCTTTTAATGTAACATGTAAATCTTATGAACACATATACATATATATATTTATTATTAATCAGATCTAGACGGTGGGGAAGTATTACACACCTAATTCGCGTACTAAGGCTTTTGCTATGTCTACGCCACTATCACTTGAAACAACTACTATTGGCCCACGATCCGATTTTTTGATTTCGCCCACACCCCGTTAATAATCTCGCACTACCAAAACAGATCGCTTCTTGAATTTGGGCGACAATTTTACAGATCCAACCTTCTCTGCTTGACTGTTAGTTGAGTCCATAACAATCCCTTAATCACTAAACCAAATAAACGATGAGATCTAACTCATTAGTTAAATGTAACCTTTAAAACAAACACTTACCTAGTTAAACAATCCCAAATATCTTTTAGAAATTGTCACCACCAACCTTCCTACATTCGGCCATCAACCAAATATCAAACCAACCGATACACACTTTCAACCTAACCTCAAATAGTATTCGGCCAAAGCACAGAGAATCATGGAAGGCCATTCGGCCACACTTACCACTACCTACCTTTGATTTTTCCACCAAATCGACTTTAATGGGACGGATTCGGCTTCTAGGGTTAAGAGTATAATCGACAGGGCCTTGGAAAAAATGATTTAGATTTAGGAGTTTGATAAAAATAAAGGAATCTTAGAAAAGGAGAAATCTCAAAAATCACCGGATTACTAAGGAGTATAAGGCTTACAGTGCACCTTCAGGAAAACAGAGATCTTCCTTGTAGATTCGGCTATAGAGGAAGAAGATAGGCACTAAGAGTATTCGGCTTTCAGAGATCTAGGAGAAAAGAGAAGAGCTAGAGAGTTTTCAGTTTTGACAAGATACAGAGGTACAAAAGAGAAAGAATTTTCGGTTGAGGATAATAGATGAGAAAGTGAGAAAAACCAAATGGAAAAGATGATATCTGGCCTCCCAATTTGACATATCATACCCATACACGAGTTAGAGTTTCGCCAACTCTCTCCTCCCGATAGCCTTCATCTCACCTGATAACCCCAATCCTTATCTTACCCTTCTGAAGAGCCCTCACTAAAGCCAACTCTTCCATCCTTGTTTATCATCTTTTATTACTTAAATAAAAAGAATTAAAGCTCCTTAATTAGTAGCCTACATGCCGTCCACCCCCTTCCCATTTAAGTGCCGAATTTGACCCATCTCCTAAGGCCCAATCGGCCACATAAGGGCCCAAACTTCTCTCCCCTTATGACGCCACCTTTTGCCCACTTAAAACACCTCAATTCTTTGGGCCACAAGCCCAGCTTGTCACTTAATTAACTATCTTCTTAAATTATGGGCTAACACCATTTATTAGCCACCGAACCTAAATTTTTAAAGCCCAATATTTCACTTTAAATTACCCAAGGCACTAACTTTAACCCTAGTTCAAATATTTAATCAAAAAGTCAGCCCAACCTTTAAAATCTTAATTTAACATATTAAACTATCATATAAATGCATAGGCCCACTTTAAGGATGTTACAGCTTCTACCCCTTAAAATAAATTTCGCCTCAAAATTTACCCGTCGTAAAAGATGGGGATATCATCGATAACATCCTCCTGCTCCCATGTCGCCTCTTCGCACCGTGATTTTGCCACAAAACTTTAACCAACGAAATGACTTCCTTCTTAATACTTTCACATCTCGATCCGAATTTGTAATCGGTTCCTCCTCAAAGGACAAGTCCGCCTTACTTCTATCTCTTCTACCGCACTACGTGCGATGGGTCGATCGATAACGCTTTCAAAGATTGAGACATGGAACACGTCATGTATCTGCTCCAACTCTAAAGCCAACTCCAACCGATAAGCCACTGGGCCCACACGTTCTAGTACACGGTATGGCCCAATAAATCGTGGACTTAACTTCCTCTTTACCAAACCTCATTACCTTCTTCCAAGGGGATACCTTTAAGAAGACTTGATCACCTACCACGAATTCCACCTTCTTCTGCTTTAGATTCGCGTAAGACTTCTATCGATCCGATGCTTCCTTTAGTTGAGCCCGTATTAACTTCACTTTCTCCTCGATTTTTGAAACTAACTCTAGACCTAACACCTTACGTTCACCCAAATCGGTATGAAGTGAGCAGACTTTGTTAATCGGTCAACAATCACCCAAATTAAATCCTTCTTAGTGGGTGTAAGGGGTAACCCATTAACAAAATCCATCGTGATTCTCTCCCATTTCCATTGGGGAAGCTTCACCGGCTGCAACAATCCCGATGGCACTTATTGTTCAGCTTTGACCCGCTGACACGTCAAACATTTTCCTACGACTTCTGTTACCTCTTTCTTCAGACTTAGCCACCAAAATTGCTCTCGCAAATCACGATACATCTTGACTCCTCCAGGATGCATAGCATAGGGGCTACTATGCGATTCCCGAAGAATCCTCTGTCTTAGCTCATCATCCTTAGGCATGCAAATCTTCCCACGATAACACAAAACTCCATCCTTGTTCAGACTATAGTCCTCTATTTCATCATCCCTCGCTTGCAAAAGTTGAGCACTCAAGTCTTTATCTCCTAACTGCTTATCCTTAACCTGACTTACCCATGTTGGCTTTACTTGCAACTCAGCCAGTAAACTCCCATCGTCGAATAAACTCAAATGAGCAAACATGGCTCTTCACTTCGATACTACCTTGCGGCTTAGCGCATTTGCTACCACATTCGCCTTACCAGCGTGATATTCGATCGAACAATCATAATCCTTCAGGAGCTCAATCCACCTACGTTGTCTCAAATTTAGCTCCTTCTGGGTAAGGAGGTACTTCAGGCTTTTATGGTCGGTGTAAATTACTGACTTCTCCCCGTATAAGTAGTGCCTCTAAATCCTTAAGGCAAACACTATCGCCGCCAACTCCAAGTCATGCGTGGGGCAGTTCAACTCATGCGGTCTCAACTGTCGAGACGCATACGCCACCACCTTTCCTTCTTGCATCAAGACACACCCTAAACCCGTGTGACGATCACAAGAGATAAATTCCTTCCTCCTCCCGCTAAATTAATATCGGCGCTTAGTCAGATTCTCTTTAGCTTCTAAAGCTCTCTTGCTTTGTTTGTCGGTCCATACAAACAATACTCCTTCCTCAACAACTTAGTTAGAGGAGCCGCTATTAGAGAAACCCTTCAACGAACCTTCGGTAATACCTCGCCAAACCTAAGAAACTCCAACCTCCGCCATAGACTTTGGTGGTTTCCAATCCAATACACCTCTATCTTCGAGGGTCCACCCGATTCCTCAAATCAAACCACATGTCCTAAGAAAGTCACTTCCTTCACCGAACTCACACTTCATCGAACTTTGCAAATAGCTGCTTCTCCCTCAGAGTTTGCAACACCACGCAAAGATGTTCGTCATGCTCCTCCTCCGACTTAGAGTAAACTAGGATATCGTCGATGAACACTACAATGAACCGATCAAGATATGGCTGAAACACCCGGTTCATCATATCCATAAAGGTCGCTGGTGCATTCGTCAACTCGAACGGCATTACCAAGAACTCATAATGCCCGTACCGAGTCTGAAATGTCGTCTTATGAATGTCCCCTTCTTTAACTTTTAATTGATAGTATCTAGACCTTCAGTCAATATTAGAAAAGACCGATGCTCCTTTGAGCTGATCAAACAGATCGTCGATCCTTGGTAATGGGTACTTGTTTTTGATCGTCAACTTATTCAACTGACAATAGTCCACGCACATACACATGGATCCGTCCTTCTTCTTTACGAATCAGGACTGGTGTTCCCCATGGAGGCACACTCGGTCGAATGAACCCACGATCCAATAGTTCCTGAATCTGAGCCTTGAGCTCCCCCAGTTCCTTTGGCTCCATTCTATAAGGAGCAATAGATGCTAGAGTTGTACCCGAAAGTAGGTCTATCCCAAATTCCACCTCGCGATCCTGGGGTAATCCTGGTAATTCCTCTAGAAAAACATCTGCAAACTCCTTGACTGTTCGGACCTCATTAACAGTCACCTCCTTAGCATCCAATGCACTAATAAAAGCCAAATATGCACTACATCCCTTTCAAATCATCTTAATTTCTTTTAAGGAGGATATCACGTTGGACAAGTAATTCCTCCTTTCTCCTAACACAACCACTTCCCCGCCTTCTAGGGTACCCAACATCATACGTTTGTTCTCACAATCCAACTTGGCACGATGCTTAGTTAACCAATCCATTCCCAAGATGAGGTCAAACTCTCCAAATGGCAATTCCATCAAGTCTGCCGGGAACACTACTCCTTGAGTCTCTAAAGGTACTTCCCTAAACAGCTTGTCCACTACCCTAGATTGTCCTAGGGGACTAACCACGGTCATCCTCCTAGTGATTATCTCATAATCTATACTTAAAGTCTTAGATACTGAGCATGCAACATAGGAGTGGGTTGATCCAATATCAATTAAAGCAGGAAAAGGGTTATCAGCGACAAGAAACGTACTGGTTATAACATCCAGTGCGTCACCATCCTCCCTTCGGTGAGCCACATAAACTAAACCCACCGCCTTGCATCTCAGACACTGCATCGCCTAATGCTCCATGACCCTAACCGGTCTATTTCTTCCTCTAGCTGCACCTCTACCCCTTGGTCCAGCCGATCACCCTCCTAGTCGTCGTAACCTCGACCGTAACCTCGATCCATGAGGACATCCCTCATCAAATGTTCGTGGATCCACACCTAAAGCATCCACCGATTTTCACTCTGACTCCCCATAATGGGTTCTCCCACATATAGAACATGCTTGACTCGCCCGATGGAGCGAGCGGCCCATCGCCTAGGCCTCTTTGAAAATTTCCGGTTGCTTTGGAGGGTCCAAAACTCCTCTTACTCCTGCCCCGATCCTTATCCTTCTCTTGTTTCTCCACCCATTTCACTTTCTTAGCTATTTTAACTTTATCCACTAGAACCGCGAAAATTCTCTCTCGTTGTGGCGCGATCAAAACCCTTAGATCATTTCTTAGCCCATCCTCGAACCGAACACATCGTTCATACTCCGTTGACACCATTCCTCGAGTGTAACGATTCAGGCGTAGAAACTCAGCCTCATACTCAGTCACAGACTTACTCCCCTGCACCAAATTCAGGGATGCTTTCCTTTGAGCATCCATATAACTAGCCCCAACGTACTTTCCCTTGAATGACTCCTTAAAGAAATCCCAGTCAATTAGGTCCGCGGCTACCCTCTTTCACCGTGAGCCACCATTGGTAGGCCTCGTCTCGAAGAAGAGATATGACCCCTTCAGCTTCTCCTCCACTGTGAAGTCTAAGTCATCCATTATACGTTCCACTGCCTCCAACCAATATTTAGCGAAACTCGGGATACACCAGAGACTCCCCTAAATACTTCTACCCCATCGTTCCTCAACCTCTCAGGCACAGATTTTCAGGCTCCTCTGCCCATACCAGCCTTGGCCACTCTTTCTAAAACCCTCTGTACAGCCTGAGACACCACGTCCTCTCCTCCTGTCTGGTCCTGGAATTCCACCTCAGCAGCTGGTGGAACCGGTATCTCACTTCCGGACCCATGACTCGTACATACGAGTTCCAACACAGTTATCCTACCTCTACTACGACCACGTGGCGGACGTTCTCTACCTCTTGTACTCATTCCTTTAGTTCGTGTTTTTCGATTTAAAATATTATGAGTCATTAATTGTTTCCACTAATTATCCCTCAACAATCTTATGAAACATAGTTTAAAAGTGATTCTTTCGAATTTGAACCTATCTACAGTTTTCATTCTTCCTATTCTAGGAATTATGCACACACAACATTCATACAAGTTAAAACACCCCAAACCCGGCCCACAAGCCCCGACCGGATCTGGCATGCTCCTCGAGTAAAACTTTAATAAAATCTCGTATTGTTATCTTGGAAAAACAGAGTGTATTTGCATAAAAATAGATTTGCTTTGCGATCAAGTTAGAATTCGTATTGATGTAAAATTTTGTATTTCTTTAAAGCGTTATCTTTATGATTTTAGAAAATCTATAAGTTAAAAGAAAAATCGAATTTAGAAATTATTAAGTTGAAAACAATAGGTATTTAGGTGTCAAAACAATTTAATGTGATTATCGAAAATATTTAATTATTTCGTTGAAGTTGAGCTTAGCAGAATAAAAATTTAAAACGTAAAAATGAAACAATTTATAGCGGCCTTATTACAAAAACATAGCCCAAAAATAAATCCGAAAATATTAAATGGAAAATGTAGTAAGTTTAATTAAAAGGAAACTAAAATACTGATTTGAGCAATGGCCACCACATAGTCCTTGCTGACCCGGTCCAAATCACTGTGTATCACCTGAAAATGATATCCCACAAAAGGGTGAGTCAACAGACTCAATGTGTAACAGTACACTAAAAGCCCAATCGATCATAGCAATAAAGCCCATTTAAATGGCATTTAGCCATAAGCCCATAATATAGCAAATCAGATAATAACAGATTAAATCACATGTACATATACAATGAAATCCAATCCCGAGCCCATCTAGATATCCATCCACTACACACCACCCGTACCTGCCAATCACACCGTGGGGATTACTAAATCGACCCTCCATCCGCTACACACCATTGAAGGCAGTCGCTGCAATCAACTGCACATCGCCCTTATAAATTGTGGCATGGCCACCGGATAATTGTGACAGAGTCACCGGATTCATAATATGTGATCGAAGTCATCGGATTCATAATATGTGACCGAAGTCACCGGATAATGTGGTAAAACCACCTAACACTTCCCTTTATCAATATCACCCATATGCCCATGCAATAAACATATTATGCATATATCATGCCATGTACATTACCCCAAAGTCATAACAAAATTGATATGTCTCATATTAAATGTTTATACCTAGTGCTAAGGGATAACGTATCAAATACACTCGTACCAATCGAATGGTACCAAGCCATAATCATTCATATTACTTATTAACACATGTTTATCAATAACACTATTAATCTATCAGAAATTTAGTGTAGGCTACACACCCTATAATCACGAAAAACGATAGAATATTTAAGATTTTTGACTTTTGCCTACAACGTCGACAGTACCTACATAACACTATATGAGAAATCGATTATCACTAAAAAGATATGGCCTTTGGCCTAATATCATTATCTCCTTACCTTGGATTATTCAAACTCAATGATCTCCCCTAAATGTGGCTTCAAAGGAACCCCAAACTTTCCTTCAAGATTCTACCAAAGAAACTAGGAGAATTAGAATCTTGATTTTCGACGACCAAAGATAAATAAAGGAAAAGAGATTAGCCTAGAAGAGATCCTTACCGAAAAAGAATGACCAAAACGCAAATGTTCAAAAACCTCCAAAAAATTTCGGCAGATGAAGTAGAGAAATAGATCAAATGAGAGAGATGATAGGTTTTTGGTGCTTAGAAGCAATCGATTTCAATGGTGTCAATGAAGTGAAACTTTCGGCTTTAGAAGAGAATAGCAAGGTTATAGATTCGGCTTTAACAAAATAGAAAGAAAAGAAGAGAAAGGAAAAGTAAAAGAAAAGAAGAAATGATCAAAGAGGCTAAATGGTTTCGGTTATGGAAGAAATTGAACAAAGAAAAAGTTTTTGATAATGGTGCACATTCGGTCAAGTAAGAAAAAGAATGAAAGAGAAAATGCCTTCAAAAGTAGTAATATTTCGGTACCAAAAGGAAAGAAAAGCTTGAAAGGAAAAGAAGAAAAAGAGATACCAATATGGTCAAAGATGGTAGCCAAAACAAAACAAAATTTTTACCTAATGCCAATGACAAATTCGGCTAAGGAGAAAGATTTTGGAGAAAAGGGAAAAGATGCACAAAATGCTAAGAATTTGGCCAACTATCCTCCCCCTAATCCCATACAATATTCAGCCAACCCCCCTAGCCACCTATGCCTTCCACATTCATGGTCAAAATGACCATGAAAAATTTCCAAAACATCACCCATTCATCAAGCCTTATGTCCCCTTATCCTTCCATAACACCTTGATTCCATACCTTAACTAATAACTTGCCTTTTTCCTTTAGTCTACTATCCAAAAATGAAAGAAAATCCATCCATACCAAAAATAGAGCTTGACCGACACAATAGGAAAGAGAACAAAAATTAAAAATCCTTCCAATTGCTAACCAAGGGATTCGAACCTCTCCCCTCATGCTTTCACCCATGCGCCAACACCACTTTGCCAATTGACTTGTTGTGATTAAAACCTCATACCAATTTTCTTAAGGCCAATCTTGCTTAGCTCCCCTTTTAAGACTAAAAAAAATCTAATATTTTTCTAAAGCATTCTCCTACATTCTAAAATTCCCGAAGTCCTCAAAACACATACAATCAGCATACAACATATCACTGCACGCATTCAAGCGAAAAAAATTCATAACCCTTAAATCTTAGATGTTACAGTTTTACCCTCCTTAAAAATAATTTCAACCTCGAAATTAGCTGACTAGAATAAGTGAGGGTATTGCTGTCGCATTGCTTCCTCCGGCTCCCACGAAGCTTTTTTCGATCCATGATTACGCTATAACACTTTGACGAGAGGAACTGATTTCCTCCGTAACACCTTCACATCCCATTCTAGAATCTGAATCGGTTCTTCCTCGTAGGACAAATCTGGTCGTAGTTCCACCTCCTCAACTGGCACTACATGAGATGGATCCGATCGGCAACGACGTAACATCGAAACATGGAACACATCGTGCATTTGCTTCAACTCCGAAGGTAACTCTAACTGATATGCCACTGGTCTAACCCGCTTCAAAACCCGATAAGGTCCTATAAACCAGGGGCTTAACTTTCCTTTGCGACCAAATCTCATCACCTTCTTCCAAGGTGAAACCTTTAGGAACACTTGATCCCCCACAGCAAACTCTATATTCTTTTGCTTAAGGTCTGCGTATGACTTTTGCCTATCAGATGCCTCCTTTAACCGCGCCCAAATTACCTTAACCTTTTCTTCAGATTCTACCACAATCTCTGGACCCAAAACCTGACGTTCCCCTAATTCTGTCCAACATGTAAGAGTGCGACACTTCCGTCCATATAGTGCTTCATACGGTGCCATCTGAATACTGGCTTGGTAACTGTTGTTGTACGCAAATTCCGCTAAAGGTAAGAACTCTTCCCAGCTTCCTCTGAAATCTATCACTTATCCCCTTAACATATCCTCTAATACTTGGATTACTCGCTCAGACTGGCCATCCGACTGAGGATGAAATGCCGTACTGAAGTCCAACTTGGTGCCTAAAGCTTGATGTAATGCTTTCCAAAATTGAGACGTAAACCTCGGATCCCTATCCAAAATAATTGACACCGGCACTCCATGCAACCTTACAATCTTTGCCACATACAACTTCGCCAATTTCTGTAAAGAGTAATCAACCCGTACTGGGATGATATGTGCAGACTTCGTCAATCGATCCACTATCACCCATACCGAGTCTTTCTTAGTAGGCGTAAGAGGAAGCCCACTAACAAAGTCCATGGTGATTCTCTCCCACTTCCACTGCGGAATCCTTATCGGCTAAAGCAATCCCGAAGGTACTTGATGTTCAGCCTTGACTTGCTGACACGTTAAGCACTTCCCTACGATTCAGAATCTTCCGCTTAAGACCAGCCACCAAAATTGATCCTGTAAATCTAGGTATAACTTACTTCCTCTAGGATGAATAGCATAAGGGCTACCATGCGACTCCTGAAGAATCCTTTGCATCAACTCCTGATCCTTCGGCATACAGACCTTACCCTTGAAACACAATACTCCATCCTTGTTAACACCATAATCTTCCAGCTCCCCATTCTGCACCTGCCATAGCTTCGCACTCAAATCATCGTCTACCAACTGTCTTTCTTTCACTTGACTCAACCACGTCGGCTTTACTTGTAATTCTACCAGTAAGCTTCTGTCGTCATAAAGACTAAGATGTGCAAACATCGCCCTTAGATCTGACACCACTTTCTGACTTAAAGCGTGTGCCACCACATTCGCCTTGCCCGGGTGGTACTCTATAGAACAGTCATAGTCTTTCAACAACTCCACCCATCTTCGCTGTCTCAAATTCAGCTCCTTCTGAGTCAGCAGATATTTCAGACTCTTGTGGTCCGTATAGATTACTAACTTTTCTCCATACAGATAATGTCTCCATACCTTAAGAGAAAAGACTACCGCTGCTAACTCTAAGTCATGCGTCGGATAGTTAACCTCGTGTGACCTCAATTGCCGAGACGCATACGCAACCACCTTCCCGCCTTTGCATCGTAACACATCCCAATCCAAAGGTGAGACGATCACAATACACCATGAAATCCTTCCCCGCCTCAGTCAATCAAAATCGGAGCTTCAATCAAAACCCTCTTAAGCTTCTCAAAGCTCTCTTGCTGCTTATCTGCCCATACGAAAGGTACCTTCTTTTCTCAACAATTTCGTTAAAGTGTCGCTATCGATGAAAATCCTTTGACTAATCTTCCAGTAGTAACTCGCTAATCCCAAGAAACTGCGAACCTCAGCTACAGACTTAGGTGGTTTCCAATCTAACACTGCCTCAATCTTCCGAGGATCCACCCTTATCCCTTCCGCAGACACCACATGCCCTAAGAACGCAACTTCCTTTAGCCAAAATTCACACTTGCTGAATTTGGCATAAAGCTTCTTCTTCCTTAACACTTGCAACACTATCCGAAGATGCTCATCATGCTCTATCTCAGATTTGGAATACACTAGGATGTTGTCTATAAACACAATGACGAACTAATCCAAGTAGGGTTGGAAAACCCGATTCATCATATCCATGAATGCAGCTGGGGTATTCGTCAATCCGAACGGCATTATAAGAACTCATAATGCCCATACCTTGTTCGAAAAATTGTCTTATGGATATCCGCCTCTTTCCCCTTAAGCTGATGATACCCCGACCTTAGATCTATCTTTGAGAATACCGCAGCTCCTTTAAGCTAATCGAACAAATCGTCTATCCTCGGCAAAGGATACTTATTCTTGATGGTCAGCTTATTCAACTGACGGTAATCTATACACATTCGCATCATCCCGTCCTTCTTCTTCACGAACAAGACTGGTGCTCTCTATGGAGACACACTGGGTCGGATAAACCCACGATCAAGCAACTTTTGAATCTGAGCCTTAAGCTCAACCAACTCCTTTAGTGCCATTCTGTACGGAGCGATAGATACTGGCGCCGTACCAGGCAACAAGTCAATCCCAAATTCTACTTCCCGATCAGGAGGCAATCCTGGAAGTTCTTCTGGAAAGACATCCACAAATTCACTCACAGTCCTGACCTCTTTAACAGTTGCTTCCTTAACCTCCAAGGCACTAACCAACATGAGAAAAGCCAAACAACCCTTCCTAACCATCTTTTCTGCCTTAAGGGCAGATACTACATTTGATAAATAGTTCTGTCTCTCGCCCATCACCACAACTTCCTTATCGTCAATAGTTCTTAGTGACATCCGCTTAGCAGCACAATCCACATTCGCACGATATTTCACTAGCCAGTCCATGCCTAAGATCAGGTCAAATTCCCCGAATGGCAACTCCATTAAGTTAGCCAAAACCACGTCCTTGAACTTCTAAAGGCACTTCCTTAAAGAGCTTATCTACTACTACGATCATCCTAAAGGACTAAGTATACCATCTTTCTAGGTACAGCCAAAAGTCACATGCAGAGTTCCAGATACTTCACTAGCGATGTATGAATGAGTTGACCCTATATCTATCAAAGCAATAAAGGGTAACCCAGAAATAAGGAATGTACCCGTGATAACATCAAGTGCATCACTATCCTCCCTGCGATGAACTGCATATACCAGACCTGGCTGTCTAGCTTCAGTGCTACCACTACCTCTGCCTGGGGTTCCGCGACCTCTACTAGAACCATTACCTCTACCATTTAGACCACGACCCCTTGACGTCTGCTGTCCACCTCTGCCAGCCTGATTAAAACCCTGACCTGCTGGACGGCTCCTATCCATATCCATCGGACAATCCTTAATCATATGGTCCTTGGACCCATACTTAAAACATCCCACTATCTTTTTCCAACATTCTCCCGGGTGCATTTTTCCACACTGAGCACAAGTACTGAGATCGCCCTCCCCGTAATAACTCTCGCGACCTCGCGACCCATCAACTCTAGGTCTCTTTTGAAAATTCTCGGATGACCCTGAAGACCCAAAGCTCTTCTTATTCTTATTCTGACCTCTGTCCCGATTTTGTCTCTCAGTCCGCTTAACTTTTTCAGCTATCTGTGCCCTATCCACTAAGACTGCAAAGTCTCTTTCCCGGTGTGGAGCAATCAACACTCGTAGCTCATCTCTCAGTCCATCCTCGAATCTGACACACCGCTCATAATCAGTAGCTACTATCCCTCTAGCATACCGGCTTAACCGCAGAAACTCTACTTCATACTTAGCTACCGACTTATTTCCTTGTAATAAATTTAGAAACGCCTTTCTCTGAGAGTTGATATAGCTAGCTCCAACGTATTTCCCTTCAAACTTAACCTTAAAATACCCCCAATCCACTCGATCCGCAGGAATACTCTCCTTGACAGTGAGCCACCACTGGTAGGCCTCATCTCGGCAAAGAAATAGCACCTTTCGCCTTCTCCCAGAGCGCAATTCAAATCATCCATGATCCTCTCAACTGCCTCTAACCAATACTTCGCTACATTCGGAGCTACCCCAGATACTCCCCTAAAAACCTCGGCTCTGTTTGATCTAAGTCTCTCAGCTACTGACTTTCGAGCCCCATTACCTATACTAGCTCCCGCTACTCACTCTAAAACTCACAAAGATAGCTCTCATGACATCACATCATCTCCTCCAGCTTGTTCTTAAAATTTTGCCTTACAAATGGTGGCGGTGCCTCATTTTGGAACCCGACCAGACCTCACCGGTTTCGACACGACCATTCTACCTCTCAGCATCCACGACCACCACGCCCCTAGAACTCATGTCTACTTCGCTTCTTATCTGCTTTTTACTTAAAATTTTATGCATTAGAGTCTTTTCACTTTCTTGTTTAAAGAAAATTTTATGCAACAGAGTTTTAATCAATGGTTTTTTTCCGTAGAAGTACACATATACCTAGTGTCCATGTCTCTAAAGTATAGTTTCCTTAGGCTTATCAACTAAAGTATCATACATTAACATACTCACATCAATTTATCAACAAAAGAACTTACCAGGCGGACCTGGGCCAAGAACTCGGGTGCCATGCTTCCATAAAAACCATTTTAACCAAAACTTTTAACAAAAACTCATTTGGGCTTAATTTTGAAAACATTGTGGACTTTAAAACCCAAGGCCGAGTGTTTAAAATTGGGCTCTGATACTAAGTTGAAACAACCCAAACCCGGCCCACAAGCCCCGACCGGATCTGGCATGCTCCTCGAATAAAACTTTAATAAAATCCCGTATTGTTATCTTGGAAAAACAGAGTGTATTTGCATAAAAATAGATTTGCTTTGCGATCAAGTTGGAATTCATATTGACGTAAAATTTTGTATTTCTTTAAAGCGTTATCTTTATGATTTTAGAAAATCTATAAGTTAAAAGAAAAATCGAATTTAGAAATTATTAAGTTGAAAACCATAGGTATTTAGGTGTCAAAACAATTTAATGTGATTATCGAAAATATTTAATTATTTCGTTCAAGTTGAGCTTAGCAGAATAAAAATTTAAAACGTATAAATGAAACAGTTTATAGCGGCCTTATTACAAAAACATAGCCCAAAAATAAATCCGAAAATATTAAATGGAAAATGTAGTAAGTTTAATTAAAAGGAAACTGAAATACTAAGTTGAGCAATGACCACCACATAGTCCTCGCTGACCCGATCCAAATCACTGTGTATCACCTGAAAATGATATCCCACAAAAGGGTGAGTCAACAGACTCAATGTGTAACAGTACACTAAAAGCCCAATCGATCATAGCAATAAAGCCCATTTAAATGGCATTTAGCCATAAGCCCATAATATAGCAAATCAGATAATAACAGATTAAATCACATGAACATATACAATGAAATGCAATCCTGAGCCCACCTAGATATCCATCCGCTACACACCACCCGTACCTGCCAATCACACCGTGGGGATTACTAAATCGACCCTCCATCCGCTACACACCATCGAAGGCAGTCGCTGCAGTCAACTGCACATCGCCCTTATAAATTATGGCATGGCCACCGAAAAATTGTGACAGAGTCACCGGATTCATAATATATGATCGAAGTCACCGGATTCATAATATGTGACAGAAGTCATCAGATTCATAATATGTGACCGAAGTCACCGGATTCATAATATGTGACCGAAGTCATCGGATAATGTGGTAAAAACCACCGGAACACTTCCCCTTTATCAATATCACCCATATGCCCATGCAATAAACATATTATGCAGATATCATGCCATGTACATTACCCCAAAGTCATAACAAAATCGGATATGTCTCATATTAAATGTTTATACCTAGTGCTAAGGGATAACGTACCTGAATACATTGTACCACCGAATGGTACCCGAAGCCATAATCATTCATATTACTTATTAACACATGTTTATCAATAACACTATTAATCTATCAGAAATTTAGTGTAGGCTACACACCTTGTAATCACGAAGAACGATAGAATATTTAAGATTTCTGACTTTTGCCTACAACGTCGAAAGTACCTACATAACACTATATAAGAAATCGATTATCACTAAAAAGATTTGGCCTTTGGCCGAATATCATTATCTCCTTACCTTGGATTATTCAAACCCAATGATCTCCCCTAAATGTCACCTCCAAAGGAACCCCAAACTTTCCTTCAAGATTCTACCAAAGAAACTAGGAGAATTAGAATCTTGATTTTCGACGACAAAGATAAATAAAGGAAAAGAGATTAGCCTAGAAGAGATCCTCACCAAAAGAATGACCAAAACGCAAATGGTCAAAAACCTCCAAAAAATTTCAACAGATGAAGTAGAGAAATAGATTCAAATGAGAAAGATGATAGGTTTTGGTGCTTAGAAGCAATCGGTTTCAATGGTGTTAATGAAGTGAAACTTTCGCTTTAGAAGAGAATAGCAAGGTTATAGATTCGACTTTAACAAAATAGAAAGAAAAGAAGAGAAAGGAAAAGTAAAAGAAAAGAAGAAATGATCAAAGAGGCTAAATGGTTTCTAAGTATGGAAGAAATTGAACAAAGAAAAGTTTTTGATAATGGTGCACATTCGGTCAAGTAAGAAAAAGAATGAAAGAGAAAATGCCTTCAAAAGTAGTAATATTTCAGTACCAAAAGGAAAGAAAAGATTGAAAGGAAAAGAAGAAAAAGAGATACCAATATGGTCAAAGATGGTAGCCAAAACAAAACAAAATTTTTACCTAATGCCAATGACAAATTCGACTAGGAGAAAGATTTTGGAGAAAAGGAAAAGATGCACAAAATGCTAAGAATTTGGCCAACTATCCTCCCCTAATCCCATACAATATTCGCCAACCCCCTAGCCACCTATGTTTTCCACATTCATGGTCAAAATGACCATGAAAATTTCCAAAACATCACCCATTCATCAAGCCTTATGTCCCCTTATCCTTCCATAACACCTTGATTCCATACCTTAACTAATAACTTGCCTTTTTCCTTTAGTCTACTATCCAAAATGAAAGAAAATTCATCCATACCAAAAATAGAGCTTGACCGACACAATAGGAAAGAGAACAAAAATAAAAATCCTTCCAATTGCTAACCAAGGGATTCGAACCTCTCCCCTCATGATTTCACCCATGCGCCAACACCACTTTGCCAATTGACTTGTTGTGATTAAAACCTCATACCAATTTTTCTTAAGGCCAATCTTGCTTAGCTCCCCTTTTAAGACTAAAAAAATCTAATATTTTTCTAAAGCATTCTCCTACATTCTAAAATTCCCGATGTCCTCAAAACACATACAATCAGCACACAACATATCACCGCACGTATTCAAGCGAAAAAAAATTCGTAACCCCTAAATCTTGGATGTTACACAAGTAACATTCATTACCTAAGGGTATTTTCGTCATTTCGCTGCCCAGGGGTATTTTTGTAATTTTGCAAATCTGAGGGGTATTTCAGTAATTTTGCAAATTTGGGGTTATTTTAGTAATTTATAAAATCTGGGGTTATTTCAAAAATTTTAAAAATCAGAGGGTGTTTCAGTAATTTTGCCAATCAGGGGTATTTTGGTCATTTTACAAATTAAGGATGTTTTGGTCATTTACAATTCAAGGGTAATTTGGTAATTTTACAATTCAAGGATATATTGACGTTGTTGTTGTTGTTGTTGTTGTTGTTGTTTTTTCTATGGAAAGATTCTGTTGACTTTGTAAATCGGGGTATATTCGCAAATCATAGGTATTTTTTTTTCTAAGTAAGGATATTCTAAAATTTTTGTGAGAAAAATAGGTGGGGTCCCTTTCGGGTTTTAATTGTAGTTTTGGCCTATCAACACGCATCAGTAACTAGGGTGAATAGTCACTACGCACTGTAGGATTCTAGTGGAAAGGAGGTGAGTCACTAGGACCTGCTAAGTACCAAGCTTTCCTAATCCACTCCTAGACATGCATATGCCTATTGCCACACCTGTCATGGCTAAAGTGAACAATCACTATGCACCAGGTGAGATTCCTGCGAAGAGAAGGTGAGTCACTCAGATTGCTTAAATACCAAGCTCTTCCGGATCTACTCCTAGACATGCATATCCTTGTTACCACACTTTAGTCTTGTGACTTGTTTACAGGTTTTGTTTAATGGAGTTAAGTCTTATGGATTTTAAGAGTTGTTTGTCTAAGCCTAGAGTCCATCAAGTTCTAACCTAAATAGTCTACGTCCTATAAGCCCATTAAGCCCACATTTATATCACACAATGGTTTAGGGTACTTACCTGGCGAACTTGGCCGGAGACGCAGGTGCCATGCTGAACTAATAAACCTTTGCTAATAAAAATCCATGTTTTAGAAACCCATTTTTAGAAAATATTTTGGGCCCAAAATCCCAAAGCTGAGTTTTGAATCAGGCTCTGATACCAATTTGTAACACCCCAAACCCGGCCCAAACACTACTACCGAATCTGGTATGTCACTAAGAAAAATTTTAGGAAAACTAATCGTGTAATACGTAAAGCCCAAATAAGAATTACATAAAAGTGCCTTAATAATCAAAAGCCCAAAACTGGATTACATGTCCTTAAAAAAATTAAAACGAGAATAAATAATAAAGCCCATAATAAAACTAAAATGTAAACTAATAGCCCGTGGCCTTATTACAATGTAGTTTAAGTCCATCATATAAAGTACTTTTAAAAAAAAACTAATATGGGGAAACTTGTCACCGGATCCACCTTCTTTTGCATGGCCACCTTGCGCTTCACTCCGGCCCAGTCTGATGCACTAATCGTCACCTGAAAGGTTAGTTTAAAGGGGGTGAGTCGCGAGACTCAGTGTGTAACCCTTATGCACCCCTAGATTTGGGCCTCATAAAACATAACAACAATTTCATTTACATGGATAACAAGTAATATGCAAAGCCCAACCCATTTGCCTAGGTTTCCATCCGCTACATGCCCCCATACCAACCAACACACTATTGGGGATTTCTACAATCAACCCACACCGCTACTCTCCAAGATGGCAGTCATGCTGCTCATCAACATATATTGGCCGAAGCCCGTATAACAAAACACGGCATTAGCCGCTACAGCAATTCACGTAAAAATCGTTACTCATAGACATGTACATATAAATTCATCCTTTCATCACCCAACCCATGCAACATGCACAATAATTTAAAACATGTATAACAGTTTACTTGTAATATATAGTCAGATTATTTACTAACCTGAGGGTCCGTCGTTTAAATCTGAGATTTCAGCTTTTAATGTAACATGTAAATCTTATGAACACATATACATATATATATATTTATTATTAATCAGATCTAGACGGTGGGGAATTATTACACACCTGATTCGCGTACTAAGGCTTTTGCTATGTCTACGCTACTATCACTTGAAACAACTACTATTGGCTCACGATCTGACTTCAATTTTGGCCCATACCCCGTTGGCCAATCTCGCACTACCAAAACAGATCGCTTCTTGAATTTGGGCTACGGTTTTACAGATCCAACCTTCTCTTCTTGACTGTTAGTTGAGTCCATAACAATCCCTTAATCACTAAACCAAATAAACGATGAGATCTAACTCATTAGTTAAATGTAACCTTTAAAATGAACACTTACCTAGTTAGCCGAATCCTGAATATCTTTTAGAAATTGTCACCACCAACCTTTCTACATTCGGCCATCAACCAAATATCAAACAACCGATACACACTTTCAACCTAACCTCAAATAGTATTCGGCCAAAGCACAGAGAATTATGGAAGGCCATTCGGCCACACTTACCACTACCTACCTTTGATTTTTCCACCAAATCAGCTTTAATGGGACGGATTCGACTTCTAGGGTTAAGAGTATAATCGACAGGGCCTTGGAAACAATGATTTAGATTATGAGTTTGATAAAAATAAAGGAATCACAGAAAAGGAGAAATCCCAAAACTCACAGGATTACTAAGGAGTATACGGCTTACAGTGCACCTTTGGGAAAATAGAGATCTTCCTTGTAGATTCGGCTATAGAGGAAGAAGATAGGCACTAAGAGCATTTGGCTTTCAGAAGGGATCTAGGAGAAAAGGGAAGAGCTAGAGAGTTTTCGATTTTGACAAGAAACAGAGGTACAAAAGAGAAAGAATTTTCTGTTGAGGAGAATAGATGAGAAAGTGAGAAAAACCAAATGGAAAAGATGATATCTGGCTCCCAATTTTGGCATATCATACCCATACACAGAGTTGGAGTTTCTGCCAACTCTCTCCCTCTTGATAGCCTTCATCTCACCTGATAACCCCAATCCTTATCTTACCCTTTTGAAAAGCCCTCACTAAAGCCAACTCCTCCATCCATGTTTATCATCTTTTATTACTTAAATAAAAAGAATTAAAGCTCCTTAATTAGTAGCCTACATGCCGTCCACCCCCTTCCCATTTAAGTACCGAATTTGACCCATCTCCTAAGGCCCAATCGGCCACACAAGGGCCCAAACTTCTCTCCCCTTATGACGTCACCTTTTGCCCACTTAAAACACCTCAATTCTTTGGGCCACAAGCCCAGTTTGTCACTTAATTAACTATCTTCTTAAATTATGGGCTAACACTATTTATTAGCCACCGAACCTAAATTTTTAAAGCCCAATATTTCACTTTAAATTACCCAAGGCACTAACTTTAACCCTAGTTTAAATATTTAATCAAAAAGTCAGCCCAACCTTTAAAATCTTAATTTAACATATTAGACTATCATATAAATGCAGAGGCCCACTTTAAGGATGTTACAATCACACCCTCGACCAGCCAATCACACATGTGGGGATCAAGTCAACCCACCCCGCCGCTCACACCAATTCGCAGGCAAGTTACCATTTATAATATTTTTGTTCTGGCCAAGCCACCGAAATCATAATTAAGCATAGTAATGAACATTTTTGTGGCAATGCCACCAGGCTACACTGCTCTTCATACATATTTCCCAACCCATGCAATATGTAACATGCAATATACATAATAAAGCATAATATCCACATATATAAACAACAACCATTAATCCAGTAATTTATTACGGTGAATCGGCCCATTATAGAACTTTGTAATTCAGCCCACTAAGGTATTCTAGCAAATCGACCCATAGGGGCATTTTGGTAAATCAGCCCATAGGGGTATTTTGGTAAATCGGCCCATAGGGGCATTTTGGTAATTCGACCCATAGGGGCATTTTTGTAATTCAACCTATAGGGGCATTTTCATAATCCGGGCCATTATAGAACTTTGTAATTCGGCCCACTAAGGCATTCTAGCAAATCGACCTATAGGGGCATTTTGGTAAATCAGCCCATAGGGGCATTTTCGTAATTCAACCCATAAGGGTATTTTTGTAATTTAGCCCATAGGGGCATTTTTGTAATTTTAACAATTTTAATACCGATTTTGACAAATCTATAGAAATAATGTAATTTAAGCAAACTTCTCGATTTGTGCCATATTACGATTTTTAGCCATATAAATAATAACGATCTATTTTCCAATGTGATATCTAATCATGAATCTACGGGATTTCAGTGTGAAATTACACACCTGATTACGGTAAGGATTAATCCTTCTTGATCGTTGGCACCTAAATCACCATTACACTCGATTAATCCAACAAATGAGATTTTATTAATCTAAATCTAAATCAAACGATCTATTGAAACGCTTATACTTAGTATCGTGAACGACCACGATTTGTCTATTTTCTCCGGATGATGGTCCACAACCCGGTGGAAAATCCCGAACCGTCGATACCACCCTTTATTTGAACTTAGGAGTAGGAATTGCAAATCCACTCCTTTTGTCTCCTACTATCGCATTTCCTTTCAAATCGTTACCACTTGCCTCCATTGAAAAGATCTTGGTTAGAAAGTACTATGACGAGAGAATGTATTTGTTTTGGAATAGGATTTGGCTTACCACTTCTTTTGAAGAAACAACGAGTGGATGAAACGAGCGATTTAATCCCTTGACAATAATAGATCCAACTTCCACCGATTGGACTTATGACCAGAGATGAATCGACAAGGATATGGTATTTGGTCACCCACTAACACACTACGAAAAAAGAGTTGATTACGATAATATGGAGTAGTAGAGAGATTGATATTTCAGTTTAGAACATAGCGAAATAACTAAATGATAATATATACCCATTCGATTAGGGAGAAAAGAAAATGAAAAAGAAAAGAATAAGACCACTTACCTATTCGATCAAAGAAGTGAGTGTCAACACAAATGAGAAAGAAATAATGAAGAAGGGATGAAGGGTTCAAAAGTTCGTCTAAGGAGGAAAAATGAGCAAGAAGATTCGGCCACAAGGTAATGTTGTTTTAAGAGAAAGAGAGAAAGTTGAGGAAATCGAAAAAAGAAAAGAAGAGATAGAGAGAAGAGTTCTAGATTGTTTCGACTAACAAAAGGAAAATGAGCAACAAGGTGAGTGTTTCGGCATCAAAGGAGAAAAGTGGAAAAATCTTTGGCTTTAGAGTTTTCGGCAAGTGAAGGGAAAGAATTAGAAAAGAAGGCACCAAAATGCTAAGAAGAAAATAACCTCTCATTCACCAAAATTTGCCAAATGCCTAAAGAAATTCGGCTCCTCCTTTCTCCCAACAAAATTGTGTATCACTTTTGCCAAAAGGATGAATGTTGACCAAAATTCTATTCCAAGTACCTTCCAAAATTGCTAAATAAGGACCTCTAAAATTTTCATAATTCTATTTCATACTTAAATCTTCTAGAATCTCATATTTTCCATTCTTTGCAATTTAGTCCTAATGGACAATTTAATAACTAATTAATAGAATTCCTTCATGAGATTTTCACACAAACATGAAATCATCTCATATACTTTATAGAAATCATAAAACACATATTTCTACTTCGGATTTGTGGTCTCGCACCACTATTCCAACTAGGCCCTAAGTCAGACTGTTACAATTCTTCACCCCTTAGGGATTTTCATCCCCAAAAATCTTACCAGTGAAAAGGTTTGGGTACTGGTTCCTCATAGCCTCCTTGGGCTCCCATGTAGCCTCTTCTACCCCATGTCTTTTCCACAATACTTTCACGAGAGCTATACTCTTATTTCTTGACTTTTTGACTTCCTGTGCTAGGATCTTGACTGGTTCTTCACCATATGTTGAATCTCAACCTCTGTCGGTGTGATCACATGCGAAGGGTCTGATCGGTAGCGTCACAACATAGACATATGCAATACATCGTGAATCTTTTCTAACTCAGGTGGCAAAGCCAATCAATACGTTACTAGCCCTATCCTCGCGGTGATATCATATGGTCTGATAAAACGCGGACTCAACTTGCCTTTCCGGCCAAATCTAAGAACTTTTCTCCATGGTGATACTTTCAAGAATACTCTATCACCAACTTGAAACTCAATTTCTTTCCTTTTCAAATTCGAATAGGATTTTTATCGATCAGAAGCAGCTTTTAAGCAATCTCGAATCACCTTTACTTTTTCTTCAGTTTCTCTAACCAAATCAACCCCGTGAATTTGGTTTTCCTTAAGTTTAGTCCAATATAAAGGCGGTCGGCACTTACGCCCATATAAAGCCTCATAAGGTGCCATTTTCAAGCTTGACTGAAAACTATTATTGTAGGCAAATTCCACCAATGGTAGATATCTTTCCCATCTGCCTTGAAATTCAAGAACACAACATAGGAGCATATCTTCAAGTACTTTTATCAACCTCTCTGACTGATCGTCGGTTTGGGGGTGGAAAGCTGTACTAAAATTCAACTTTGTGCCCAAGGCCTCTTGCAATTTTTTCCAAAATCTAGACATGAATCTCTAATCTCTATCTGATATAATCGATAATGGTACTCCATGAAGCCTTACTATCTCTGAAACATACAAGTTTGCTAACTTGTCAAGTGAGTAATCAACTCGTACAGGTATAAAATGGGCTGACTTAGTAAGTCTATCGACTACAACCCATACTCGGTGTCAACGGCAAACCCGTTACAAAATCCACGGTAACTTGGTCCCATTTCCACTTGGGTATCATTATAGGTTAAAGCAAACCCGAGGGTACCTGGTGTTCGGTCTTTACTTGTTGACAAATCAAGCATCTTGAAACAAACTTAGAAATGTCTTTCTTCAGACTCGGCCACCAATACCATTTCTTCAAATCATTAAACATCTTGGTGCTACCTAGATGTACAGATAGACATCCATTATGTGCCTCGTATAAAATCTTCCAAACAAGTTCATCATTCCTCGGCACACAAACTCTATCTCTAAACATCAAACACTTGTCTGAACCGATCCGAAATTTAAACTTAACACCCGACTCGCATTGAACTCTTTTGGCTTGTAAATCACTGTGTGCCTCGTAGATCTCTTGGAGGAACATCGGTCTAGCTTTCAACTCAGCTAGAATTGAACCATCATCGGATAACCACACCCGTATATTCATAGCCCTCAAAGCAAATAGGGATTTCCTACTCAAAGCATCGAAAACTACATTCGCCTTTCCTGGATGGTAGTCAATGACTAACTTATAATCTTTTATCAACTCTAACCATCTTCGTTGCCTTAAATTCAATTCCTTTTGAGTCATCAAATATTTTAAACTTTTATGATCGGTGAAAATCTGGCATCTTTCACCATATAAATGGTGTCTCCAAATCTTCAATGCAAAAACAATAGCAGCCAACTCTAAATCATGCGTCAGTAATTCTTCTCATGCGGCTTTAACTGTTTGAAGGCATATGCTATCGCCTTACCTTCTTGCATAAGTATGCAGCCCAATCAACTTAAGGATGCATCGCTGTAGATTACAAATTCCTTTCCTGACTCAAGATGTACTAGAACTGGAGCCTCTGTCAACATTGCCTTTAATTTCTCAAAACTTTATTGGAACTTTTCCGTCCATTCAAACTTTACATTTTTCTGTAACAATTTCTTCATTGGAGTCACTATCATGGAAAACCCTTTGACGAACAACCTATAGTAACTAGCTAAGCCCAAAAAAATTCTAACCTCCAATACATTTTTCAGCAGTTTCCAATCAATAATAGCTGAAATCTTACTTAGGTCAACTCAAACCCCGTCTCTCGAGACAATGTGTCCTAGAAAAGCAACTTCCTTGAGCCATAATTCACTTTTACTAAACTTGGTGTACAACTGATTATCTCATAGAATTTGCAAAACTGTCCTCAAATGCTCAGCGTGCTCATGATCATCCTGATAATATATTAGTATATCATCAATAAAAACCACAACAAACTTGTCTAGAAATGGCCGAAAGATGATGTTCATTAAATCCATAAACACCGTAGGGGAATTGGTTAAACCAAAAGGCATGACTAAAAATTCATAATGCCTATACTTCATCCGAAATGCTATTTTCGGCACATCTGAATCTTTTACTCTCAACTAATAATAGCTGGACCTCAAATCTATCTTGGAGAACACTGTGGCTCCCTTCAATTGATCAAACAAATCATCGATCCTTGGCAACAAGTACTTGTTCTTCACTGTTACTTTATTAAGCTGTCTGTAATCTATGCACAATCTCATGGATCCATCTTTCTTTTTCACAAATAACACTGGAGCACCCCATAGAGAGCAACTCGGTCTAGCAAAACCTTTTTTCGTTAACTTTTGCAATTGTACCTTCAATTCCTTTAACTCTGTTGGAGCCATTCTGTAAGGAGCAATTGATATTGGTACTGCACTAGGAGCTAACTCAATACCAAATTCAACCTCTCTAATTGGAGGTAGTCTTGGCAATTCCTCGGGAAAAACATCTGGGTACTCACATACTATCGGAACTGATTCAATTTTTAATTCGGTTTCCGTGGCATTCATTACAAAAGCAAGATATGCCTCATACCCTTTTCTTATATACCTCTGAGCCGATATGTGGGAGATCACTACCGGCGATCTCTCTTGTTCATCTGATTCAACAAGAAGAGTGTCCCCATTTTAACATCTTAACTCAATATATTTCTTTCCACAATTTACTGTCATATCATGAGCAGTTAACCAGTCCATAACAAGAATAATATTGAATTCATCAAATGGCAATAACATGAGGTTTGCCTTAAAATAATGACCTCTAATCATCAATGGACAATCTTTGCATACTTTATCAACTAATACACTTTTGCCTAAAGGATTAGACACATTTATCACAAATTATATGGACTCTATGGGCATACTCAATTTAGATACTAATTTCAAGCAAATGTATGAATGGGTAGATCCCGAATCTATAAAAGCAATAACTTTAGTATCGTGGAGAGAAAAGGTACCCGTAATCACATCAAGAGATGATGCCTCTTCGCAAGCACGAATGGCATAGGTCCTTGCAGGTGCTCTACCCTCAGATTTCGTAGCCTACTTTTTGTGCGTATTCTTACTACTTGCCCTGCTTCTCGGGTTTCTTTGTGGTCTTCCTCTGGCAATGCCTCCCGGTCTTGCATCCTGAGGCTTCTCTTTCTCATCCCCATCTGGACAATCTCTAATAAAATGGTCTAGAGACCCACACCTAAAACAAGCCTTCTCATTTGCTTGACATTCACCGGAATGACGTCTGTTACATTGTGGGCACTCCGATCTACTCGGTCGAGCATTGCCAACACTAGTAACTGATGTAGTCTGAGATCTAGACCCTGAGTACGGCTTACTCTTACTTTTGCTTGAGAACCCGGCTGAAGTAGCTGATCGGGTAGGAAAACCCCTCGACTTCTTAGATGAGGACTGAAATGACTTACTCAATTGTCTCTTTATTGAGTCACAGGACTCTATCTCAACTTTTCTTTTCTCTTTCACTAATTCCTCGGCCTTACAAGCCCGATCCACTAACACAACAAATTCCTTTAACTTGAGGACACCAACAAATAATTTAATATCTTCATTTAGTCCGTCCTCAAACCTCTTACACATGATTGCTTCAGAGGACACACATTTTCGAGCGTACTTGCTGAGTCTCATAAACTTGCGCTCATATTCAGTTATCGTCATCTTTCCTTGTTTCAATTCAAGGAATTCCTTTCTCTTCTAGTCAATGAACCTCTGACTGGTATACTTCTTTCGAAACTCTTCTTAAAAAAACTCCCATGTGATCCTTTCCCTTGGTACTACCAACACAAGGGTATTCCACCACTGATAAGCGAAATCTCTCAAAAGAGAAACCACGTACTTCATGCACTCTTCAGGTGTGCAAGATAATTCATCAAATACACTGATTGTATTTTCAAGCCAAAATTTGGCTCTTTCTGGATCATCATCTTTACTAGCCCTGAATTTTTCTGCTTATTTTTAGATTTTATCAACCGGAGCCTTTTCTCTTCTCACTACTTCTACCACTTGGAGAGATACATGGGTAGGTTGAGAAATAGGTGGGGGTGGAGGAGGTAGTGCATTACGATTGGCTCAAATGTACTCGGTGTACCAGTCACTTATCATACGGAGAAAGGCTTCTCGGGCCTCTTCTCCTTGACCTAAAATCTCGGGTCTACTCTCTACTAGTGTGGTCCTTTGCGTGGGAGTCAACGCATTACTTGCAGCATCATCGGCTGCAGCTCGGTCAGGATCAAGATCCATTTACTATATAAAAACATAATTCAAATCATCAAGAGTCGTCACACTATCATTACACAAATATTCTTACGTATGCCATGTATAGCTAGACTCATGCTTACGCTACGTTAGTCCTAAAATCAAAATCGTAGCTCTAATACCACTAAATATAACATCCCTTACCCGTGTCCAATGCCAGGACGGGTTACGAGGCATTACTTTACTTAACCTTACTTGAACATGCATTTTCGGGCTATAAAATTTCGTTCTAACTTAAAAATTTTCCTTCTTAATCATAACGTGTACATTATAGGCCTACGAGACCATAAACTTACTTCTAGAAAGTTTTGGAGTTCATCCGGAAACTTTGGTATTCTTTGAAAATTTTTACTCAAACAGGGGTCACACACCCGTGTGGCCAGACCGTGTGATCACACACGCCCATGTCCTTAGCCCATGTACAATTTATTTTCTTTTCGAACCTACAGGAATTTTCACACAGTTGGACGTACGCTCGTGTCAATAACCCGTGTCCCTCACACGGCTTAGACACGCTCATGTCCTTCACCCATGGAGCTCTCTGTTTATGACATCATCAAACCCATAATAGCACACGGCTAAGGCACACGCCCGTGTGGTGGCCCGTGTAACTAATCAAATTCACACAATTAAAATGCAGGGGACACACGGCCTATCAACACATCCATATGGGTTGATCAGTGTGTCACACACTACTGACACACTGCCTGCAGTGTGTCTACCCGTGTGGACACTTAGAGGCTATTTACCAAGCCTCATTGCCACCCTGAAACATTGACTCATTCATTTCATCCCAGGTAGCACATAACATGGCAATTATCAATCTACTAAGAATCCTTAATTTATCATTCATTCCACCCATACTTTACTCAATTACTTGCATGAACATTCGATTCATCAAACTCATCAACTTTATAACATAAACTTGGCAATATTGGCCAATTCATCATGGCCATTAACAAAAGGAATGTGGAACATTAATAGCCAACCCTTTGGCCTTCAAATATGACATGACACAAAACGATCAATTTCCTATACATGCCATACTCAAAAAGAATTAACTTTACTATACCAAAAGAATGGTTGATAGTGTGGTTCGAGCTCCGACGTTCTATGATCCCCGAGCTAACTTGGCGAAACTACAAGGAAAAGGGAAAAGAGAGGGGTAAGCATATAACTTAGTAAGTTTGCATGAAATTCTAAAGCAATATAAATGCCCAAACCAAATTCATCCTTTTCATGAAACAATAGCAACATATGTCTCAAATGCTTAAACATACTTACTCACATTCATTCTTACCCATCTCATATCACATTAAGATTTAAAAACTTGTACTTACTCATAGTACCTGTATCACTTAATCACATGACTTAGCACATATGCTAACATAAACATAAACTCAAATCTTCATCATTCTTATTATGAATGAAACTTAAGGTCATCCATAAACGGATTTGGCTCTATACCATTTCACATACTTAACTCTTTTGCCTATGAACAAATCTGATTATCGTAGGATTTTCGAACTCATCATACATAAATCTTGATGCCAACGCCATATCTCGGATATGGTCTTACATGGGATCACCCCTTGATGCGAAGCTATATCCCAAATATGGTCTTATATGTGATCTTATAGCTCGATGTCGATGTCATATCCCAGATATGGTCTTATACGAGATCGTACATGAATGTCGATGCCATGTCCCAGACATGGTCTTATACGAGATCTTCTTTTGGTGTCGAGGTCATACCCAGACATGGTCTTACACGGGACCTTAATTATTCAATGCTAATACATGGGTATTTTCATTATTCTGAATCTTTATTCGAAATTTCACATAGTTTAATTTCACTATTACCCCATCAAGGCGTCATCACTCGAATTTTTATAGCAAAAACATACATTATCATAATATTAAATATTTTCAAATATCGAAACATTATGAAACTCTAACTTCATACAAACTTACCTCAAATCTCAAAATGTGTTTCAATGCTCGATTTAGTCCTCGATTTTGTTCTTGCCTTGGTTTCGATCCGGGCTTCGCGTTTCTTGATCTATAATAGAAATTTCATTTGTTAAATACACACATTGAATAAATCGACTCATAAATCATATTTTGGAAAAATTACAATTTTACCCCCAAATTTTTACATAACTACACTTTTTTCCCCTAGGCTCGTAAAATTATTTTCATTCAACTTTCTTGTATTTCAAGCCTAGCCGAATCATATTTTCAACTATAGGAACCTTCAATTTCTACTATTTCACTCATGTATAACCATTTTCATAACTTTTACAATTTGGTCCTTAGATGCATTTTTCATGAAAATCTCTTAGAAAAAGATGTTTATCATACATTAAACTTTCATATTCCTCCATAAAACATCAAAATACATACATGTCACACATGGGTAAATTTTTGAATATGAACCCTAGCTCAAAATATAGCTAGAAATAGCTAAACCGAGCTACGAGGGTCTCAAAAATAAGAAGAACATGAAAAACAGGGCTAGGATGCACTTACTATCAAGCTTGAAAGTTGAAGAAACCCTAGCTATGGAGAGCTTGAGAATTTCGAGTATGGTGAGGAAGATGGACATCAATTTTAGCTTTATTTTCCCTTTTCATTCTTTTATTAACCAAATGACCAAAATGCCCTTAATGGTCCTTTCTTGAGAATTTTCCTTTCCATGTCCATTTTTGTCCATCATCAAACTTAATGGTATAATTGCTAAATAAGGACCTCTAGCAATTTTCATCATTCTATTTCATACTTAAATCTTCTAGAATCTCATATTTTCCATTCTTTGCAATTTAGTCCTGATGGATAATTTAATCACTAATTAATAGAATTTCTTCATGAGATTTTCACACAATCATGAAATCATATCATATACTTTATAGAAATCATAAAACTCATATTTCTACTTCAAATTTGTGGTCTCGCACCACTATTTCAACTAGGCCCTAAGTCGGGCTGTTACAGCATATACATTGATCGATACTCCTTCCCAACCTTTGGAAAACCAATTCACTTCCAACGCTACAAATCGATTAACACAATATTTCTTATTCATCTGAAAATACCCTTTATCCCATATTGTAATTAACCCTCCTGAACGACTTATTGCTGCTGCATACCTAAAATCAAAGTTGTCTCCCCAAATTCTTCTAATTAGATCCCCAGACACTACCTATAATTTTGTTTCCTAAAAAAAACATAAATTTACCCTGTGCATTCTAACTAATCTAGTCACCATTGTAATTTTGACCTCTGATCCCAAACCTCTTATATTCCAGGTAACAATTATCATATCCCCCAACTAATATTCCAAGATAAACCAAAACAAAAAATTCAAACTCGCACCTATTGTTGTACTGGGGCTTTATTTGTTCTCTTCGAGTTCTTTGCTAATGCTCTTCAAGTCTTATTATATCCTCAATGACATCCCTTTTATCTCCCCTCACACTTAATCCCAATTTCTTCCCCACTTCCTAGGTTTGCTTTGCCTCTCTTAGAATTACCTTCCTCCTATTGCTGATGTTCAAGTCTGGCAATGATAAATTCACAATTTTCCCTTCACTCCTTGACGCTGCCCTACCCTTTTCCTTTCTCCAAATTCTATCCCTCTTTTGTTTCTCCTTGGATGTCAGCACCTTATCATAAATGCCTCGCATGGAATTGATTTTTTATTAAATTGTTTCTTCTTCTTTCTACTTTGTATTGTATTTAAGTATACATCTTCAATCTCTTGGAAAATCCCCGTCCCCTGATTCCTTTTCTTCCGATTTGTTTTAGAATTTTTTGTTGTCAAACTATTTTCCTCTCCCAAAATCAGCCCTTCATTTCTAATTTAGCCCACACCCTCTTCCATATCCTCATGTGCATCTAGTCCCCCATTCGGGCCTATTACAAGTGCCAGACCGATATTTACTAAGTCCTTTCTAGCCCGGTCCATACTTCTATTGTCTCTAAATCCCCCTTCAACTAAATTTCCATTAGTTTCAGCATCATGATCCCCTTCATTTAATACCCCCAACATCTTTTGACATTCTTTTCCATCTCTATCATTTTCAATGCTATTTTCCATAATTACTTCCTCCATGACGTTTCGGTTGCCCTTCTAAGATTTCTTCGATTTCAATCCGATCATTGATTCAGTTTCTGACACACTTTCTTTAGCCTCCTCCTATCATACCTCCTTGTTCGAGATAACGTTTTTAGATACTTTTGACCATCCCCTTTCTCTTACACTAATCGAAAAACTGATATCTCCCACCTCTAATGTTATTACTTCTTCAATCTGCATCGGTTGTTTGATTGAAATCAGCATCTCAATCTTCTCGTAGTTGGTTGTTTTTGTCAAGTTCTCCCCCATCGAAATCAGATCACCCCAATTCCCAGCTACCCTTTTTAACGTTTCGTAATTCCAACAGCATGCACCATCAATTAATAATATAAGACATTATTATTGGTGTAAAAATAAAAAATATTGAAGGACTTGAAAATAAAAACAATTAACTTTATTTTTATTTAAACATAATTAAATATTAGTTATAATTATTTTATTTATCTTTCGTGTTTTAAGTTTCAAATTTTGGGTTTCAAGTTTGGATTTGATGTTTTTCCATTTATTTATGTTTAATAATTATAATTAATATTTATTTTTAAATCCTTCAATATTTTTTTTTGTTTTACACTAGTGATGATGTGTCATTTTATTATCAATTGGTGGTACTTAAATTTTATGTACCAATATTATATCAAATATTCTCCTTTTATATATATATATATATATATATATATGTCTCCATCTCATAGTTTTTGTAACCCTATTTTAGAGAGTTAATGAATATCTTTTATATGAGATTTGATTAAGAGTTTTGGGAAGAGTTTTAGAGAGAGTTTTGTGTTTTAGTTGGAGGACTTTGTATTCAGGGTTCTTTGTTTTGATTATCTTCATCTTATACTTTTCAGATTTCTTTCTCATTAGTGAAGTCTCCTTTGCCCGTGATTTTTTATCTCTTAATTGAGGGTTTTCCACGTAAAGTTTGCATGTTTGATCTTCACTAATTTTCTCTTTCATTGTTTGTAAGGGTCGATCCCCAACACTAATTTCAACCAACAAACACACCCAATTAGTAATTATTTAAATTAGATTGTATACCCACACAACATTGATTGCATACACAGTTATGGTATTTAAATTAGCTCCATTGGCCACCGATTCTACAAGAAAGTTGTGTTGACATTGATGATTTAGATTAAGCGATTGGTGATGTCTTTATTGTCAAAGCCTCAGGTAGAATGTGTAACAGATGCCTTGACCATTGCTGACTTTTAATATTCCAGCATGTTTTAAAACTTGGTGGTGGTTGCTGCTACCGGTTATGTAACGAGTTGCTGGGATGCTAGTTATGTTTTATTGTGCTGTTGGAGACATGGTTTGTTGAATTGTTGTCAGATTTTCTATGTTATGGTTCCTGGTTTGTAGTTTGATGATACGATGGGTGGATGCGGAAGTTGGAGAAAACGTAAACTATAAATTGAGCAAAAAGATAAAATAGTAAAGGCCATTCTGTTTTATTTTTCCATAATATTATACAAATAGTCAACCATGTATATATACATGGCACTAACATGATTGTGAAGGCCTACACACTTTCTATTAGTTGTACCGGCTATCAAATTTTTTATTATAATTGTAGTACAGGTAAAGCAGCAGCAGGCAGCACATTATCATTTAATTTTGATAGCCTTAATTACCAGCATAGCTTCATGAAGAAGCAAAGGCAGTTAAGCCTCTAAACCAAATGATGCCTTCATTGTGGGTGAACGGCTCGCGGCATCAATTTCAATAGATGCAACGTACCCAAACTTTGTAACTTTATATTTTGGTTTTCCTCTTTTCTCAAGGTCGGTTTTGATTTGCCCCAGTGAACAGGTTGCCTTTGGATATCAGTATAGACCTGCAGCATGCATGCAATTAATCATAGATTAAATGATTATGTATACCCATTCTAACTAGTTAATTAATGATAAGATTGAATCGAGTGCAATATATACCTTGCTGTTCTCATCTAGAGGGTTGCTCCAGGCAACAACCCACTTAGTTCCATCACGTCGCCTGTACACAAGACCAGCAACTGAACCATGACTATCAGCATCATCAGTCACTGATTCATGTGTAAACTCTCTCGCATCTCCATCTTCAATTATTTCTGGGAAATCCGCATAATGAGAGCCTTGCCAAACTTTCTTGTCAGTCAAGGTTAGAGCTTCGCTGGAAGAGTTCCAAAGCTTGCCGTTTGTGGTTTGTTGAGCATTTTCTGAGAAGCAGCCATGGTAGCTATCTATGTGCTATGGTTTAGTTGTGTTATGCTTCAAATATTGCAATACACACCTACTTATATACTAGTTTACGCCATGCATGCATTGTCCATAACAACAATGTTTATGCGCATGAAATTTGTAGACTGCATTCATATCAAAACTTTTTTATTCCTATTCTTGATGTGTCTTTTCACTTCTAAATAAACATTCTTTTCAATTAAAGAAATATATTTTAACGTATTTGGATTTTTGATAAATTATTTTTAAAGTATATAATTGTTGTATTATAAATTAACAATATAAAGGTTAAACCACTTCCAATGTCACCTAAATTATTATTAAGTTTCTCACTCAACTTTAAAAGTTACAACATAATCATTAAATTATTCAACAAATTTCATTCTAAGTCATTGAGCTATTAAAATTATCATGTATAGCCTTCTCTATTCGCATCTATCGAAAGCTCTCATTCCCTTCTCTTCTATAATTCACTTTTTTTTTCATGAAATAAGTTTGAACATCACAATCATGAACCAAAGTTCAAACAACTTTTTCTCGATAATCGACATTGATCGTTAGATCGACTTGGATCTAAAATATGTTCTCTTACTTGTCAATGGGTTTTGATCCACCGTAGCGATCGTCGAATCAATGTTTGAAGCTTGCTAGCCAGACTTTTAAAATAAATCTTAACAGTCTAGTGTCTTCAATAAAAACTTTTAAATAGTTGAGTGACTTAAATGAAAATTTTAAATAGTTCAGTGACAATTTTATAACTTTTAAAATTGAATGACAAAATGTAAATTTACTAATAATTTAGTGACCTTAAATATAATTTTCCTAATATAAAAGTATAATTGTTAGGTACCAAGATTAAACCCACATCATATAATTAAATAAATAAGTTTCAACGGATGTATTATATAAAAAAATTAGTACATAATAAGTGTCATCTCTAAATTAAAAATTTCCATCATATTAAATTTCTAAAATATCCTTTAATCTTAATTATATATTTTAAACAAATATTTTTAAGAATTGTTCAAATAATTTCTTTTACTAACTAGTGTCAGTTGCTAGTACTTACAAAACTCCATGTCCACCATACGAATCTTGTGTAGATTAATATATTAATTATATATTATGCCACATCTATTACGTGGAAGATTGAAAATATATTAGATATTACGGAAACATTTAAAACAAAAGTAATATTAAATTTTGATATGTTGATGATACGTAATAATCTTGAGATATATTTTATATTGATATTGTATTCGAGTGAATTTTAAGTGTAATTTAACTTAAAATCTTATTTGTTGTAGCCAAATAATCATTTAACATCTACTGACTCTTCCATCAAAATTTGAATCCCTACGAGAAAAGAGAGTCTAACCCATATTTTATAATAGCTAATAAACATGGATATTTCTTTTTACTATGGGCTTTAATTTAATGGTTTTAAAAGATAAAAGTAATTTAATTAATTGATTTTGATTATCAAATTATTTCAAATAAATAATTGATTGGACCATTAGAGGTTCTTCTGCATTGTTTGATATTTCCTCCTCTGGTATATGTGTTGGAATATTTTTAATTAAATGAAAGAGTCTAATTAATTAAAAGTTATATATTTTCTTTTGTTATTAACAAAGAATTATAATTATTCCAATAATATTATTTGAATCGAGAGATATTAAATAAATAATATGTCTCTTTTAAATATATTATTATTCGGAAAAGACACATATTGAAATATGTCTCTATAAAGAGACATGTAAATTTTTATAAATAGGAATGAAATTTCATTTGAAATCATACCAACAAGTTCTAAAAATCTTTCCTCCATCTTCTAATATCATTGGATTGTTCTATAAAGAGTTCTTGCAAAAATCTTTATAAAATTGATTTCCTTATTATACATTGCTCAAGATTTTAATGGACTATTTTTGTCAATGGAAAATGCAAATAGTCATCGGGCTTCATTTGCTTGAAACTTATTTGCATACCGAGTATAGGTAGGGGCAAATAGAACCTTAAAGATAGTGGCTTCATACACACCTTGGAGCCTTGTCTTTTTTTTTTTTTTTTCTGCTTCATTTGTTGTTCATGTTCGGTTCGTATGTTCAAGATTTTCCTCACCTAAGATTTGTACAAACACTTTTAAGGTTTTATTTTCATGATGATTACTACAACACATAAAAGTGGAACACTAAGGAGTTGGCTTCCAACTTTGTCAAACTTGATCGGTTTGATGGTGGCAATTTTGACGGTGATGTAAAAAGATACACTTCTTATTATCAACTTTGATCGCCTATGTTTTGGATACAACTAAAACCATAAGAGAATGAAAACAAATTCATTGCTACAACCCGAGAAAGGTGAAAATGGGACAATGCTAATTACGTGTGCATAGGCTACATATTGAATGATTTATTCGATGGTTTGTTCGACATCTACAAAATGAGGTCATCGCTAAGGAATTATGGCACAAATTGGAGACAAGATACATGACCGAAGATGCTACAAGTAAGAAATTTCTTGTTATTCATTTCAATAATTATCAAATGATTGATGGTCGCTTTGTTATGAAATAATTTCGTGATATTGAAAAATCTGTGAATCAATTTAAGGGATATGATATGAAAATGGATGAAATGATTGTTTTATCGTCCATAATAGACAAACTTCCTCCATCATAGAAAACTTTAAATGAAGCCTAAAACATAAGAAAGAGGAAATATCTCTTGAAGATTTGGCAAATCATTTTCGTATTGAAGAAGAATATCGAAAGTAAGATCATAACCTAGATTTTGAAAATGTCAAAGTGCACGCGTTTGAGGAGTACAAACTACTAAACCATCCAAGAGAAAGTTCATGCAGATTGTAGAAGCACTTAAGTTCAAAACAAAACAAAAGGCTCATGTTACCATTGTGGCAAGTCGACATTTCAAGAATAAATGTCGATTCTTAAAGAAAAAATCTTCTTTTAAGGTTGATAATAAAGTAAAGTTCATTGCCATGATTTCAAATTATCATGGTACAAGATGATCATGTATGGTGGATTGATACTGGAGCAACCAAACATGTGTACAAATATAAAAAGCATGTTCACAAAGTTCACACAATGTGAATATGGCAATGAATTGTACATGAGAAACTCTTCCACTGCAACAATCAAAGGCAAAGGGTCTGCTGAACTACAATTCACTTCTAGAAAGGTTTTAATCTTGAATGATGTATATTATGTACTAGAAGCTACGAAGAATTTAGTGTCTGAAAGCCTATTGAATAAGTTTGGTTTCAATTTTGTTTTTGAGGTATATAAGTTTATTCTGTCTAAGGGAGGAATTCTTGTAAGGGAAGGGTATATGTATGAGGGTATGTTCAAACTCAAGATTAATTTTTTTTGCTCGATCATTATCAATTATAGAAAAAGGCCATGGAGAATCCAAGTCATTCCAGTCTAAAAAACTTGCATCATACAATAAACCCTACCAAAGCCAATAAAACCAACATTGCAAAATCCCCTAAACTGAATACATAGTAGCAAAAATAAAACAGCTAATCAAACAAAGACCAATACTCCCATTCTCTTCAACACTCTCACCAGTATGCTTTAAAGGTATCTGAACGCTTAAGCCCTGCTATTGGCAGTGCAAAAGCCATTTCGTTCCCCATATGTTCTACTTTCCCAAATGACAAATATGATCTTCTCTCAATTTCAACAAAAAAAAATAGTGTAACTTTCCCGCTCTTGACTCTGTTTCTGAAAGGCATTTAAACACCACATTGGAACCAACATCAATCAATAATGGACAACATGTTGCCCATCCCATACCTTCATATAAGTGAAGCGCGTCTCCAATTAACTTCAATTCTGCCAATTCAACATCTTTTGCCTCGCTCGGACCCGAGAATAATGCTCACGCCACTCCATCTTCATCTCTCAATACCCCTCCACCTCCAGCTTTTCCTCAAACACTACCCCGCATACGTTAAATTTCAGCCAACCCCTTGGAGAGGAAATCGCCAACTCATCTCCAAGCCCTTAAAGTTTTGTTATAAGACCTACATTTTAAAGGGTAGAACCACTAAGAACTTTCAGTTAAAATGACTTCATTATACTCCGCCCTTACCCACATCATTGCTCTCATATTCGAATGGAAAATCATCGTATCCATTGGTATCATTTTTTGATTGAACACCACCTTATTTCTTGCCAGCCAAATTGACCAACATGTAGCTGAAATTGAGATCAGCCATAAACTTTTCATAACCCCTGACAGATATACATTATTAGACAATTTAAAGAATTCAAAAAAACCCTCCACGGGTTCCCATCTCATATCCCACCAGTTGAAGATTCTCCTCCAAAATCCTTCAACAAATTTACATTTAAAGAACAAATGATCAACTCTTTCCAACTCTTTATCGCACAATGGACATTTCTTTCTCATTTGCTGGAACTTAATGCCTCGCCTTTCCAAAACTCTATTGTGGGAAATCTTCCTAATGCCAGCATCCAAAGAAAACTTCTTACCCTGGGTGGCACCTTCATCTTCCACATTTTGTCGAAATCAAAACTTAAATTCTCCACCCCTTCTCCATCAATAAATTTGACATTCTCTTTACTGAAAATTCTCCTTACTTTCATGAAGCCATATCAATCGATCCTCCTTCTCATGAGCTAACTTTATTTTGTCACCTCCTCAACCATTTTCTTAGGCATATCCACCTCTCTGTCAAGCAGTTTTCTTATAAAATATTCCTCCCACTTTACTTCACTAAATCCCCTGTTTTTTATACATTCCCACCCTTCCTTTTATAAGTTTTGCCAATATTATTAATAAGAATAAAATATTGTTTCTACTTATATGGTTAAATCTTCTTATTTATGGTATTATAGATTAGGTAATTTAAATTATAAAAATTACATGATATGCATAAGTTAGATTTAATTCTATTTTTAATAATAATATTGAAAATAGAAAACATCCATATTGACTAAAATTACTAGAAACCCTTTCCCTAAGGTTAAAAGGAAAACAAAATACTTCATTTCATACATAGTTATTTATGTGACATGCATAATACTTCTACATTAGGTGGAAAGAAATATTTTTTACTTTTATTGATGATTATTCTAGATATTGCTATGTATATTTATTGTATTCAAAAGATGAAGCGCTTGATAAATTTAGAATTTATAAATATGAAGTTTAATTTCAATGTGAATAATTTATCAAGTGCTTAAGATCGAATAGAGGTAGAGAATACTATACTCCAAATTATTTTGAATCCATTGGAATTATCCATCAAGTTTCAACCCTTACACACCACAACGTTGATTGCATACACAATTACGGTATTTAAATTAGCTCCATTGGCGTGGATTCTACAAGAAAGTTGTGTTGACATTGATGATTTGGTTTAAGCTATTGGTGATGTCAGATTGTCAAAGCATCGATAGAATGTATAACAGATGTTTTGACCATTGCTGAATTTTACAAATCCAGCATGTTTTAAAACTTGGTGGTAGTTGCGACTCATCGGTTATGTATCGAGTTGTTGGGATGCTAGTTATGTTTTGTTGTGTTGTTGGAAACATGTTTTGTTGTTGGGAGATTACTTCTTGTCGATTTTCTATGTTATGGTTCTTGGTTTGTAGTTTGATGATTCGATGGATGGATGCATGTTGGAACATTTTCAAATATTTATAGTTTTCCAATAACTATAAATGAATGGGTATAATTAATTAAAAGATTATATCTTTTGATTTTTGAAAAGAATTATAACTATTTAAATAATATTATTTGAATAGTTATAATTAAATGAATAATAGTGTTTTATTTTAAAATATTATTATTCGGAAAGGTACCTATTGATTAAAGATGTCTCTATGAAGAGACTTGAAAATTCCTATAAATAAGAATTAGATTTCATTTGGAGACATACCAACAACAAATTATAATATTCTTTCTTTCTTCCTTCATTTTCTAATATTATTAGATTGTTCTATAAAGTATTACTGCGTAAATCCTTTATAGAAATTGAGTTTCTTGTCATACATTGCTCGATTGTGTAGTGGGCTATTCTCACAATGCAAAACGCAAATGACTATTGGCTTCATTGTATCCTCGAGGTTAATTTGCTTGGAACTCGCTTACACACCAAGATAGGTGGGGCGAATATAACCTTAAAGATAGTGATTTGATACACGCCTTGGAGCCTTGTCCTATTTCTTCTTCTTCGAAGTTTCGCTCGTGTGTTCGAGATTTTCCTCACCGTGTTTTGTACTAACAATTTTAAGGTTATAATTCATGATGACTTCAACAAGTCGTGAAAGTGGAACACTAAGGAGTTGGCTTCCAATTTTGTCAAACTTGATCGATTTGATGGTGGCAATTTTCACGATGGCGTAAAAGATGCACTTCTTATTATCAACTTTGAAGATTGCTTATGTTTTGGATACTCCAAGACCTGAAGAGACTAAAAACGAATCTGTTGCTGCAACCCGAGAAAGACAAAAATGAGACAATGCTGATTACATGTGCATGGGCCACATATTGAATGGTTTATCTGATGGTTTGTTTGATACCTACCAAAACAAGGTCAATGCTAAAGAATTATGGGACAAATTGGAGACAAGATACATGACCGAAGATGCTACAAGTAAGAAATTTCTTGTCAGTCGTTTCAATAATTATCAAATGATTGATGGTCGTTCTGTTATGGAACAATTTCGTGATATTGAAAAGATACTGAATCGATTTAAACAATATGATATGAAAATGGATGAAATGATTGTTGTATCCTCAATAATAGACAAACTTCCTCCATCTTGGAAAGACTTTAAAAGAAGTCTAAAACATAAGAAAGAGGAAATATTTCTTGAGGCATTGGCAAATCATCTTCGTATTGAAGAAGAATATCGAAAGCAAGATCAGAATCTAAATTCTCAAAATGCCAAAGTGCATGTTACGGAGGAAGTACAGACTACTAAACCATTGAAGAGAAAGTTTAAACAGACTGATAGAGCACCTAAGTTTAAAAAGAAACAAAAGGGCTCATGCTATCATTGTGGTAAGCTGGGACATTTCAAGAATGAATGTTGATTTTTAAAGAAAAAAATCATCTTCTAAGGCTGATAATAACGAAAAGTTCGTTGCAATGATATCTGAAATTAATATGGCACAAGATGATAATACATGGTGGATTGATACCGGAGCAACCAAACACGTGTGCAAAGACAAAAGCATGTTCACAAGGTTCACACAATGTGAAAATGACAATGTCTTGTACATGAGAAATTCTTCCACCGCAGTAATTAAAGGCAAAGGGTCAGTTGAACTGTAATTCACTTCTGGAAAGGTTTTAACCTTAAATGATGTATATTATGTACCAGAAGTTAGAAAGAATTTAGAGTCTAGAAGTCTGTTAAATAAGTTTGGCTTCAAACTTGTTTTTGAGGCAGATAAGTTTATTCTATCTAAGGGTGGAATTTTTGTAGGAAATATGTATGAGAGTATGTTCAAACTAAATATTATCAATAAGAATAAAAATACTATTTCGCTTATATGGTTGAATCTTTTGTTTATGGCATTATAGATTAGGTCATTTGAATTATAGGAAATTAAATGGCATGTATAAGTTAGATTTAATTCTTGTTTTTAATAATAATATTGAAAAATACAATACATATTTGTTGACTAAAATTACAAGAAACCCTATCCCTAAGGTTAAAAGAAAACAAAATTGCTTAATTTGATACATAGTGATTTATGTGACATGCATAATTCTCCTACATTAGGTGGAAAGAAATATTTTGTTACTTTTATTTATGATTGTTCTAGATATTGTTATGTATATTTATTGCATTCAAAGATGAAGCGTTTGATAAATTTAAAGTATCCAAGTTGAACTTGATGTGAATCATTTATCAAGTGCTTAAGATCGGATAGAGGTGGAGAATACTATAATCCAAGTTATTTTGAATCCACTAGGATTGTCCATCAAGTTTCAGCCCCTTACACACCACAACAAAATGGTGTAGCTGAAAGGAAAAATAGAGTATTGACTGAAATGGTAAATTCAATGTTATCATATTCGTATTGGACAAGGTTTTGGGGAGAAGTCGTTCTAACGACTTGTCATATATTGAATAGAGTTCCTAATAAGGAAACTAAAATAACCCCTTATGAACAATGGAAGAAAAGGAAACCAAACCTTAATTATTTGAAGGTTTGGGGTGTAGAGCTATTGTCAAAGTTCCAACACCTAAACGTAAAAATTAGGTGAAAGAGGAATTGAATGCATATTTATAGGATATGCACATAATAGCAAGGCATATAGGTTCATGGTAATTGAACCAAATGATTCAATTTCAATTAATACTTATTGAATCAAGAGATGTTATTTTGATGAAAATAGATTTAATTCTATATCAAGACAATTACACCACAACAATTGATTCATTCTTCAAATGAGAATGGGATTCCATTGGAACAAATTGATAATAATGATGAATCTTGTCAAGAACTAAGAAGAAGTAAGAGGATTAAAAAGGTCAAAGATTTTCGACTAGATTTCATGATGTTTCTTGTAGAAGGAAAATGTGAAAGTATATGCAATAAGATACCTTATTGTTATAATACAAAATCTGATCCTATTACATTTGAAGAGGCAATGAAATCTCAAGACTCTGCTTTTTGGAAGGAAGCAATAAATGATGAGATGGATTCAATAATGGGAAATCAAACTTGGATCTTAGTTGATCTTCCACCGGGTTCCAAACCAATAGGTTGTAAATGGATCTTCAAAAAGAAAATGAAGTTCGATGGAACCATTGATAAGTTTAAAGCAAGATTGGTAGCCAAAGGTTTTACACAAAAACAAGGTATTGATTACTTTGATACCTATGCTCCAGTAGCAAGAATTGCTACAATTAGACTCTTAATATCACTTACCTCTATATATAATTTGGTTGTTCACCAAATGGATGTTAAAACTGCATTTTTAAATGGTGAATTGGAAGAGGAAGTGTATATGAAACAACCGAAAGGATTTGTTGTTCCAGGACAAGAGCATAAGGTATGTAAGCTTGTTAAATCTTTATATGGACTTAAACAAGCACCAAAACAATGGCACCAAAAGTTTGACAATGTTGTTTAGCTAATGGCTACAAAATAAATGAATCCGATAAGTGCATATATAGCAAATTTGAAAATGAAAAAGGTGTCATAATTTGCTTATATATAGATGACATGCTCATTTTTGGCACGAATTTGGAACAAATAGAAAACACAAAGAAATTCTTGTCAAACAACTTTGCTATGAAGGATATAAGTGTAGCAGATGTTATTCTTGGGATTAAAATAACCCGAGATGAAAGCACTATAGCTTTATCACAATCACATTACATTGAAAATGTGCTTAAAAAGTTTGATCCTTTCAATTGTATACCAGCATCTACACCCATGGATCTTCAAATAAAATTAGTATCTAATGCTGGTAGGAAAATTGATCAATTGAAATATGCAAGTCTAATTGGCTGTCTTATGTACATAGTGACTTGTACAAGACCAGATATTGCATATGCTGTTGGGAAATTGAGTAGGTACACAAGTAATCCAAGTAGTTTGCATTGGCAAGCATTGACTAGGGTACTTAATTACTTAAAGAAAACTATTAACTATGGATTGTGTTATAATGGATATCCTCCGATTTTAAAAGGGTATTCGGATGCTAGTTGGATTACAAGTTTGGAAGATCATGCATCTACTAGTGGATGGATCTTCATTCTTGGTGGATGAGTCATTTCTTGGGGTTCCAAGAAACAAACATGCATTACTGATTCCACCATGGAAGCAAAATTTATAAAATTAGCAGCTGCATCTAAAGAAGCAGAATGGTTAAGAAATTTGCTTTATGATGTATCTTTAATGGAGTGATCACTATTAATTATGTGAGGTCAAGTGAAAATTTGGCAGATCCTTTGACAAAAATAAAAAGGACCTCAAAAGGGATGGGACTCAAGCCCATTAATTAGAGTCATCCATGATGGAAACTCGATGAACGCTTGGTATAACGTCAAGTCTTGAGTTCAATGAGACAAAGTACATCATTAGTATGTGATCATTAGCACTATAAATAAATCCATCCTAAGATTAAAGTGCTAGGTACCGTAATGATCGGGGAAGGATGAGTAATGTATTCTTAATGGACCCATAACATAAATATGTTAGAGTGTTATAATTATGGGAACACTTTTGATGGGATCTACCTATATGAGTGGAAGTGTGGCGCTTCTAGGAGCTCAAGGGCTTGGCTCGACAAAGACTCATGAAAAGAGGACATGCACACATGGCCATAATAGTGTCCCTAGATACTATGCATTGACTAATGTTGAAATCATTGTTGAGATGTGTTCGGTTAATCAAATGAAATAGTTGGTTCAAAGCTTAGTCTACCTTGCAATTTCGATTAACTTTAACATGTTTTCACGAAGTGAAGGTTCAATCGTAAGATACCTTCATTTATGCAAATTGATTTCCAAGAATATCAAAATCTAAAATATTTTGAAAATGGGGAGATTGTTGGAACATTTTCAAATATTTATAGTTTTCAATAACTATAAATGAATGGGTATAATTAATTAAAAGATTATATCTTTTGATTTTGAAAAAGAATTATAACTATTTAAATAATATTATTTGAATAGTTATAATTAAATGAATAATAGTGTTTTATTTTAAAAATATTATTATTCGAAAGGTACCTATTGATTAAAGATGTCTCTATGAAGAGACTTGAAAATTCCTATAAATAAGAATTAGATTTCATTTGGAGACATACCAACAACAAATTATAATATTCTTTCTTTCTTCCTTCATTTTCTAATATTGTTAGATTGTTCTATAAAGTATTAATGCAGAAATCCTTTATAGAAATTGAGTTTCTTGTCATACATTGCTCAGTGTGTAGTGGGCTATTCTCGTCAGTGCAAAACGCAAACAGCTATTGGCTTCATTGTATCCTCGAGGTTAATTTGCTTGGAACTCGTTTGCACACCAAGATAGGTGGGGGCGAATATAACCTTAAAGATAGTGATTTGATACACGCCTTGGAGCCTTGTCCTATTTCTTCTTCTGTTCGAGTTTCGTTCGTGTGTTCGAGATTTTCCTCACCGGTGTTTTGTACTAACAATGCAGAAGTTGGAGAAAGCATAAACTATAAACTGAGTCAAAAGATAAAATAGTAAAGGCCATTCTGTTTTATTTTTCCATAATATTATACAAATAGTCAACCATGTATATATACATGGCACTGACATGATTGTGAAGGCCTACACACTTTCTATTAGTTGTACCGGCTATCAAAATTTTTACTATAATAGTAGTACAGGTAATGCAGCAGCAGGAAGCACATTATTATTTAATTTTGATAGCCTGAATTACCAGCATAGCTTCATGAAGAAGCAAATGCAGTTAAGCCTCTAACTCAAATGATGCCTTCATTGTGGGTGAACGGCTCCGGGATCAATTTCAACAGATGCGATGTACCCAAACTTTGTAACTTTAAATTTTGGTTTTCCTCTTTTCTCAAGGTTGGTTTTGATTTGCCCCAGTGAATAGGTTGCCTTTGGATATCAGTATAGACCTGCAGCATGCATGCAATTAATCATAGATTAAACGATATTGTATACGCATTCTAACTAGTTAATTAATGATAAGATTGAATCGAATGCAATATATACCGTGCTGTTCTCATCTAGTGGGTTGCTCCAGGCAACAACCCACTTAGTTCCATCACGTCGCCTGTACACAAGACCAGCAACTGAACCATGACTATCAGCATCATCAGTCACTGATTCATGTAAACTCACCCGCATCTCCATCTTCAATTATTTCTGGGAACTCCGCATAATGAGAGCCTTGCCAAACTTTCTTGTCAGTCAAGGTTAGAGCTTCGCTGGAAGAGTTCCAAAGCTTGCCGTTTGTGGTTTGTTGAGCATTTTTCTGAGAAGAAGCCATGGTAGCTTTCTATGTGTTATGGTTTGGTTGTGTTATGCTTCAAATATTGAACTACACACCTACTTACATACTAGTTTACATGATATGCATGCATTGTCCATAACAACAATATTTATGCGCGTGAAATTTTTAGACTGCATTCATGTCAAAACTTTTTTATTCCTATTCTTGATGTGTCTTTTCACTTCTAATTGGATTTTGTCGATAAGTTATATTTTTTAAATGATATAATTTTGTATAATTAATTAACAATAGAAAGAGTAAATCATTTCCAATACGTTATATCCTATACTCAACTCGACTGCCAGATCAAGATATCGGGATATCACATTCGTTACCGAAGCAACTATATAAATTTTAGGTTGATTTATGAAAAAATTATTTATGATAATAAATAAGTCTATTGGAAGACTTACACTTTCTAAAGTAGTTTACCCACATTATGTATATTTTATATTTATTTCTAAATTGTGCCAATTAATTTAATTTTTCATAAAACTTTAATCAAAATTCTAAAATCACATCTCAATCATTTCATTTTGCCGGGCGATTCCATTCGAAAAAACAAAAATAAAATAATATTTGTTTACGATCCGATTACAAACCCGATTAGCCCAATACTAAACACTAAAACAGACAACCCAAATTACAACCCAAGCCCATTACACCCCAAACCCAAATACCACCAAGAACCCAAACTAAACCCAGTGACCCAAAACATTACAACCCAAACCTCGCAAATTTAATGGCTCAAACTTATTTCCAAAATTGAAATCCCAAACCCTAGGGTTTCCTAGGCGCCATAAACCCCAAACACCACCACCAACACATAGTAATTAGCGTGAGTCGCGCCTATTGTCGCCAGATCTCTCATCATCGCTTTGCAAAAAGGAAAGAAAAAGCGAGAAAAATGGCAACCGAGATGAATATGTATTTTCTTTTATTTTAATTTTTTTCAGTTATAAAACCCCAAAATAATCAGTAAAACGGACACGAAGAATACACAAGATACAAATATACAATAAAAACAGAAAAAACCCAAATACAGAGGTGATTTTCGAATATCTGTTTTCATTTTTCTTTTATTATTCTTCTCCGATTTATGCATTTTTTTTTACAAAAGTACTACTAAAATAAAAACGGGTACAAATATACCTTTCGATTTACGCGGAAAAAAATGATTTTTCTGGCTTCAGGCCGCCGTGTGTGGTGGCGCGTGGGATGCACGCGCAGTGGCCTGTCACCGGAGCCCACACCGGAGTCTGGCCTGAGAAAGAGGAGAAGAGAGAGCTTTCTAAAGCTCAGTTTTTTTTTTTTATTTAGAATGGTTGTTAAAATGATTTTTTTGATTAATTTTTGCTTTATATAGGCCAAAGAAACGGTGCCGTTTTGGTGTGGTCAGTTAATGACCAAAATAACGTCGTTTTAAGGCTAGACCCGCGCGTTGACCCGAAACCCAGGGAGGATTCGCGAGTTTTTATAAAAAGGGAAATTTTCCATTTTAGTCCCTCCACAATTTTATTAGTTTTAATTTCATCCAATTTAAATTTTTAATTTTTAAATTAGCCCTAAAACTTATATTTTGTTACAATCGATCCCACGGGCTATTTAAAGATTGATATCAAAAGCGTAGTTTAGGAGATAGGCATAAGCGCCCAATAAGCCCCTAAGGTGTGACGCGTTTTGATTTGATCCTTTACATTTTATTTTTTTAGATTTTTATTTCTTTGTTTATTTTAAACCCTTTTATTTTTATTTCATTTTTAAGTTATTTTAACATTATATTAAATTATTTCATTTTATAAAATTATGAATTATATTTTAATATTTGTATAGTATATATTAATAATAATATAAAGTTTTTATATATTGTTTATTTTGAACACTTATTATTTTTATATATTCATTATTTATATTAGGTTATTAATATTAGTTATATATTATTTTAAAATTTGCATATTAATTATTATATTACATTTTTATTTTATATATTATACATTATTATATTATATTTTATATATAAATTTTAAATTATTTTATCCTTAACATTGTATATAAATTTGTATAATATATTGTTTATTCTTAAAATGTGGTTTTATATATATTAGGTTATTATAAATATGTTTATTATTTAAAGTTATAAATCATTTTATTTATTTCAAAACGTATTTTATTTATTTTCTCAAAAATACATGTACGTATTATTTTTTTATTTTTCACTATATCATTTTATATTTTTATTTGCAATATTCATTTATTATTTGATATATGTTACTGCATGAAAAGTTTAATCTTGCATGAAAAATTTTCACATTTATTTAATATTTTTCTTTTTATTATTCATTATTTGTCCTTGCTCTTTTATTTATTTATTATTTTATGATTGCTTTAGTATAGTTATTTTTATTAGTTGTTATTTTATATTATTATTTCTTTAATTGTCTAAATTAGTATTAATCGTTAGTATAACTTGTGATTATAATGAATTGCTATTCGATATTATATATTGTATTGTATCAATGTAAAACCGAATTCATATCATTTTAGAAAAACACATTTTACAAAATTGTTGTATTTTATTTAAAGTTTTAAAAAATACGGTGATACCTAATATTTGGGAACTTTGAAAAAATTGTACCCTAACTTACTGGGTTTCGATTTTTATCGTTGAACTTAAGATGTTAAGTATCCCTTTTATTTTTTTTAAAAAAAACTTATAATCTTCCAAATCAAAACTTATTCTCGGGAATTCAAAACGTTGTATCCTAACTTATTGGATGTTTTGTGTCTCGAGGTAAGAATTTTCTAAATAAAGGTGAGCCTAGTTTCAAAGTCATGAGATGTTACATCCAAACTTATTGGGTATAATATTTTATTTCTTTCAGATAAGTAAGTCTAGGTTTTCTTTCTAGTAAAAGGATCATATTTTAAAATTTTTCAAAATTTTGACACTAGGACATGAAACTATCAATTAGGTACCAAATTTGAGCGTTATTTAGGGTGCTAACCCTTCCTCATACGTAACCAACTCCCGAACCTATTTTCTTGTATTTTGTGGACCAAAATCAATGTTTTGAAATAAAACATTTTACAAGGTGATCCAATCACACCTAAGTAAAAAGGGATTGGTGGCGACTCACATTTTGGTTTTTTTAAAAAGTCGACCTTCATTTTTATAAAGTTAAAAATTGTTTCGCAACATCAATTAATGATTATTCACTTATTATTTTATCAATTCATTTAAACATCATTTCCAATATCACCTAAATTATTAATAAATTTAGGTTTCCTAATTGAACTAAATTATTCAATTCGGAAGGAGCTTCAAATTTGACTGAACTCTTTACTCATGCTATTCATCTCATTGCAAAGTTTATGCGATTCAAAATTTATGCATTGTTTTTCTAATTTGGAAATGTCAAAATCAATGAATTGATATGCAATTTTAGTTTAATTTATATGGTTTGTTTTAAAAAAAAATTTGGAATGGCGCTTCTATAAATAATATTTTCTATATTATTTATGAATTATCTAAATAAATATTTAATTGTAATTTTGTAATAATATTTCAATTTGAATAAATTAACTTTTATTCGGTCAAACTAAGTTCAATTGTCCTATTTTATATAGGGTTGGGTTTTGACAAAATTTTAAGCTTATGTTTTGAACCGGTCAAGTTTGGGCAGAGGCAATATCTAGAAACCTCCTTGTCTAGGCCCAAACCAAACCCAAATTCCCGGCCTATGGAAAGTTCTATGCATGATGTTTTGAGTTTAAATATCATTATGATCAAATTCCCAAAATAGAAGTATAGGGACTAAATTTGAAATTTACGAAGAATACAAGTATTTATGAATTTTTTAACCTATTATAAAATATGAATATTTTAATTATACAAATATGAGTATTTGTTTAAATAGTACTTAGCTTCATTTATCTCATATATAGAATATATGTAATTTAAATTAAGTTTTGATTATGTATTATTTATTATCAATTTTATATATGATATCAATTATTACAAAATATTATCTTATTATAAAATAAATTTCAATTATTAAAAGGAAATTATATTATAATATTTTATAACAAATATATTTATGTTGTGTTCGTTGTTAAAATGATTTGAAAAATATTATCAAATATTTTACAATTTTTTTCAAAAATTAATTCATTTTTAAAAGAATCATTTTCACCACCTTAATGGTTATTAAGTAAGGAGAGTTGGAATCTTGAATGTCCAAAAGCCACCTAACATGGTCACGAAAGAATACGATAGTTTTGTTTTTCCGGGTAAAGCATAAGATACTCTTTAAGTTAAAACCATGTTAGATTACGTCACATTTATTACGTGGGTGGCTGAAAAAAAATATAGATGAAATTTGTATCTTTTGTTTGAAATATTTTCTTTATACTTGTATTATATTGGTATTACTTTTTATAACTTATCGTTTTTAATGTCTTATTTCATTATTTTTTAAATTGTGTAGATGCAATTTAGCATGTATAATATTAATGACATTACTAGATTTTAATTTTTTTCTAACTCTGAATTTTCTTTTTACTATTTTATAAGAATAACCAAATATTTAGAATTTAATCAAATGATATATTTCAGTTCAGTTGGCAAAGAGGAGATTTTAGGTCTTGAGTACCTATGTTTAAGACCTACCATAATCAATTATATACGTAAAGTTTTTGAGTTTTAGTTCAGTTAATCTTAATTTAGTTTTAGTCTCGACTATATTAGTACGATCGATTTATGATTATTTATATTTGTAGCTATATTGTACTTGTTATATTTAAAAAATTTAAAATTATTTCACTTTTCTATTATTTTACATTATTAAGAAATATATAAAATTAATTTAATAAAACCTACTTTTAAGTAACCTTACATGTTGTGAATTTATCATTAAACTGAAAAAAGAATAGTGAGGTGTCTATTAAGGATAAATTCTGGTTGAAATTAAAAGAGGAATAAAACATTGAAATTGAGGATAAAAATAGGTTTATTTATCGAGAAGTGCTAAGATTAACGTAATCTCACATGACTCAGATTCAGCACCACCGGCATTCCAATTTTATATTCTGACTAAATGAATATATGCCTCTTAATTTCCTTTTGTCTTTCTTAAAAAAAAAAGAAAAGAAAAGAGAGAGAATATGCAAGTGCCTTCATTCATCATTATCATCACCATCATCATGATGTGCTTGATTTTGCCTTTTACCCGGCTAATTGGAATATATACATGCGTGTTTATATATACATTCTATTTATTCAAAATTTGAGGGTTGAAGAATAAATATGAAAAAATTAAAGGATCAAAAGTGAAACAATCCAATTTCTTATGATATAAAATTGGTGTGCATGGACTAAATTGAATAAATGGAGAATATGAAAGATTAAATTGTTATTTACCAAATTAAGTAATAATTCAAGAAAGAATTGTGGAAGATGTTAAAGGGTAAAATAGTTATTTTCCAATTAATATAATTATCATGAAACATCATGATTATTATGGATATTAATGTTGAATTTTAATTGGGTGAAATATTTTATTATGATTTTATTTTAGATATTTTAATTAATTAATTAATAGTTAAGGAATTGGAAAAAGATGAAAAGAAAACATTGTTCTTCTTTTCCATCATTCACATTTCACCATCTATGAGAGAAGAAAGTTTGCTTTCTTTACAATTTAGTTATTTTATATATAAAAAAATTCACTATTTTCACCTAGAAATTAAAGGAATTTCCATAATCAAGAAAAGAGAAAAATGACAAGTATGCTATGGAGAATAAGAATATCAATTTAGATTTAAGAAAAATGAAGTTGGAGGAGAGAAAATAAGCTAAAGTTTCATTCCAAGATAACAAGGTATGAATATTTAGGTTTCAGACTGTTTTCAAGTTTAATTTATTAGAAAAGTATAGAAAATATGTTAAAGTGAAGATTACTCATAGAAAGTTTTATGTTTTGATATGATGTTAAAGAAAGAGATTGAAAAATGAATCAAGTGATGAGGAAAAAGAAAGAGCAAGTGATTTAAATTTGGAAAAGGTAAGAACCCATGAATTCTCTGTTATTTATGGTTAAAATGTAAACTTAGCGAAGTTTTGTGGTAAATTAGTAAAATAAAGTGTAAAACAATTTAATATGTGAACAAAGATAAAAGTTCAATGAATGTGTTATGAGATGATGAAATATGCATAAAGTATTGTAAAAGTGAAATTGAGGAAAAATATGGAATTTTTATGATAACAAAGACTAAATTGTCAAACTTGGATGAAATAATAGAAGTGAAATACATAAAAATTGATATGTGAAACAAAATATTGCCCTATTTGAGAAAGTATTAAAAATTTAATCAATTGAAAATTAATATTTTCAGCAGCTTATTTTTTTTAAAACGTTTGATAACCCACAATGAAATTAACTAGATCAATTTTTCCCCAAAAAGAGTAGAAAAGGATAAGTAGACAGGGACCTACTTATTGCTTAATAGAGAATAAATCAATTATTTTAATTTTATTCTATTTCATTTAAAGTTATATTATCCTTTATCAAACAATCTAATTATAATGGGTTTTAATTTTAAGTAATACACCAAACATATTTTATGAACTAAATTCAATATTTAATTTTTAGTTTATCATAGCGTTAATGTTTTATGTTAAGTTCTGGTAGTAGTATATCAACTCTCAATTCAAGACAAATTACCTTAACATGGAATAGTGTTTTACTAAAAGGAAAATCGTTGATTGAACATACTCTAGCAACAATTCCAGTGGCAATAAAAGGAGCTTCAAATTTGATCGAACTCTTTACTACTATTTATCTCATTGCAAGTTTACCGTTATTCAAATTTTATGCATTGTTTTTCTAATTTGGAAATGTCAAAATCAATGAATTGATATACAATTTTAGTTGAAATTTTATGAATTGTTTTAAAAGAATTTGGAATAGCAGTATCTATAAATAATCATTTTCTATATTTATTCATGAATTATTAAAATAAATATTTATTTATAAATTTGTAATTACATTTCAATTTGAAAAAATAATTTTAATTTGGTCGGATTAGGCTTGGATTATCTTATTTTATATAGGGTCGGTTTGGACAAAATTTCAAGCTCATATTTTAGACTTGATCAAGCTTGGACAAAAAATAACTAGAATCCCTTGTCTAGGTTCAGATGAACCCAGTTCGCTCGATCCATAAATATCTCTATGCATAATGTTTTGAGTTCAAATATCATTATGATCAAATTTTAGATCCATAAAAACATGAACACCTCTATTGCCTCATGGTCTGGAAAACATGGTCATAAAAACAACGTACTAATCTCTAAAGAATGTTAGATCCAATCGGTTAGACTATCCTATCCCATTGAATTTCGAGTTCCCAACCAAGTGGGTGACTCTTTATTCTGTCTCGATTATGGATTGAATATATGCGGATTATCATCCTCCTATTTCCACCTTTTCTTCTACGACTTCCTTTTTGTCTTTTCATGTTCCAAAGGTGTTTTGCTTAGAGTAAAACAAAATTGAAGGAATAAAAATTTAAAAATATATATTTTTTGTACTTGATAAGAAGGATGAAAATGACATAAAACTTTTAAAAAATGTATAATTTAAACTAACATATTTATAATTCTCATTTTCTCTCCTCTTATTATTCCAATTTGGAAGAATAAATAGATAGTTAACATAAATCCTAGAAGCCTTTACATGTTGAGAGTTTCCTACAACCATATGATAAACAAGAGAAGTCACTTCGAAAATTCTATTTTAAAGAGAAGTGACATTTACCTCGTTCACTCTTATCGGTTTATCATGTCTGAATCCGAACTATTGCAAATTAGTAGCCATGATCGAAATCAACTTTCTTGCCTCATGAGGAGTTTTATTCACTATGGCACATCCGCTGACAACATCCATCATATATATTTCTTTCTATAGGTAGGAATCCTTCATAAAAATATTGGACGAGTAATTGTTCCGAAATTCTATGTTGTGAGCAACTAGCACATAGTTGCTTAAATCTCTCCCAATACTCGTGAAGAGTCTCCATGTCGTTTTGCTTGATGTCGCAAATTTTTTTCTTAATAGCAGTAGCACGTGAAGAAAAAAAAATTCAAATTAACAATCTTACCATGTCAATCCATGTGGTTATAGATTCAGGAGCTAGATAAAATAGCCAATCCTTCACCTTGTCGGCTAGCGAAACGGAGAAGGCTCTTAGTTTGATTTGCTCTTACAGAAAAGGAAAATATAAAATAAAGTTTTAATATCAAAATTTGATATTTCGTGTTAAACTTTATTTCGTATTAAACTTTTGTTTGAATTTCTTTAATATCAAATTACTTTTATATAATTTATCGTATTTTATTTCATATTTAATTTTTTAAAATTGTGTACGTGCAATTTAGCATGTATAATATTAATGGCATTACTAGATTTAGATTTTAATTGTTCTTTTAACCTTGAATTTTTTTAACTATTTTTAAGAATAACCAAATATTTAGAAATTAATCAAATGAAAATTCGGTTCAATTGGCAAAAGCAAAGGCCTTGGGTCTTGAGTCAAATGCTCTTAATCTTCAATTAAGATTAATTGAATTAAAACTTCAAACATATCGATTACCTTCAATTAAGATTTGATTATTAATCTTCAAACATAGTAGTCTCTTCATCTTCTCGAACATTTGCTCTTTGTATAAGCATCTCTATCTCCTTAAAGTACTTATCAACAGATCGATTACCTTGAACAAGGTGTTGAAGTTTTGTTTTGACCTCTCTGTAGTAATGAGAAGGAATTTAACGCTTTCGCATCTTGCTTCAACTCGTCCTATGTTTCAATTACCATTTCGTAATTTCTTTGACGATTAATTCCAAGTTGAATCCGCCAACTCAACCCATAATCTGAAATTTCAAGGGTCGCCAATGTGACTTTTTCCTCTTTCCGACATTTATAGTAACAAAACATAAGTTCAATTTTTGAGTCTCACTCACAATATGCTTCGGGATCATACCTCCCTTGGAATGGTGGAATGTTGAACTTTGGTTTAGCTAAGCCCAAGGTCATTATTAACCAAAGTCCCATCATTTGCACGAGAGACACATCGAGCATTATTTGCACGAAGACAAGGTTGATCAACCTTATCTCCTCAATTACAATTCTGTCGCTCAATTTTGGTACTTAGACATTCCAAAATTTTGCTGATTGTGTCAGAATAGTGTCACGTTTCTAATCTTGAGCATTTCGAACCTCTTGATCCCTTTGCAACTTCCCAATCATAGTATGGTGAATCATTATGAAAGCCTGAAAAGAACACAACACTCAAGAAAAGAAAAACTAAGCAAACCTCATCATTATACACTGCAATAAATAAAAAACTCTAACAAAGAAAAGAAATTAAGATTTTCTCGCTTGTAACTTTTAAAGTGTAATCAAACTCAATAAAATTCAAAAAGATGTAGGATCACTCTCTAACAAAGTCGACCTAAGGCTCTAAGAAGCCAAAAAAAAAAAAAACTCGACTCCAAAGGAAGTAAGTTGCACAGAGAAAGGAGAGGCAACTCTCTTCGTACCTATTAGCACAAGAAATGAAAATGTGTTAGAATGCGTAATAGAATAAGAAAAGTTAAAACAAAAGAAACCCTAATGTTAGAATCAAAGAGAATACACTACCCAACCGAAAACCCAAAACAATGGAAAACAAATTGAATTATTTTTGTTTGAGGTGTTCCCAATTTTCAAAAATCACGAAATTTAAATTGGAGTCTTCTCAAATATTAATGTAGATTTGATCTAAAAAATTTCAGCACAAAATTAAACCCACAAAATATTTTTTTTTTTTTTTCACTTTTTTTATCTCTTTTTTTTTTGTGGGAAATATTTTTTATATTCTAAAAGAGTGCCAAAAAACAGTATAGAAAGTTTCAGATCATTTGGAAAGCGTTTACCCACTGAAAAATAATTTTTTCTGAAAAATTTCTAGGTAAAAGAAAAAAAAACTGTTTTGAGATTGTTTGTTGGAAATCAATTTTTAAGAACACAAAGAACACCTAAAACGCCCAAATCTGATACAAAATGGTAAGGATTGAAGCGGAGGAAGGTTCGAATTCAAGTTGTTTGACTTAAGAAGGAAAAATTTGGATGACCTGAAATGAAGAAACCAAACAAATTTAGAAAATAATAAAAGAAATAAGAAAATTAAAAAAATAAAAAAATAAAGGATAAATATTCAAAATAATAACTAAATAGCGAAAAGATAGATTAAAGCAAAGTGGAAGATGGAATGATAAACTAATGGATATGATGGATAGAAGGATAAATGTCTAATTGAACCCTTCGAGATATAAATCCCAATAAACTCAATTAATGGCTCTAATCAACCTCCAAGAAATAATCCTTTACAAATTGTAGGGTGAAGAATGAATTCCCATGACTCCTTGAAGAAAATCAAGAAGAAAACTACTTTTAAAAATCCCAAGAAAGAAACCTTGCATAAAAAACAAATTCTCGGAGTTAAAATATTTATTAATGAAAATAATAATTGTCTGATTTGTGTAAAATGCAAAGGCCTATATATAGACTAGCTAAATAAATCTAAATAAAACTCTTAAGTATACTAGTTAATAATTATTAATTAAAATTTCGGAATAATAAAATAATATAATAATGATAGTTGATAAATACAATATTTGGTTCACATATAATAAAAATTAAGCCCAAAACCTAAACCTAATATGATTTAAACTTGAGTTAAAAGCCCGAAATTCATAATTCCCATCATAATCTCAACCATAAATTCTGCTCGTGTAGTCTTCACTAAAACAATTATAACTTGAGCTCTTGAACTCAAAATCGAGTGATTTAAAGTGCATTTCGAAGCTAAGAGATAGATCTTGAATGTCATGAAGACATCTCAACACAAAAATGTCTAGATCCCATTCAAAAAGTTGTCACAAGACTGCTGATTTCCCAAACTTGAAAATTGACAGCTTTGGTAAATGAAATTTAATAAATTTCACTCCATCCATACATGTATAAAAAATAAATAAAATTGTTTCATTTTTTCTGAATATCTCATATTAATTCCTTATCGATCTAAACATCTCTTTTGTGGTGACATCCACTTTAAACTTCATAATTCCAAAATAAAGTGAGTAGATAAGAGATTTGCCTTCCAATTATATATCCCGACTAAATATATGCCTATTAATTTCCTTTTTTTTTTTAGAAAAAAAGAATATGCAAGTACCTTCATTCTTCATCATCGTCATTGTTATCATCATGTGCTCGATTTTGCCTTTTACCGCTAATTGGAATGTATACATGTGTGTGTATATACATGCTAATTGTCACCATCTTTTAAAGCATATATTCACCGCTTGATCAATTATAGAGGAATATATGTTTGTTAGCATCCTCACAAATTCAGACTTATTTAATAAAGTGAGATATTTAATAAATACTGATTTATTATACACTTACATTCATAATGTAAATGCAAAAAAATTAACAAATATATTTATTAAAATTCACATAAAACCAATTGATATTTTGATTATAAATTATAATTGTAAAGTTAATTGTTTACTATGCATGAATTTAGAGTTTCTAAGTGAACACCCACACCCTACCACGAGCCTGGACCGGATCTCGTATGTTCCTCAAGTAAACCGGTTCAAATTCTTTTGTTACTTTGTGAAAAACTTGTGCGATTTTAAAGAAAATTGTTTGGGTTGGGCTTATGTTGAGAACCAATTTGAATTTTTATATTAGAAAACCCTTTTAATTTTAAGTGATAAAACATATAGAGTATATTTTAAAATAAAATACTTAGTCTTTAACTCAATCAAAATTTTTAAAACACAATTAAACAACAAGCAGAAATAAAATCGTTCATCATGGCCTTGTGGCCTTATTACATCAAATCATAATTTCCAAATAATTCAAAATACTAAAATAAATTAAGAGTCCATGAAAATATAAACTTCATGTTGTGCATGGCCACCACAAGTTCTCGCCGTCCCGATCCATCACTTGTTCATTACACGAAAAATATTCCCACAACGGGTGAGTCAAACAGACTCAATGTGTACACGACACTAAATCATAATAGAATCAGCATACAATAGTTACACATTCAAAACATAAAATACAAGTTATGATGCATTCCCAAACCTGCACCTAATTATCCATCCGCTACACACCCCAGCACTGCCAAATCACACCGTGGGACTACTAAGTCGACCTCCTTCCGCTACACACCAAATCACGGTCTTAGATCACCGCATTCGTGGTCTTAGGTTACCACTTTCAGACATCGTGGTCTTAGGTCACCACTTTTCGATATCACGGTCTTAGGTCACCGTGTTCGTGGTCTTAGGTCACCACATTTACTTCCCCATTCAAAATAAACCCATATGCCCATAATAATAATATGCATAATATGACAAAGTTCACATTCTTATCATATTCTCATGTTACAAACAACATTTTTCATATTCCTAGTAGAAGTAGGAAACGTACCTGAGTACTTAGTACCATATCATGGTACTTTAGCCACTTTCATATCCTTAATATCACATATCTCAATTAAACAGCCATGAAACATATTATAAAGTAGTGTGGGTACACACCGATTCGCTTAACGAAGTCCTCGAAATCCCAAGAAAATCGATTTACGATTTAGATCTCAAATCCTACATAAATTCATCACTTTCTATTTAAAAGGCCATTCTACCACTAATCCAAATCCTAATAGGATTAGTATTACTTACCTTGTTGCCGAATCAATTTAAGAATCAAATGCCTAACTTTATATTCCTCCCTTGTGAAATCGGCTAAGCACTATATTACTCCACGGGTTAGTTTTGACCGATAATAAATCCAAACATTTAAAATAGGCCTTTGGTTGAATGTCTTAAACACATACCTTGTGATCCCAAAAAGTACCCTTGGCTATGGAGATGTTGAAACCTACATGATATCTCATAGATCCACTTCTAACACTTAAAACAAAGCCTTTGGATCTTATAGTTTCTTACCTTAAATCCTTGAATCCCGAATTCTCTTCCCGATTAGTCAAATTCCTTAGATCCGAAATCCTGAATTCCTCCTTTAATATTCGCCAAGAGACAACCAAAAGGCCGGTTCATAAATCTTGATTAAAAGAGATTGAACAACAAGAATCCATTGTTCTTACCTTAACACCACAGTCGACGGCACCCTTGTTTGAAGCCACAAAGATTCAGCTATGGAGACTTAGACAGGGATCAAAGAGGTTTCGGTTTTGACAATAGAAGAGAAAAGAAGAAGAAAAGATGGATTTTTGCTTAAGGAAAATTTCGACAGAGAAAGAGTGGGCTAGGGAATTTTCGGCAATCACTTAGAAAAGATGGAAGAATGGCCTCACTTCTCCTCCCTTAGCCGAATTTACCAGGCTAGAGTCTCCTACTTGGCCACCACTCTTCCTTTGTGATAATATTATCCTTTAATTATCACTTTATTAAAAACATTTAATCCAACATTTATCTCTCCAATTTAAAAATCCTTTATTTATCACCCTTTTTAATCGAATATTTATGAAAATAAAACACCTCCTTTCTAGAAGCATGTGCCGTCCACCTCAGTCTTCTGGGAGCAAAAATAAAACCTCCTTTATTTGCTTCCCAAGTGACTCGAACCCAGGCCCATTCCTCTTGCATATGGCGCCATTTCCATAGGCCCTAAGTGACATCTTCAGGCCACTTTTCCAAGCCTGTTTGTGTGTCAAATTTCACAAACTTTTTCTTTTAAGGCCACCTTGCCTTAATTTCCCCTTTTAAAACTTAAAACTCGTCATTTCTAGGTCATTTCTAAGTTTCCAAAAATTTTCGATCGGCTCTGTAAACTTGACATTTCCTTACATTTCCAAGTTTCCAGAAATGTTCACTTTCCTATTTTGCTTAGGTTTCCAAAATGTTCACTTTCCTATTTCACTTAGGTTTCCAAAATGTTCACTTTCCTATTTTGCTTAGGGTTTCTAAAATGTTCACTTTCCTATTTTGCTTAGGTTTCCAAAATGTTTACTTTCCTATTTTTAACGTAACATTCCCATACATTCTCAGGTTTCCAAAAATATTCAAAATGTATTCATAAAACTTAAGACATGTCATTTCGTACAATTAAACCGAAAATGCATAGGCCCTTTTCAGGATGTTACAATTCTACCCCCTTAAAATAATTTCGTCCTCAAAATTTCCTAGCTAAAATAGTTGAGGGTATTGCTGTCGCATTGTCTCTTCTGACTCCCATGAAGCTTCTTCCGATCCATGATTGCGCCATAACACTTTGACTAGAGGAACTGACTTCTTTCGTAGTACTTTCACATCACGTTCCAAGATCCGAATCGGCTCTTCCTCGTAGGATAAGTCTGGCCTTAGCTCCACTTCTTCAACTGGTACCACATGAGACGGATCCGAACGGTAACGACGTAGCATGGATACATGAAATACGTCGTGCATCTGCTACAACTCTGGTGGCAACTCCAATTGGTATGCCACTGGTCCAACTCGCTTCAGTACTCGATAGGGCCCTATAAACCTTGGGCTTAACTTCCTTTCGCCATCAACCTCATAACCTTCTTCCAAGGTGAGACCTTTAAAACACTTGATCTCCCACTTCAAACTCTATCTCCTTCCGCCTAAGGTCTCACAGATGACTTCGCCTATCGAGGCTTCCTTTAATCGTGCTCGGATTATCTCAACCTTTTCCTCAGTTTCTGCCACTAACTCCGGACCCAAAACTCGACGTTCTCCTAACTCAGTCCAACAAGTAGGAGTTCGACACTTTCGACCATACAATGCTTCATATGGTGCCATCCGAATGCTAGCCGATAGTCATTGTTGTAGGTGAACTCACTAAAGGCAAATAGTCTTCCCAACTTCCTCGGAAATCCATCACACAGCCTCTCAACATATCCTCCAACACTTGTATAACCCGTTTAGACTGCCCATCCGATTGTGGATGAAAAGCCATAGTGAAGACCAACTTAGTGCCTAAAGCTTGATGAAGTGCCTTCCAAAATCGAGACGTGAACCTTGGGTCTCTATCGGAGATGATCGATACCGGTACTCCATGTAACCTCACGATTTCTGCCACATATAACTTGGCTAACTTTTGAAGAGAATAGTCCACTCTTATCGGGATGAAGTGTGCGGACTTGGTCAAACGATCCACTATCACCCATACCGAGTCCTTCTTAGTAGGCGTAAGGGGAAGCCCACTAATGAAGTCCATGGTAATTCTCTCCCACTTCCATTGCGGAATTTTGATTGGTTGAAGCAATCCCGATGGGACTTGGTGTTCAGCCTTAACTTGCTGACACGTCAAGCATTTTCCCACTAATTCGGTCACTTCTCGCTTAAGATCAGACCACCAAAATTGTTCCCTTAGATCTCTATACAGCTTAATGCCTCCGAGATGCATAGCATAAAGGCTACTATGCGCCTCTCGAAGAGTCCTTTGTCTTAACTCCTTGTCGCTTCTAAGACAGACTTTACCTTTGTAGCACAATACTCCTTCATCACTAATGCCATAATCCTTTAACTCTCCATCCCTGCATTTGTCAGAACTTAGCACTTAGGTCCTTATCAGCCAATTGTCTCTCTTTCACTTCCTTCAGCCATGTGGGCTTGACTTGTAACTCTGCCAACAAGCTTCCATCATCATACAGACTTAAGTGAGCGAACAAAGCCCTTAGATCCGACACAACCTTCCTACTTAGGGCATCGGCTACCACATTCGCCTTGCGCGGATGATATTCTATCGAACAATCGTAGTCCTCCAATAATTCCACCCACCTTCGTTGCCTCAAGTTCAACTCCTTCTGAGTCAACAAGTACTTAAGACTTTTGTGGTCCGTAGATAATCGACCCTTCTCCATAAAGGTAGTGCCTCCAAACCTTAAGGGCGAAAACCATCACGCCAGCCAAGTCATGAGTTGGGTAGTTAACCTCATGAGGCCTTAACTGCCGAGACGCATAAGCGACCACTTTTTCATCTTGCATTAGTATACAGCCTAATCCCCGTATGCGAAGCGTCACAGTATACCACAAAATCTTTTCCTACCTCTGGCTGAATTAACACTGGAGCTTCCATCAACACCTTTTTAAGCTTTTCAAAGCTCTCCTGTTGCTTATCCGTCCATTCAAAGGGTACTTCCTTCCTTAGCAATTTTGTCAAAGGCGCGGCTATTGACGAGAACCCTTCCACGAACCTTCTGTAATAGCCTGCCAAACCTAAGAAACTTCGGATCTCAGCCACGGACCTAGGTGGTTTCCAATCCAACACCGCTCGATTTTCCTAGGATCCACTCTTATTCCTTCAGAGATACCACATGTCCTAGGAATGCCACCTCCTTAAGCCAAAATTCATACTTGCTGAATTTGGCATGTAGCTTCTTCTCCTTAACATTTGTAGCACAACTCGGAGATGCTCATCATGCTCCTCCTCGACTTCGAGTATACCAAAATATCGTCAAACACAACGATGAACCTATCCAAGTAGGGTTGGAAAACCCGATTCATCATATTCATGAACGCTGGGCCGAGCGTTCGTCAATCCAAACGGCATCACCACAAACTCAAATGGCCAGATCTTGTCCTAAAAGCGCCTTATGGATATCGCCTCCTTCACCTTCAACCGATGGTATCCAGACCTTAAGTCGATCTTTGAAAACATCAGTGGCCCCTCAAATTGATCGAACAAGTCATCGATCCTTGGCAAAGGATACTTGTTCTTAATGGTCACTTATTCAATCGGCGATAGTCTATGCACATCCGCATAGTTCTATCCTTCTTCTTACACAAGCAGGACCGGTGCTCCCCATGGAGACACACTGGGTCGAATGAACCCACGATCCAACAACTCTTAGATTTGAGCCTTGAGCTCAACTAACTCCTTTGGCGCCATTCGGTATGGAGCGATTGACATAGGAGCCGTTCTTGGTAACAAATCTATTCCAAATTCCACCTCCCTATCTAGGGGTATTCCTAGGAATTCTTTCGGAAATACATCTTCAAAGTCCTTTACCGTTCTCACTCCACTAACACCTTCTTCCTTTCCACCTAGTGCACTTACGAAGGCTAAGAATGCCTTGTACCCTTTCCTAACCATTTTCTCAGCCTTCAGCGTTGAAACTACGTTAGACAGGTAGTTCCTCCTTTCTCCGATCATTACTACTACTTCATCCTCCGGGGTCCTTAGTTCCATTCATTTAGCCGCACAATGTAACGCAATTTCGGTGCTCTACTAGCCAATCCATACCAAGTATGAGCTCAAACTCTCCAAAGGGTAGTTCCATTAAGTCACCCTAAGTTTACTCCCTAATCTCTAAGGGTACATTCTGAAAGATCTTATCAACCACTACAGTTTGGCCTAATGGGCTTACTACAGTCATATGCCTATCAAAAAGTTCAGAGTCTAGGCCTAGTATGTCCACTATACTACATGCAACATAGGAATGGGTCGAGCCCACATCAATTAGAGTAAAATAGGGCTTGTCAAAAATAAAGAACGTACCGGTTATAACATCCGGCGCTTCTCCATCCTCTCTCCGGTGAACCGCTTAAACCAAACCCGGTTGCCTTGCCTCAAGATAGCAAAGACCTCTCGCCTCCGTGTTCCACGGCCTCTGCCAGCACCATTTCCTCGGTTATTCGATCCACGGCCTCGTTGAGGCTGCGGTCCTCCTCTACCAGCCTGGCTAACATTCTAAGCTGCTGGTCGGCTTTCCTCTGTGTTCTTGGGGCAATCCTTGACCACATGGTCCTTGGACCCACACCTAAAACATCCTCCTGTTTTCTCCAAGACTCTCCTATGTGCTTCTTTCCACACACATCATAAGGTCGACATCGTCTTTTCCGATCCAAATTTGTCGACCTCACGCCCATCAACTCTAGGCCTCTTATGAACCTTTTCAGATAACCAAAAACCTCTTTTAGGCCTATTCCTATCCATAGCCTGCTTTGTAGAATCCTTGAGTCCGTGGCCACCTTGGCCTTTTCTACCAAAGCAGAGAACTCTCGCTCCCGATGCGGTGCTATCAATAGTCTCAGATCATCCCTTAGCTCGCCCTCAAATGGACACAAGGCCATGCTCGCTTGCCACTACACCTCGAGCATAACGGCTCAACCTTAAAAATTTTGCCTCATACTGCACCATGACTTGTTCCCTTGAACCACTTTAGAAAAGCTTTCCTTTGCTCATCAAGATACCGGTTCCCACATACTTCTTCCGATAAACTTCCTTAACGTACTCATAGGTCGATCCTCAATCGTGGCACCATCCCGAATAGTTAACCACCACTGATGCGCTTCATTGCGTAAAGGCCACCATTCCTTTTAACTTTTCCTCGGGGTCGATCAAGCTCATCCATGATGCGCCGATTGCTTCCAACCAAAGACTCACCAGATCTGGTGCTACTCCGACACTCCACGAAACATTTCAAATTTATTAGCTAGGAGCCGCCAGCACGACTTTCAATTTCCGAATTTCCTCCTGACTAGCCACCAATTCCAATACTCACAAAGACAACTGCGACACAACATCTTTCCCGTCCGAGCTTGTCGCTCAACACCCACAAATGGGGTGGTGGTGGCGATGGTATCTCATTGTCGAGACCCTTGACCCGATCTAACGGGTTCTGACACAGTCATCCTTTCTCTACCTCGTCCACGATGACCATGTCCTCTAGAGCTCATTTCTAGCATCGTGATCTGATTATGAAGTTTTATGAATTAGTACTTTTGTTTCACTTGTTTACCCGCGAAGGAGTTTTATGAAAAGGAATTTAGGAGTTGTTCTTTCGTATTCATACATGCACACAGTCTTTTCATTCATTCATCCATCCACCAAACAGTTATGAACTTTCGTTCATTCAGAGAAATGTTGTAGTTTTTCATTGTTGTTGTTTTCCATTACCTAGGGGTATTTTCGTAATTTTGTCCTACAGGGGTATTTTCGTAATTTTTCAAAAGAAAAAGTTCCTTGGTGATTTTGTCACAAAGTATTTTGATATTTTTAAATTCCCGAGGTATTTTGGAAAAATTTTGAAATTCGGGGGTATTTTGGTAATTTTAGACCTCAGGGGTATTTCGGTAATTTTTCACAAATCAGGGTAAATTTATAAAATTTAATAAATCAGGGATATTTCAAAAGTTGCAAAACTTTGAGGGTTCTTTTTGAGAATTGCATTTTCCAGAACAGTGATGTTGCAAAAATTTTGGAAATCAGGGTCATTTTGGTAATTTTGTAAGTTAGGGGTAATTTTGTAATTATCCAAAATCAAGGTATTATTTTTTTTGATATTTTGCAAATTAGAGTTGTTGAATGTTTATAAAATAATGAAATTTTGATAGAACTGTTGAGTAGTTGGTCATTTTATAAACTAATGGCATTTTGGTAATTTTACCACTAAGGGCATTTTTGTAATTTCGTAAAGCGAAAATTTTTTTCGAAAAATTTTGTAAAGATGGTTTTCTCAAATTTAAAAGAAAGTTTTAAGAGTTTTAAAACTAGGGTTTTGTTGTTTTTATAAAACACGGTTAGTTCCTTTTCAGGTTTTAGTCATTATGTTTAGCCTATGACCGAGCCCTCTTGGTCAGGGTGAACCAAAGCTACGCACCAGGTAGGATTCGAGTGGAGAGGAGGTGAGTTACGCGGATGCTTAAATACCAAGCTCCCACCGAAACCATTCCTAGGCATGCGCATTGAGGTTGCCACACCAACCGAGCCCTCTCGGGTTAGGGTGAATCAAGCTACGCACTGTGGGATTCTGCAAGAGGAGGTGAGTCACTAGGATCTGCTTAAATACTGTGCTCTTCCGGATCCAATCCTAGACATGCGCATGGGGTTACCACACCCTAACTCAAGGACTTAGCCATAGGTTTGTTGAGTGCATTAAGTCTTATGTATTTGTGTTTGAGTAGGCTAGTCCTAGGGTTCAAGTTCCTATCATGCTATTCTATGTTCCATGCCTTTTCTACCCTTCTAATATTCATAACATAATTCACATAATCACCCAAATAGTTGGGGTACTTACCGGTGGATCATGGGCTAGGAGACTTAGGTGCCATGCCAGAAAACCTGCTTATTTCATAAAATATTTTCAAAACTCATTTGGGCTCGCTTTGAAAACGTTTTGGGCCTTAGCCCACGTGCCGAGAGTTTTAAAACTAGGCTCGATATCAAATTGAAACACCCACACCCTACCACGAGCCCGACCGGATCTCGTATGTTCCTTAAGTAAACCGGTTCAAATTCTTTTGTTACTTTGTGAAAAACTTGTGCGATTTTAAAGAAAATTGTTTGGGTTGGGCTTGTGTTGAGAACCAATTTGAATTTTTATATTAGAAAACCCTTTTAATTTTAAGTGATAAAACATATAGAGTATATTTTAAAATAAAATACTTAGTCTTTAACCCAATCAAAATTTTTAAAACACAATTAAACAACAAGCAGAAATAAAATCATTCATCATGGCCTTGTGGCCTTATTACATCAAATCATAATTTCCAAATAATTCAAAATACTAAAATAAATTAAGAGTCCATGAAAATATAAACTTCATGTTGTGCATGGCCACCACAAGTTCTGCCGTCCCGGTCCATCACTGTTCATTACCTGAAAAATATTCCCACAACGGGGTGAGTAAAACAGACTCAATGTGTACACGACACTAAATCATAATAGAATCAGGCATACAATAGTTACACATTCAAAACATAAAATACAAGTTATGATGCATTCCCAAACCTGCACCTAATTATCCATCCGCTACACACCCCGCACTGCTAGTCACACCGTGGGACTACTAAGTCGACCTCCTTCCGCTACACACCAAATCGCGGTCTTAGATCACCGCATTCGTGGTCTTAGGTCACCACTTTCAGATTACTGTGGTCTTAGGTCACCACTTTTCAGATATCACGGTCTTAGGTCACCGTGTTCGTGGTCTTAGGTCACCACATTTACTTCCCCTTTCAAAATAAACCCATATGCCCATAATAATAATATGCATAATATGCCAAATTTCATATTCTTATCATATTCTCATGTTACAAACAACATTTTTCATATTCCTAGTAGAAGTAGGAAACGTACCTGAGTACTTAGTACCATATCATGGTACTTTAGCCACTTTCATATTCTTAATATCACATATCTCAATTAAACAGGCCATGAAACATATTATAAAGTAGTGTGGGGTACACACCTGATTCATTTAACGAAGTCCTCGAAATCCCGAAGAAAACCGATTTATAGATTTAGATCTCAAATCCTACATAAATTCATCACTTTCTATTTAAAAAGACCATTCGGCCACTAATCCAAATCCTAATAGGATTAGTATTACTTACCTTATTGTCAAATTGAATTTAAGAATCAAATGTCAAACTTTATATTCCTCCCTTGTGAAATCGGCTAAACACTATATTACTCCACCAAGTTAGTTTTCACTTCGATAATAAATCCAAACATTTAAAATAGGCCTTTGGTCAATGTCTTAAACACATACCTTGTGATCCCAAAAGTACCCTTGGCTATGGAGATGTTGAAACCTACATGATATCCGTTAGATCCACTTCTAACACTTAAAACAAAGCCTTTGGATCTTATTGTTTCTTACCTTAAATCCTTGAATCTCAAATTCTCTTCCTAATTAGCCAAATTCCTTAGATCCGAAATCCCTAATTCCTCCTTTAATATTTGGCCAAGAGACAACCAAAAGGTTAGTTCCTAAATCTTGATTAAAAGAGATTGAACAACAAGAATCCATTGTTCTTACCTTAACACCACAAATGACGGCACCCTTATTTGAAGCCACAAAGATTCGGCTATGGAGACTTAGACAGGATCAAAGAGGTTTTGCTTTTGACAAGAGAAGAGAAAAGAAGAAGAAAAGATGGATTTTGCTTAAAGAAAATTTCGACAGAGAAAGAGTGGGCTAGGAATTTTCGGCAATCACTAAGAAAAGATGGAAGAATGGCCTCACTTCTCCTCCCTTAGCCAATTTTACTGTGCTAGAGTCCCCTACTTGGCCACCACTCTTCCTTTGTGATAATATTATCCTTTAATTATCACTTTATTAAAAACATTTAATCCAACATTTATCTCTCCAATTTAAAAATCCTTTATTTATCACCCTTTTAATCGAATATTTATGAAAATAAAACACCTCCTTTCTAGAAGCATGTGCAGTCCACCTCGCCTTCCGGGAGCAAAATAAAACCTCCTTTATTTGCTTCCCAAGTGACTCGAACCTGTGCCCATTTCTTTTGCATATGGTGCCATTTCCATAGGCCCTAAGTGACATCTTCAAGCCACTTTTCCAAGCCTGTTTGTGTGTCAAATTTCACAAACTTTTTCTTTTAAGACCACCTTGCCTTAATTTCCCCTTTTAAAACTTAAAACTCGTCATTTCTAGGTCATTTCTAAGTTTCCAAAAATTTTGATCGGCTCAGAACTTGACATTTCCTTACATTTCCAAGTTTCCGAAATGTTCACTTTCCTATTTTGCTTAGGTTTCCAAAATGTTCACTTTCCTATTTCACTTAGGTTTCTAAAATGTTCACTTTCCTATTTTGCTTAGGTTTCCAAAATGTTCACTTTCCTATTTTGCTTAGGTTTCCAAAATGTTTACTTTCCTGTTTTTAACGTAACATTCCCATACATTCTCAGGTTTCCAAAAATATTCAAAATGTATTCATAAAACTTAAGACATGTCATTTCATACAATTAAACCGAAAATGCATAGGCCCTTTTTAGGATGTTACACTAAGTGTCTGGTTACCCGTCTGAACCCGAAGGCCTACTCGATATATGAGAGGGTTTGGACAAGTATATAAAGCCCCAAAACTGGGCTTGGGAAAATGTATAGACCCGTTTTATATTTGATAGCTCTGTAGAAAGGTTTGGATAAGATGATTTGGCATTGGCCTAGTAATGGATTTTATTTGATGAAATCAGGATGCAAGTTAACCTCTAATTTATATTCCAATTGCAACACCCTTACCCGACCTGAACGTCAGATCCGGGTATAGGCATCACATCCTAATCAGGTTATTGCTCAGATTATAGCCTTACTACATTAAAACCTCTTACAACATCTTACAACAAGGTCTAAATTTAATACAAGGTTTATTATCCTAACTTTGAACGCAGAGGAGTTTCAACAAATACAAATTGATCGCTCCATTTGGCATAGTCTCTAGTAGTTATCTCTATCCTATGTGCATGACACTTCTCCTTAATACTTTTTGTCTCAATACGATTTGGCGTAGTCCCTTCTCGAGTCCCTTGTCATGCATATATTGTGATCACAAATCAACCATCATAAGTTCAAATAAACTTAGAGAGTTTCTTTTTCCTAAACATAACCTGCCATGTTGGGGTTCAAATAATAATACTAATAGTAATAATGTAATGACTCCCTTCTCATTTAGGCATTACTCATAAACTGTCATAGTGGACTTTTTCCCAATCCCGATTCTATTCACTAGCAGATGGATCATTGAAAGATTTCCTTTCGACCATTCTCTCAACATTCGTTTAGCCTTGACAGATTCTCTGTATGTTTCACACTCTATATTTCTTTTACTCAAATTCTTCCTTTTGGTGCTCATTCCCAAATCTGTTTAGTCCATGTCAGGCTCTTTTCTTATCGTGGTCCCAAAGGACTTACTAAGATTCCATCCATCAGGATAACCATCGAGGCCCCCCTACTACTCAATGGATGAAGTCCCACTTGGGACTTTTAACAATTGGATCACTTTCTCTTAATCCTCCTTATTCTTGTTACCCCACACATAGTGTGGCATATCCGTGAGTGGTGGTCCACTTTTCCCTTCAGTACCTAGTAGCCTACCATTGGAGTGAATAATTTATTTTCACTCCTAGGTTGGTCCCTACAAAACTAGCCATTTGGATAGTACTTTCCCACTGGTTTTCTACTTTAAGGGAATGGTCTTGATAGATAGATTTGTCATCTGGTATATCCTTCTTTGTCAATGGATTCTCTTTATCCCCTTTTTTCCTTGTAAACTAATTGGTATACCTTTTTATCCATTCTCTAGCACCTAGGGTTTCTCTAAGCGCCTTCTGGCGGTTAGTAATTGCAAATCCTTATCTACGATCCTTGGATACCATCTTTTGTTTGCTTGCAGACTAGGCACCATTAATGTGTCATTTCCCATGACTATCTCTTGCTGGGTTACCACCCGTATGCCCTATTGGCTCTCACAACTACCACTCCAGTAGTCTCTTACCATTCTCATTACCTTCCTCTATTATTGGTGGATTCCTTCATCCTGTTGGCTATCCATCATGCATCATACATTCGTTATCCTTCTAACCCTTTTTCCTCCTTGGCGGGTTGTCCCACGATTCTATTATGAGTTCCCACACATTTTTATTGTCTCGTCGGACTCTCTCTCTATTTCTCACTATGCTGGCATAGTTGAGCTATGGTCTTACATAGGTACCCTATGTTTAATGTCCTGACGGACTCCCATAGTTGAGCTATGGTCTTACCAGGTACCCCATGTTTAATGTCCTGACGGACTCCATTAGCTACCATAGTCTAACTATGACCCTACTGTCGAAACCATTTTTTAATTTGGAAAATGGGGATCGTCTTTAAAAACGAAAATGGAGTCGTCACCAATATTTTTTCAAGGTGTGATCGGATCACCTTGAAATTGGTCATTTTAATAAAAAAACATTTTGATTTATTAAAACAATGATTTTGGTCTACGAAATTCGAGAAAACGGGTTCGGGAGTTTGTCATTTATTTGAGGAAGGATTAGCACCCTCATAACGCCCAAAATTGGTACCTAATTGATTAATTAATGTCTTAATGTCGAAAATTTGAAAAGATTTTAAAATATGACCCTTTGATTTTTCAAAACTTATAACCTTTAAAAGACATTCAATTATTTGGATAAAAGAAAAGTCGAATCTCAAGTAAGTTAGAGCACGACCTTTCAATTTCCCAAACAACAAATATCCTTTGTTTTGTTTTTTTTGAAATCCCTATCACAAAATATCAAAATGTCACATCCAATAAGTTAGGACGCTACATCTTAAATTCACAAAGATAGGTTTTTTATTTGAAAATCATATATTTTAATTTTTATCATTTAGACTTAATGAGAAAAATCGAAGCCCAGTAAGTTAGGGCACGATTCCCTCAAAACTCCAAATGTCAAATATTGCCTTATTTTAATAAATAAAGTTTTGGATAAAAAGTGGCAATTAAATGAGATATATTTTAAAACAATGATTTGAGTAAAATGTATCATTAATACATTACAAAACACAAATATCAAAACAATATACTACAATTACATGATATAATAACATTTAATAATAATATTGGCAATTAAGAGAAAGAATAACATAAAATAGCAAATGATGCAAGTAATAAAAAATTGAAAAACGATATGGCAAAATCTAAAATAGTTAATATATACATAATAAAATAAATAAATATATTTTAAATAAATAATATAAAACTTTGAATAAAAATGTTTAAGGGATAACTTATAATAAGTATATAATATACCATTTAAAAATAGATATTATACATATTTTAAATAAACAATATATGGAAAATTTTGCCTTAATAATAAAACAATTTAGATGATGTACAAAATACAAATTTTCAAATAATACATAATATGATTAAAGTTAAATAATATATAATATATATAATATATAACAAATAAAATAAAAATATATATGATAAAAGAATTTAACGTAAATAAGGAAAAGCAAAAAAGAAAAACAAGTTTAAAATAACTAAAATAAATGAATAAATAATGATTAAGCAATTAAATGGATAAATAAAAAATTTTAAAAATGCATAAGTCAACCTAACTCCCGCAATATGAGGATTCAACGAAATTCCTCCACCAAAATTTAACTCGAACTGAAGCAACTAAAAAAGAAACGAAGATGAGCGAAAAATAAAATAAGAACAAGCCACAAAAAATAAGAACGCAAAAGAGAGAGAAATTTGAGTGAATGCTCTCAATAATTTTTATTACTCTAAACTCATGTGTCCTTTACAATTTATAGTTAAGCCTCCCCAAATCCAACGGTACAGATCAATTACATCAACGACTAAGATTAAAAGGTATCTACAAATTAAATCTCTAAGATTACAAAATCATATCTTCTAAGATTGCATATCATATCTAAGATTTGCATATCAAATCTAAGATTGCATACCATATCTTCTAGGATTGCATATCATATCTAATATTTGCATATCATATCTAAGATTGCATATCCTTGAAGATTATGTTCCCATATACATCATGCTTATAGATGGACCTTCAATCTTTTCAAGTAATGGGCCATTCCGATCGAGCCAAATGATATATTTTGGACTGGACTTGAACTTTGTTTTATTATTTTTTGTATGGGCCCGAGCTAAATTGGCCTATTACACCTACTTCTCAGTATCCCCATGTTTATCATCTTGGCGGACTACTCTGTGTTTAATGTCCCATAGGACTATCCCGTGTTTAACATCTATCGGACTATCCTATGTTTAATGTCCCATCAGACTATCCCATGTTTAATGTCCCATCACACTATCTTTGATGTCATAGTGTTTTTCAACTATGGTCTTATTATACCGTCAAATCATCTTTTGATGCCATGGTGTCTTTTAGCTATTATCTTACACAATATCACCTGTGTTTATTGTCCCAACTGACTATTTGTGATTCCATAATATCTTTCAACCATGGTCTTACGCATTTTTGTTGTCAACTCATCACTTGATGCCATAGCATCTCTTAGCTATGGTCTTACTCAATCTAACCCCGTGTTTTCTATCTCGATACACTGCCAAAGATGCCATAGTCCAACAATGGTCTTAGTCCAGTTTACCATGATGTCATGATGTCTTTCAGCCAGGGTCTTACTCATTTCTATCATGATGTCATAGCATCTTTCAACTATAGTCTTACTCATTGAAGGCATATAGCCTCCAATCGGTCCCATGGCCTCGCCATGATATTCACTCTTGCCATTTTATCCCTTCCATTCCTCCCTCTGACCATCCTATACATTGATGCTTGAACACCGCAATGTTCCTTCTGTAAGGCTCAGAGCTTTGCACATCACGGTTTACACTCCTCGATACTCTATGACGGTATCTAACAAAATCATCTCACATTCCTATTCCTATCTTCTTCTATTTCCCTTCATGATTTCCCTTATCATGCATACTAGCCTAGAATGGCGAATACTAATAAATTCATGAAAACATGCATCATGTTTTTGTAGTTCTGGGTTTGAGTATAAAAACTCACTTGATGCTTCTTCGCTTTGTTTGCTTAGCTTTTTCGTACGCCAGAACTTCCATTCTCTTGACAGTTAAGCATGACAACCAAATCATGGGTTAAACTTAGTATTTACACTTTAAATCTAAAATTTCCAAAAACATGCAAAACCCTTTTAAAATGGTTCTAGAAACTCTTAACTTTGTTTCCTAAAGTTTACATATACTAGAGGGCTTAGAACCTTACCAATATATTGGTTTCTCTACTTGTCCATCTTAAACCTCGCGATCATTGCTCCATGTAGAGCTTCCTGTAATCATCTCGTCTTCGGGGCAACAAAGAAGATAAATAAAAAATTTTAGATGAATCCCCTTATTGAAGTCTCCTCTCGACTATTTATATACCTCCTCTCACGTTCTTCAACCGTTTAGGAACCATCCATTGCCAGCCATTTTGTCCCCCACTAAGGAACCGATTGGTCCTAATCTAACAGAACTAGACTTGGTTCTCAACCATGTTTTATTCCGTTTCGAACTTTTCTGGTCTCTCAATAAAGACCGCTAACCTACAATTTCTTTGTAACATCCTGATAATTAGGTATTATGCATCTCTACTTAATTGAATGTTGTTGTATGCCTAAATATGATTGAGTGTGTTTTGGAAGTTTATTTTTGAACTTTATTATGTAAGTGAGTGCTTAGTGAAATATTAAATTTTTAATAATTAAGATGGAGCTAAGCAATATAGGCTTTAAGAAATATTGGCAAGAGGTTTTAAGCATAATAAGTCATTTGGCAAGGTGGTAATGGCGCATGGATGAATGCTTGAGGAGAGAGGTTCAATCCCTAGTTAGCAAGTGGAAGGAATTTTAATTTTTTTGTTTTCTTTCCTATAGTGTTGGCCAAGACTATTCTAGAATGGATGGTCATCTTTTATTTTGGTTAGTAGACCATATGAAAAAGGCAAGCTAGAAGTTATGGCATGGAATCACGAAGATATGGTAAGATAGGGGGACAAAAGGCTTGAAGAAAGGATGGTGTTTTGGAAGCTTTTTCATGATCATTTGACCATGAACCTAGTCGACTTTAGGGGCTAAGGGGAGAAGGTTTAATTGTGTTTGGAATCAAGGGATTGATGGGGAAGAATTGAGGAGGAAAAAGGGATTATGTTGGTAAGGGTTGGTAAATTTTGCATAGGCATTAGGGTGTTAGTTGGCCAAAATTTTTAACCAATTTTCTCTCCAAAACCTTGTTCATAGTCAATGCCTATCTACACAAAAGAGAAGCCTTTTTCTTCTTTTGGTCTTTTGCAATTTACCATTTCGGTTTGAGAAGTCTTTCTAGTTTCTTTTCTCCTAAACATAACATCTTTCTCTTCACTTTGTAAACCGAAAGTATCAAAAGTTTCAAAGACCTATGTTCTCTTCTTTTTCTCTCATGGCGAATGCACATAAGCCTCTTACCTCATCTCTTTTCTTTTAATCATCATCATCATCTTCTCCTTCTTCACTTTCAATCAAACCATTTTCTACCAAAATCAAATCATCCCTATCTCTCAAATTTCTCTTCTCATTTACCTTGCTAAGGCCGAAACTCCCATTCTCTATTTTCATCTTCTTCTTTCTTTTCTTTTGTTGAAAACCCAAACCACCATAGACAAAAACATCATATTTTTCTCTTCTTTTATTCAAGCTAAAAGCATCATTTCTTTTCTTCTACTTTGACAAGGCCTAATCTTCAAGTGGTTAAGTAAGGATTTTGTTAAGTGTTTTCATTATTTCTTTTAGAATAGCCGATTTAGAAACTTAATTCTCTTATTTTTCTCCTAGGCCGAAACTTTGGAAGGGATTGTTAAGGATCCTTTTTGAAACCATCATTTAAGGAGAGATCTTTCGAAATCATCCAAGGTAAGGATTATCATTTTCGGTTATATCGTTTCTTTTAGATAGTTTATTAATCAACTTTATTTTAGGGGTGATTTTGAGACTAACAAGATAGGTTCGAAAAGAGCGGTACGGAGTGTTTGGAAGAGAGGAGGCTCTGCTATACCCTCAAACTTCAAACGAAGGGCTGTATCGGCGATAAGAGATTTTCCACTGGGTTGTGGACCCTCTGCTAATGAAGATCGTTTATTTGAAGTCGTGCGTACAACCGAACCACTTTTCGTTAGTGGGTTGTCATCGGGTTTTGATCCAACTAACGGAGAGAAACCACATATAACGGTAGTTCAAGATTCCGAGGGTAAGGATTTAGATCTCTCATCAATAGTATAGATTATAAGTAATAGTGTATACTAATCAAGTGTGATAATTAAGTAGGTGTTGACGAGCGGGAAGGTATCGTTCTCACAGTCATAAGGTGTGTAACATTACACTAAAATCTCATAGATCCATATTAAATGTGATTTGTATGAAAATATGTGTAATAATGGTTGCGGTACCATTCGGTGGTATACGATATTCGTATGTTTACCCCAATACTTCTTTAATTTTGCTATATGCATAAATGTGAAATAAGTATGACTATGTTATGATTTTGGGGTAAATGGCATGAAAACCTAATAATATGTATGTGCATGGGCATATGGGTGAAATTGATAAAGGGAAGTGTTCCGTGGTTTTACCACATTATCCGGTGACTTCGTCACATATGTGAATCTAGTGACTTCGGTCACCTATATGTGAATCTGGTGACTTGATCACGATATGTGAATCGTGACTTCGGTCACATATTTTGAATCCGATGACTTGGTCACATTTGTCTGGTGGCCTTGCCACAAAATTATAAGGCGATGTGCATGTTGATCGCAGAATCGCCTTGATGGTGTGCAATGGATGGAGGGTCGATTTAGTAATCCCACGGTGTGATTGGTTGGTACGGTGGTGTGCAATGGATGGATATTTAGGTGGGCTCGGGTTTGTATTTCATTATATAAATATCCATGTAATACCCTAGATTTAGGGGTTATGCGGTTAGTGCATAATCCATGTGTAACAGCCCAAACCCGGCCCAAACGCTTCGACCGGATTTGATTTGCTACGGAGAAAAACCTTTTGAAATCTTTTAAAACCGGTTTAAGTTTTTGGTAAAAGATAGCGTTTTGTTAAAAACAGTTGAGGTGTGCAATTCCCATACTTGGATTTGTTTTGAAAATATTTGTTAAGTCAAGTTATTATGCATATTTTATATGTACCCGATGGTACTTGAAACCCTTTTCGATTGCTTTGGAAAAACATGTGAATTCATTCTTATAATCATAAAGTTTGAAACGAATACTCAAGCATATCACAGTAATAAAATAATTTTTAGGAGGCCTTATTACAACCCAATTAAAATCAACCAAAAATAAAGAAAAATGTAAAGAACCGAAATTCAAAGTCTAATAAATTTAAAATTCCAATCGCATGGCCACCTCAAGTCCCTCCGGCTCCATATCCGCTGAACTATGTGTCACCGAAAAAATAAAGGAGAAGGTGAGTCACCAAGACTCAAGATGTAACCCTTCCCGGTAAATACCACATCATACACACTATATAACAAATTAATCATGCATTAAGACATGTACCCAACCTAGCCAACCAAACGCCTCTGTCACCCCATTGTGGTACCAAACCACCGGTGGTGCTAAACCACTGGTGACGATAGTCACAGATGTGATACCAAATCACCGGAGGTGCCAAACCTCCGGGGTCCAAGACACAAATCGGTTGATGGGGCCAACCCATCGCGTGATACCAAATCACCGGCGCCAATCCCATATCTCAAAGTGGGGCCAACCCACGGTGGTGCTAAGCCACGCTGTGGTCGAGACGCTATGAGGTGCCAAACCTCGAGGTACCAAACCTCCGTGACCATAGTCACAGTGTGTTACTAAAACACTGGTGTCCGTCGACACAATGTAACTGTCCCCTCCACTCATCAGCCCATATCAATCAATTATAAATAGAGTTTAAGTCAACATACATTTATTACATGTATCAAGTAAGCCATGCTTCCCAAAAGCATTATTAACAATCACATATTGACAGAGACTTACCGAGATTCTCGCTTGTACCATTAAGGTACTAAATCCGTTTCTACATAGAGCAGATTTACATATAACATACCTTTCGCACAGTTTATTAATAGTTATAAGTGTGTATGTACACACCTGTCACCAACGAGGAGTCTAAATCCCGAAAAGAGAAGTCGGCCTCCCTAGATCTCTCTGCACCTATATTCAGCCAACCTTAGGATTAGTATTATAGCCTATTCGGCCAACCCAAAATAATCTAAAGGGTCATTTGTAATCCCGATTCTTACCTTTTCCTCTTTGGCTACTAACCACGGCACTCGATACCAATCAAAGTTGATCACGAGAATGGCCTCTGCTGCTTGCTCCACAAATCTAGAATCCTATCATCAATCGATTTCACAAGAGTGTTAACATTCCTTGCTTACAAAAACTGAGATCGCCCTTACCCTTGTAGAAATCGACAAAGACACAAGAAGAGAAGGAAAATGGCATTCGCCAAGATTACTTACCCACCTTATGATCCGATTGAAGGAGAGTTTAGAGGAGGTTATCCTTGTTTGCTATTCACCAAGACTTGAAATATGGAGAGGGAAATTCGCTATGGTTTAAGGGGTAGGTTGATTATCAAAGAAAAGAGGAGAAAAGAGATCAAAAATTGGGGATTCTACAATGAAAGGAGTAGAGGGGTTTCACAACACAAAATAGAAGAGAAAGAGGTTAATGGAATTTTCGATTTTGGGAGAATGAGAATCAAAGATGGGAGGGTTGAGAATTTGACCACTTGCAAAGATGGGAAAAAAAGAAAACAAGTGCTAGGTGGATGCTTTTATAGCATTCGGCACCCCCTTCAAGCTTGCCGTCCACTCCTATTAACCAAGGAGTTCAAATTGGTCATCACCTTATTTTACTCCAAGCCACTATTTAATTTAATTCAAACTAATTTGAATTAATCCCCTTAATCAAATAATAATCCAACCAATATCTTCTTTATCTTCTATTATCCTTAGAATTAATCATAAAAAAATGCTCATATTATCCTTTTATTCCAAGAATTTAAATTGAGTAATTCTTTCTCTCTTCTTGTCCAAAATAAGAAACAAAAGGGAATTTCATGACTCAAACCAAGGCTCTCCTTGTTCCTTGATGGCGTCACTTGCAGTAGCTTAAGTGGCCTCACTATTGCCACTTTTCCAAGGCTTATTCTATGTCAAATGTTCCTTCATTTATTCTTATAACCCCTATTTACTAAGGCTCCCTACCTTTAAAGTTTCCAAATACAATTTTCTACTAAACCGAGCCAACTTAAGACCCTTAATTAAATCTTATCACTCCATAAATAATACCATAACAATTCAAACACTAAGAAAAACATTTAATCACAAATAGCCCCAGTTTTAGGATGTTACAGCTCTACCCCCTTAAAAGAATTTCGTCCTCGAAATTACCTCGGTCAAGAGGTGGGGTATTGTCAGCCGCATCACATCCTCGGGTTCCACGTAGCTTCCTCTCGCACCATGGATCCGCCATAGCACTTTCACTAAGTCTATCGACTTCCTTCAGTAGAACCTTTACATCTCGATCCAATATCTCAACTTGTTCTTCCTCAAAAGATAAACCGAGTTGACTTCAATCTCCGCCATCGCACAACGTATGATGGATCTGACCGATATCGCCTAAGCATCGACACGTGGAAAACGTCATGAATCGACTCACTCACGGCAGCTCGAGTGATAAGCTACCGGTCCTACTCGCTTAATATCAGATATGGGCCAATGAATCTTGGGCTTAGCTTCCTTTTCGCCTAAATTTCAACACCTTTTTCCAAGGTGATACCTTCAAAAACCTTGTCTCCTACATCATACTCTATTTCTTTGCGCTTCAGATCGAGATAAGACTTCATCTATCCGACTTCCTTAAGACGAGCCCGAATCACTAACTTTGTCCTCCGTTTACGCAACCAACTCGACCCAACACTTGTCGTTCACCCAACTCGTCCAACATGTCGGAGTTCGCATTTTCGCCCATACTGATTTTCAGTATGGTGCCATCTCAATACTCGCTTGGTAACTATTGTTGTAGGCGAACTCGGCTAATGGTAAAAATTCTCCCAACTACCTCGAATTCCAAGACACAACCCTCAAAGATATCCTCTAAAATTTGTATGACCCTTTCGATTGCCGTCGATTGCGGATGGAAAGTCAGATCTGAAATCCAATCATGTACCCAAAGCTTGATGCAACGCTTTCCAAAACCTCGACGTGAACCTTGGATCCCTATCCAAATAATTGATACTGGTACGCCATGTAATCTGACTATCTCAGCCACATATAACCTTGCTAGTTTCTGGAGGGAGTAATCCATTCTCACCCAGTGAAGTGAGTGACTTAGTCAGACGGTCCATAATTACCTGCATCGCATCTTTCTTTGGGCTTGAGGGTGAACCACGACAAAATCCATGGTGATCCTCTCCCATTTCCACCGAGGATTTTCACCGGTTGAAGTAGTCCGATGGTAATCGATGTTCACTTTAACTTTCTTGACACGTTAGACACCTTCCACGAACTCGATCACTTGGCGCTTCAACCAGTGCCACTGTAATCGACTCAAGTCTCCGTACATTTTGCTACCTCCAGGATGCATAGCGTATGGGCTGCTATGTGCATCTTGGAGAATTCTTTGCCTCAGTTCCACATCCTTCGGCATACAGGGCCGTCCTTGAAAACATAATACCCCATGATCAGTCAAACTATACCCTTCCAAACCACCATTTTGGACTTGCAATCTCTTTGCATTCAATCCCTCGTCTACCAACTACTTATCCTTAATCTCCCCGATCCAAGTTGGCTTAACTTGCAGCTCCGCCAAAAGACTTCCATCGTCGTATAGACTTAAATGAGTAAACATCGCCCTTAAGTCCACCACGACCTTCCGACTTAACGTCGACCACCACGTTGGCCTTACTCGATGATACTCGATGGAACAATGTAGTCCTTAACAGCTCAATCCATCGGTCTTGCCTTAAGTTCAAGTCTTTCTGGGTCAAGAGATACCTTAGACTCTTGTGATCCGTGTAGACTATCGACTTCTCCCCATACAAGTAATGCCTCCATATTTTCAAGGCGAAGACTACCGCTGCTAACTCCAAGTCGTGAGTTGAGTAGTTAACCTCATGCGGTCTTAGTGGCGGACGCATAGGCTACTACCTTCCCTTCTGCATCAATACACATCCCAACCCGTAGATGGGACGATCACAATGAACTCAAACAACTTCCCCGCCTCAGTCGCACCAAGACCGAGCTTCGTAGAATCTTTCTCAATTATCAAAACTTTCTTGCTGCCTTTTCGACCAAACAAATGGTACTCCCTTCCTCAATAACTTAGTTAATGGTGCAGCAATTAACGAGAAGCCTTCCACAAACCTTCGATAGTACCCAGCTAGACCTAGAAAGCTTCGAATCTCTGCCACCGAGTTAGGCGGTTTCCACTCCAACACCACTTCAATCTTGCGGGGATCCACCCTAATCCCTACCTCTGACACCACGTGACCTAAGAAAGCCACCTCCCTTAGCCAAAATTCGCACTTACTGAATTTGGCATATAACTGTTTCTCCCTCAGTACTTGCAGAACTATTCGCAAATGCTTGTCGTGCTCCTCCTCCGTCTTTGAGTAAACCAATATGTCGTCTATGAACACCACGACAAATTGGTCCAAGTACTGTTGAAATACCCTATTCATTAAGTCCATGAATACCGCCAGTGCATTGGTCAACCCGAATGGCATCACTAGGAACTCGTAATGCCCATACCGAGTTCAGAATGCCGTCTTGTGCACATCAGCCTCCTTCACCTTTAATTGATGATAACCCGACCTAAGGTTAATCTTTGAAAATACCGACACACCCTTTAGTTGGTCAAACAAGTTATCGATTCGAGGCAACGGATACTTGTTTTTGATTGTTAACTTGTTTAACTGACGGTAGTCAATGCACATCCGCATAGAACCGTCCTTCTTCTTGACAAACAATACGGTGCTCCCACGGAGATATACTAGGTCGAATAAACCCTCATCCAAGAGCTCACGAATTTGAGCCTTCACTCCACCAATTCCTTTGGTGCCATTCGATATGGTGCTATAGATACAGTGCTGTTCGGTAGCAAATCTATACCGAATTCGACTTCCGCTCGGAGGCAAACCGAAGTTCCTGCCGAATACATCGGTGAATTCCTCTCTGTTTGGACCTTTTCAATCGCTGACTCCTTAGCCTCCAAGGTACAAATTCAAACTATAAACGCCTCACACCCTTTCCTAACCATCCTCTCAACCTTCAAAGCTGACACCACATTAGACAGGTAATTTCTTCGATTACTGATCATGACCACTTCATCCCCTTCGGCCATTTGAAGAACCATGCGCTTAGCAGCGCAATCCAACCTTGCCTGGTACCTAACCAACCAGTCCATTCCAAGGATCAAATCGAACTCCCCAAACGGTAGTTCCATCAGATCAGCCACGAACACGACCCCTTGGAGTTCTAGGGGTACATCCCTATAAAGCTTGTTCACAACTCTGAGAATGGCCTAAAGGGCTAATTACAGTCATCTCCCTAGCAAAGAATCTCGAGTCTAGGTTCAAAGTCTCTACCACACTACTCGCTACGTGTGAATGCGTAGAACCCACATCAATTAATGCAACATAAGGAAGACTGAAAATTAGAAACGTACCGGTTATGACATCCGGTGCGTCACCCTCCTCGCGATGCCTCACCGCATAGACTAAGTCAGGCTGCCTTGCCTCTGTATTGCCTGTGCCTCTGCCTTGAGTTCCACGACCACGATTAGCACCATTTCCCCCTCTACCATTACCATGACCTCTCTGTGGTCCCATACTTCTATCCCGAGTGCAGTTACGCCCTCGGCTGATTCTTAGCTAGTTTCGGGACAATCCCTTACGCGTGATCCAAAGACCCACATTCAAAGCAACCCCTCTCACCGTCCAAGAACCTCTCCAATGGGGTTTTCCACAGTGTTACATCGAGCGGTCTCGATTAGTAGTCATGGGCCTCATTTTCGATTTGGCCCACTCTGCCTAGCCTTTTTCTGGACATTACCGCTTGACCCAAACGACCCGAAGCTTCTCTTCTGCTTATTTCTATCATAACTTTGCCTCACAGACTCTTTAATCCCCTCGGCTACCTTAGCCTTTTCAACTAGAGACGAAAACTCACGAACTCGTCATGAGCAATCAGCGACCTCAAATCATCTCTCAAATTTCGTCCTCAAAGCGGACACAGCGTTCATGTTTCGTAGCCACGATGCCTCTGAATATCTACTCAGCCTTAGGAATTCCGCCTCATATTCTGACACAGACTTAGTTCCTTGTACTAACCCTAGAAAAGCCTTTCTCTGCGTGTCAGTGTAGTTGGTACCCACATACTTTTTCTGGAAAGTAGCCTTAAAGTAATCCCATGTAAGATCATCTACCGTGGCACCATCTCGAACGGTGAGCCACCACTGATATGCTTCATCCTTCGGTTTAGCGTCGACTCCTTCACTTCTCCTCGTTAGTCAGGTCAAGATCGTCCATGATCCTTTCCGTTGACTCCAACCAGTATTCTGTTGCACTAGGTGCCACTCCCGACACGCCCCGAAACACCTCAGCTCCGTTGGACCGAATTCACTCGGGAATAGATTTTTGAGCTCCCAGATTTCCACTAGCCCCAGCCACCAACTCGAGGACCCGAACACACGACTGAGCATCGCCTCACCCCCTGTCTGATCCTGCTCCTCAGCTCCAAAAGTTGGGGGTGGTGGCGATGGTGGTACTTCATTTTCAGAACCATGTCCTGACCTAACGGGTTCAGATATGGTCATTCTTCCCCTACCACGTCCACGTCGGCCACGTCCTCTAGAACTCATTCTATCTAACGCGCTTTTAATCTGATTAAGAAAAATTTTATGAATTAGTAATTTGTTCCGCTTGATTATCCGCGAAAAATTTTATGAAAAGTTTAATAAGGATTCTTTCGAACAAATAATGTTTTAAGTCTTCTACCCTAGTTCACACAAAAGGCCACATTCATTCCCTAATACTTTCCATACTTATTCACTCCTCGGACATTTCTGTCCTGTTTCTATCCCAAGGGTATTTTCGTCATTTTCCTACAGGGTATTTTTGTAATAGAATCCGAGAGATTTCAACTTTAACAAAGCAGGTCACTTTAAAATTCCCAAAACTGGAGGGTATTGCTGAAAATTTGTAAAATTTAAAGTTATGGCATCATTTTAGAAATTAGGGGTATTTTGGTAATTTTGTCAATCGGGGTAATTTTGTAATTTTTAATAAATCTCGGTATTTTAACGGTTGTAAAACTCGAGGTTCCTTTTATGTAGTTTTCCTTCTTGAAACGATGTTGTCGTAAAAATTTTAAACCGAGGTCATTCGGTAATTTTACAAGTTGAGGGCATTTTCAAAATTTTCCAAAACCAAAGTATTTTATTGATGATTTGCAAAGTATAGTGTTTGGATATTTCTAAAATAATAAAAATTTTAGGGCAAAACCATTGAATTAATATTTTATGTGACATGGGCATTTTAGTAATTTCACCCCTAAGGGCATTTCTGTAATTTTCACAAATCAACTTTTTCGGGGAAAACATTGTAAAAATGGTTGTTCTCATATTTGGAAGAGTGATTTTAAAAGTTTTGAAGAAACTAGGGTTTTGTTATTTTATTTTTTTCAAAACATGGTTAGTTCCCTTTCGGGTTTTAGTCGTTATGTTTAGCCTATGACCGAGCCTAGTCATGGGCCTCATTTTGATTTGGCCCACTCGCCTAGCCTTTTTTGGACATTATCGCTGTGCTGCATTTAACCCAAGCTTCTCTTACGCTTATTTCTATCATAACTTTGCCTCACGGACTCTTAATCCCCTCGCTACCTTAGCCTTTTCAACTAGAGACAAGCTCACGAACTCGCTTCTGAGCAATCAATGACCTCAAATCATCTCTCACCGTCCTCAAAGCGGACACAGCGTTCATGTTCAGAGCCACGATGCCTCTCGCATATCTACTCAAATTTAGGAATTCGACTCATATTCCAACCACGACTTAGTTCCTTGTACTAACCCTAGAAAAGCCTTTCTCTGCGGCGTCGGTGTAGTGGTACCCACATACTTTTCCTCGAAAGCGACTTTAAAGTAATCCCATGTAAGATCATCCATTGTGGCACCATCTCGAACGGTGAGCCACCACCGATATGCTTCATCCTTCGAGCGTCGACTCCCCTTCACTTCTCCTCGTTAGTCGGTCAAGATCGTCCATGATCCTTTCCGTTGACTCAACCAAGATTCATTGCACTAGGTGCCACTCCCGACACGCCTCAAACACCTCAAATCAGTTGGACCGAATTCACTCGGAATAGATTTTCGAGCTCCCAGATTTCCACCATTTCACCACCAACTCGAGGACCCAACAACCACACCTGATATCGCCTCACCCCCGTCTGATCCCGCCTCCTCACCCAAAAGTTGGGGGTGGTGGCGGCATGGTACCTCATTTTCGAACCATGTCACGCCTAACAGGTTCGAGATATGGTCATTCTTCCCTACCACGCCCACGTCGGCCACGTCCTCTAGAACTCATTCTATCTAACGACTTTTAATCGATTAAGAAAAATTTTATGAATTAGTAATTTGTTCCACTTGATTATCCGCGAAAAATTTTATGAAAAGTTTAATAAGGATTCTTTCGAACAAACAATGTTTTAAGTCTTCTACCCTAGTTCACACAAAGGCCACATTCATTCCTAATACTTTCCATACTTATTCACTCCTCGGACATTTCGTCTGTTTCTATCCCAAGGTATTTTCGTCATTTTCCTCTGTGGTATTTTTGTAATAGAATCAGAGATTTCAACTTTAACAAAGCAGGTCACTTTAAAATTCCCAAAACTGGAGGGTATTGCTGAAAATTTGTAAAATTTGAAGTTATGGCATCATTTTAGAAATTAGGGGTATTTTGGTAATTTTGTCAATCAGGGGTAATTTTGTAATTTTTAATAAATCCTGGGTATTTTAACAGTTGTAAAACTCTGAGGGTTCCTTTTGCAAGTTTTCCCTTCTTGAAACGATGTTGTCGCAAAAGTTTTAAATCCGAGGTCATTCTGGTAATTTTACAAGTTGAGGGCATTTTCAAAATTTTCCAAAACCAAAGTATTTTATTGATGATTTGCAAAGTATAGTGTTTGGATATTTCTAAAATAATAAAATTTTTTGGGCAAAACCATTGAATTAATATTTTATGTGTCATGGGCATTTTAGTAATTTCACCCCTAAGGGCATTTCTGTAATTTTCACAAATCAACTTTTTCGGGGAAAACATTGTAAAAATGGTTGTTCTCATATTTGGAAGAGTGATTTTAAAAGTTTTGAAGAAACTAGGGTTTTGTTGTTTTCTTTTTTTTTTTTCAAAAACATGGTTAGTTCCTTTCGGGTTTTAGTCGTTATGTTTAGCCTATGACCGAGCCCTCTTGGTCGTGGTGAACCAAAGCTATGCACCAGTGTAATCTGTGTGAGAGGAGGTGAGTCACGCGGATCGCTTAAATACAAAGCTCCCAATCGAACCTTTCTAGACATGCGCATGCAGGTTACCACACCACCGAGCCTCCGAGTTAGGGTGAACCCAAGCCACGCACTGTGGGATACTGCGAAGAGGAGGTGAGTCACTGACCGCTTAAATACCGTGCTCTTCCTGGTTCCAATCATAGACATGTGTGCGGGGGTTACCACACCCTAGTTCAAAGACTTGGTCATAGGTTGGTTGAGTTCATTAAGTCTTATATTACATTTGTGTGGTTGAGTAACCTAATCCTAGGTTCAAAATTCCTATAAGTCTATTCTACGCTCCATGCTTCCTACCCTTCTACAAAAATTAAATCATCTGAAGTTAGGAGTACTTACACGGCGGATAGGTGCCGAGACTGGTGCCATGTCGCTTAAAACCCAAAATAACTCAAAGAGGCCTACTAAAACATTTTTGGGCCTTGGGCCCTACTACGAAGCTTTGAACTGGCTCGATACCAATTTATATGTATTTCAAACCCAAATTTCAAACGCTTTGACTGGATTTGGTTTGCTACGAGAAAAACCTTTTGAAATCTTTTTAAAACCGGTTTAAGTTTTTGGTAAAGATAGCGTTTTGTTAAAAGCAGTTGAGGTGTGCAATTCTATACTTGGATTTGTTTTGAAAATATTTGTTAAGTCAAGTTATTATGCATATTTTATATGTACCGATGGTACTTGAAACCCTTTTCGATTGCTTTGGAAAACATGTGAATTCATTTTATAATCATAAAGTTTGAAACGAATACTCAAGCATATCACAAGAATAAAATAATTTTTAGGAGGCCTTATTACAACCCAATTAAAATCAACCAAAATAAAGAAAATGTAAAGAACCGAAATTCAAAGTCTAATAAATTTAAAATTCCTTTGCATGGCCACCTCAAGTCCCTTCGGCCCATATCCGCTGAACTATGTGTCACCTGAAAAAAATAAAGGAGAAGGTGAGTCACCAAGACTCAAGATGTAACCCTTCCCGGTAAATACCACATCATACACACTATATAACAAATTAATCATGCATTAAGACATGTACCCAACCTAGCCAACCAAACGCCTGTCTACCCCATTGTGGTACCAAACCACCGGTGGTGCCAAACCATCGGTGACGATAGTCACGATGTGATACCAAATCATTTGGAGGTGCCAAACCTCCGTGTCCGAAGACACAAATCGGTTGATGGGGCCAACCCATCGCGTGATACCAAATCACTGGCGTCAATCCCATATCTCAAAGTGGGGCCAACCCACGGTGGTGCTAAGCCACGTGGGGCGAGACGCCATGAGGTGCCAAACCTCCGAGGTACCAAACCTCCGGTGACCGTAGTCACAGCAGTGTGTTACCAAAACACTGTGTCCGTCGACACAATGTAATCGCCTCCACTCATCACCCATATCAATCAATTATAAATAGAGTTTAAGTCAACATACATTTATTACATGTATCAAGTAAGCCATGCTTCCCAAAAGCATTATTAACAATCACATATTGACAGAGACTTACCGAGATTCTCGCTTGTACCATTAAGGTACTAAACCGCTTTCTACATAGAGCGATTTACATATAACATACCTTTCAGACAAATTTTATTAATAGTTATAAGTGTGTATGTACACACTGCCACCAACGAGGAGTCTAAATCCGAAAAGAGAAGTCGGCCTCCTAGATCTCTCTCGCACCTATATTCACCAACCTTAGATTAGTATTATAGCCTATTCGCCAACCCAAAATAATCTAAAGGGTCATTTGTAATCCCGATTCTTACCTTTTCCTCTTTGGCTACTAACCACGGCACTCGATACCAATCAAAGTTGATCACGAGAATGGCCTCGATTGCTTGCTCCACAAATCCCGGGAATCCTATCATCAATCGATTTCACAAGAGTGTTAACATTCCTTGCTTACAAAAGCTGAGATCGGCCCTTACCCCTTGTAGAAATCGACAAAGACACAAGAAGAGAAGGAAAATGGCATTCGGCCAAGATTACTTACCCACCTTATGAACCGATTGAAGGAGAGTTTAGAGGAGGTTATCCTTGTTTGCTATTCGCCAAGACTTGAAATATGGAGAGGGAAATTGGCTATGGTTTAGGGGGTAGGTTCGATTATCAAAGAAAAAGAGGAGAAAAAGAGATAAAAAATTGGGGATTCGGTAATGAAAGGAGTAGAGGGGGTTTCGGCAACACAAAATAGAAGAGAAAGAGGTTAATGGAATTTTTGGTTTTGGGGAGAATGAGAATCAAAGATGGGAGGGTTGAGAATTTCGGCCACTTGCAAAGATGGGAAAAAAGAAAACAAGTGCTAGGTGGATGCTTTTATAGGCATTCAGCACCCCCCTTCAAGCTTGCCATCCACTCCTATTAACCAAGGAGTTCAAATTCGGTCATCACCTTATTTTACTCCAAGCCACTCATTTAATTTAATTCAAACTAATTTGAATTAATCCCCCCTTAATCAAATAATAATCCAACCAATATCTTCTTTATCTTCTATTATCCTTAGAATTAATCATAAAAAAATGCTTATATTATCCTTTTATTCCAAGAATTTAAATTGAGTAATTCTTTCTCTCTCTTCTGTCCAAAATAAGAAACAAAAGGGAATTTCATGACTCAACCAAGGCTCTCCCTTGTTCCTTGATGGCGCCACTTAAAAGACTTAAGTGGCCTCACTATTGCCACTTTTCCAAGGCTTATTCTATGTCAAATGTTCCTTCATTTATTCTTATAACCCCTATTTACTAAGGCTCCCTACCTTTAAAGTTTCCAAATATAATTTTCTACTAAATCGAGCCAACTTAAGACCCTTACTTAAATCTTATCACTCCATAAATAATACCATAACAATTCAAACACTAAGAAAAACATTTAATCACAAATAGGCCCAGTTTTAGGATGTTACACCATGTAAGAGAAGGCTTAGTATGTAGTTGAGTGTGTTTTAGGGGTTTTGAGAACCCAAGGATATGGAAAAATGCCTTAGGAAATTTTTAGAATTTAAGTCTAAAGAGGGGAAGCTGGGTAAAGAAGGCTTAAGGAAATTTATGTGGAGTTTGGGATATAAGAATAGCCTTGGTAAAGTGGCTACAATGTGCCACTTAAGGCTTGGGCAAGTGACGCCTCAAGCAATGGGTAGAGGGCCCAGGTTCGAGTTGCGAAGGAAGCAGGAAGGAGCATTTATTTTTGCGTCAATAAGGAGCTTGGCTAAGAAGGTTTAAAAAGAAATTATGGGGGGTTTATGACGCAAAGGAGCTAGCAGCAAAGTGGCTGGTAGTGTGTGGTGACACCAGCAGGTCTCATGTTCGATTCACATGGGCAGCAAGGAGTGGGGTTTTATTTTTTTTGGCTTTTAACGTCAAGAATGGGGGAAAAGTTGGATGGCAATGGGACTTTAAAAGATGGGATAAGGCTTGTTTCTTTTATTTTAAAATTTGGCTAAAGATGAGAGATAAATGTGATGGGTAATTAATTATTTTATTAAGGTGATAGATGAGAAGATGATTAAGGGATTTGATAGGAAATAGTTAAGGATTATTTTTAGTATTATTTTATTAAAATGATAAAGGTGGATTTATTTTAAGTTGATAAATAGAAGATAATTATAGATTTATTTTTATATATTTTGAATGTGTGATTAACGGATAATATAGGAGATTGAGATAGGATAAAGGATGGATTATTTTAAAATATTAATTGGGGATTAATTGTCGAAATTGGGTAGTATAAATAGGTGTGATCATCTTTTGTTATTCTTTTCTTCTTTAAATTCTTTGTGCCGAAATTTAGTCTCTCCTTTCTCTTTAGTGCCATCTTCTTTTTGTGATAAGTCACCTAGTTTTGGCTTTCATATGCTTTTGGTTAGTGACTGAAATTTCAAAGAGCATTAAGGCCATTTATATTTCATTCTTTCTCTCCCTATTTACTAGCTTGGCCGAACCTATCACTCTTCTCAACTTCTCCTCTTATTTTGTGATAGCCTAATACTTCATCATTCTTGGAGAGCCATAGCGAACTTTATAGCCCATTCTCTACTTTTCTTCTTCATTAGTATAGTGTCAAACACCATTGTTATTCTCAAAGCCAAATCTCTCGGTTTCAAGGAGACTTTAGGTGCAAGCAATTGATCGGTTACGGTAGTGTGAAGTGATCTTTCGGATTTGGAGACTTGTGGTAAGCAACGTGAAAGGGTAACTAATCTACGCCTTAGGTAATCGGCTTAGGTTCTCTCTCAATAGGTATGCCGAAACCATGTGATTAGGCCTTGATTTCTAAGGGTGGCCGAATATGTTTAAGGCCATATTAATATGTGTTTCTTTTATGCCAACGTTAGGGTGCATTAAAGGAGATTTTTTAGGATTTGAAGCATTCAAGGGATTTCGATAACTTCAGGAGCAAGCAAGCATTCAGGTTTTAAATAAGTTAGGTAAGTGATTGCAAATATTTAGCCAAATGCCATTTTATGGGTTGAGTGCTGACCAATTGTGATTATGGTTTTTAGGGGCAAATCGACAGGAATAAAGAGTTTCGGGATCCTAGATTGTGTTAGATTCGAATAGATCGGGTTTTCACTAAATAGTAAGGTGCGTAGTTATCGCACTGTTCTTCTGTTATTTGTGCATGTTGCTATATATGTATATGTTATGATGTGAATGGTAGCCAAAAATAATGGCTAAGATGGTGGATACCATGGTGGGTAACCGGTTAAACAGGTCAATATTTTATGATATTAAACTACATGTTATGTGTATGAATTGTGGTAAAGCATGTGATGTGTACTCTTTACAATGTTACCTTGTCATGATAAATATATGCACATGAGGATTGGGACATGAATATTGAAGGAAAGGGTGTACATTATGTACGTGGTCTAATGTTAGCTGGTGCTACATTAGCGCTTGATGGTAGCTATGTGCTTCATCAAAGGAGGTGTTGGCTAGGTGCCCATCTCGGCGGTTGATAGTGTGTGCATCACCGTGGATCGATTGATATGTGGGATCACTTAGGTGATCGGTGGCTAGCTACGGCCTTGAGCAAAGGGTCTGCTAAGGTAGGGGTAACGAATGGACTTAGGTTGGGTTGGGATGCATTTTGCATGACTGATTATGTGATTGTGTGGATATGGGCCAAGCCCATATGCATGGAGACATGTGAAATAACTATGCACTGAGTCTATTTGACTCACCCAATATTTCTCAAACCTTACAGGTGATGCATAAAGCTTGGACCGGGTTGGAATGGATACAAGGTGGCCCATGCGTAAGTTGATTTTCTTATTTTATACATTTTATATTTTTAGTATTTTAGGAATTTATTTGATGTAATAAGGGCCACTTATGGTATTTGGGAAACTTTATTTACTGGTTTGAAGTTTATTTTATTAATTGAACTAATAATGGAAAAATATTTTGGAATCGATTTATATTATAATAACTTATGTAAAAGTTTTAATGGGAATTTATAACAACTAAATTTTAATGGGCTTTTAAATACACAATGTTTTATTAAAGTTCACAAATTCTCACGTTTTCACCTTTAAGACAAAATTCTTCGCAAATGTTTTCCTTGATGACATACCAGATCCGGTCAAGGCTCGTGGGCAGGTTTGGGGTGTTACTGATTTGGTATCGAGCGGTTCAAAACTCAACTTTGAGGATTTGGGCCCAAAAACATTTTTTTGATGGGCTTTTCAAAGATTTGGGCTTTCATAGATTTTTCGTGTATTCGGCATGGCACCTGTATCTCCGACTCGAAGTCCACTAGGTAAGTACCTCATCTATTGAAGTAATTTATATGTGAAATGTTATGGGCTTATTTGAGCTCGTGAGATTAGAATATTAGGGCTATTGAACCCTAGGGCTAGTACACTCAAACATATGCATAAGACTTAAGGACAATCAAACAAACCTGTGAAGTAAGTCGCCGAGTTAAGGTGTGGCAACCATTGTATGCATGTCTAGGAGTGGATTCAGTAAGAGCTTGGTATTTAAGCAGTCCTAGTGACTCACCTCCTCTTTACTCGAATCCTACCTGGTGCGTAGTGATGGTTCACCCTAACCAAAAGGACTTAGTCACAGGCTAAACCCAATAACTAAAACCCGAAAGGGAACTAGCCGTAATTTTTATAAAAACCCTAGTTTTAAAACTCTTAAAATTACCCTTTTGATTTATAAAGACTACTTTTATAAATTTTTCTGAAATATTTCTGATTTACAAGTTTACTAAAATACCCCTAGTGGTAAAATTACCAAAATGCCCTTGGTTTCCAAAATTGCCATACTACCCCCGATTTCAATAACAATTTCTGGTTTTGTAAAAAAATCCAAAAACTTCAAAAAATATCAAAGGCACCCCGATTAAAAAAATTAATTACGAAATTACCCCTGACTTTCAAAATGACCAAAATACCTCGAGTGGAAATTACAAGTACCCTCAAATTAGAAATCTTTAAAAATACCCTTGTTTTGAAAGTCACCAGAACCATATTTTTGCAAAAATTACCGAAATGACCTCGGCTTGTGAAATTACAAAAATACCCTAGTGTATAAATTACCAATTTACCCTTGAAATTTTTCCAAGAAGAATTTTAATTTCAAAATATCAACAACATCTATTTTACGACATTTTCAAATACTCTAATTTGAAAATTACCAAAATACCCTGATTTGGAAATTTACCAAATTACCCCTGGCTTACGAAATTACCAAAATAACCCCGATTTCTAAAATTTCTGCAATACCTTGATTTGGAAAATCTTTCTTTCAAAATACCCATGAGTTTGGAAAAAAATTTTGAAATGACTTTTGTGATTTTCAAATTGACCCCGATTTATTACTGAAATACCCCTATAGGAAAAATAACGAAATTACCCCTGGGGTAGGGAATGATCAGAAATGCCCAAAGTAGTGGAATGGATGTTGTGGATGAATGTGAATGAGAATGTGATTCTCTGAATTAGAATAGTGAACTAAAACTGAAACTTTGATTGATCGAAAGAACTACTTCTGGAAACTTCTTATCATAAAATTTGCTCCTGGATAAACAAAGTGAAACAAAATTTCTAATGCATAAAACTTTTAATCGATTAAATCGCGACGTTAGACATGAGTTCTAGAGGACGAGGTCGTCGTGGGCGCGATGATAGAGGTAGAATGGCGTGTCAGAACCCGTTAGGTCGGGTCAAGGATCTGAGAATAGGGTACCACCGCCACTACCACTAGCTTTTGGTGTTGAGCAGCAAGACCAGACGGGGGATGATGCAAGATCGCGCGGTGATCGAGGGTTCTTGAGATGGTGGCTAGAGCAGATGGAAATATGAGAGCTAGGAAGTCATGCACGACCGACCAGAGCCAATGGAGCTGAAGTGTTTCGTGGAGTATCCGGGTGGCACCCAGATCTTCTGAGTATTGGTTAGAGGCGACGAACTAATTATAGATAAGTTGGATCGACCGAGGAGAAAGTGAAAGGAATGGTGGCGCCACTGCGATGAAGCGTATCAATGGTGGCTCACGAGCTCGGGATGGTGCCACGGTGAGGATCTAACCCGGAGTATGTGAAGGTAGCGTATCAGAAGAAATATGTGGGAACCAGATATGTTGATGAGCAGAGGAAGGCCTTTTTGGGGCTGGTTCAAGGGAATAAGTCTCAGGCAGTAGTACTGGTGAATTCTTGAGGTTAAGCCGATATGCTCGAGGAGTAGTGCCTACGGAGCATGAGCGGTGTGTCCGGTTCGAGGACGGATTAATGGACGACCTGAGGTTATTGATAGCTCCAGCGGGGCGAGAGTTCACCGTGTTGGTGGAGAAGACTAAAGTAGCCGAGGGATTAAGGACTCGTGAGACGTAAGAGATAAGAGGAGTTTTGGACCATCGTAATCGCCCCGAGAACTTTCGAAAAGACCGAGGGTTAAGAATTACGTCGTAGGTAATCGTTAAGCCACTCTGAAAATTTAGACCGACCATGTGCTCAATGTGGGAGGTATCATGTTGGCGAGTGCTAGAATTAGAATCGGGAGTGTTTTAGATGTAAGTCTAAGACTCATTTGATTAAAGACTGTCCTCAGGATCCGAATAGGGCTCGGACAGAATGTCAAGGAGGAGTGCAGTCGGGCAGAAATGGTCAACAAGCGACAAGGGGTCGTGGTCCGAACCAGGGAGGAAATGGCTCTGGCAGAGGTCGTGGAACACCGAATGAGAGATGTTTGAAGGTGCAGACGTGAGGCAACCAAGGTTGGTTTATGCGGTTGGTCATTGCGAGGAGGAAGATGTGCGGATGTGACAACTGCACGCTTTCTTATTTCGAATACCCTTAATTGCTTTGATTGTTGTAGAGTTTTCTTGTATCGCTAGTGAAAGTGTTCGAAGCCTTGCATGTGAACTTAGAGATTGTGCATAGGAAGTATGATAGTTTTATAAGATTAGAGTGCGCAGCGTAAGCATAGTGTGGTGAGTAGGAGTGCGATTAGCTAAGTAATTTTGAGGACGAAATTATTTTTAAGGAGGGTAGAACTGTAATACCCTGGATTTAGGGGTTATGCGGTTAGTGCATAATCCATGTAAGAGAAGGCTTAGTATGTAGTTGAGTGTGTTTTAGGGGTTTTGAGAACCCAAGGATATGGAAAAATGCCTTAGGAAATTTTTAGAATTTAAGTCTAAAGAGGGGAAGCTTGGTAAAGAAGGCTTAAGGAAATTTATGTAGAGTTTGGGATATAAGAATAGCCTTGGTAAAGTGGCTACAATGCGCCACTTAAGGCTTGGGCAAGTGACGCCTCAAGCAATGGGTAGAGGGCCCAGGTTTGAGTTGCGAAGGAAGCAGGAAGAAGCATTTATTTTTGCGTTAATAAGGAGCTTGGCTAAGAAGGTTTTAAAAGAAATTATGGGGGGGTTTATGACGCAAAGGAGCTAGCAGCAAAGTGGCTGGTAGTGTGTGGTGACACCAGCAGGTCTCATGTTAGATTCACATAGGCAGCAAGGAGTGGGGTTTTATTTTTTTTTGGTTTTTAACGTCAAGAATGGGGGAAAGTTGGACGGCAATGGGACTTTAAAAGATGGGATAAGGCTTGTTTCTTTTATTTTAAAATTTGACTAAAGATGAGAGATAAATGTGATGGATAATTAATTATTTTATTAAGGTGATAGATGAGAAGATGATTAAGGATTTGATAGGAAATAGTTAAGGGATTATTTTTAGTATTATTTTATTAAAATGATAAAGGTGGATTTATTTTAAGTTGATAAATAGAAGATAATTATAGATTTATTTTTATATATTTTGACTGTGTGATTAATGATAATATAGGAGATTGAGATAGGATAAAGGATGGATTATTTTTAAAATATTAATTGGGGATTAATTGCCAAAATTGGGTAGTATAAATAGGTGTGATCATCTTTGTTATTCTTTTTCTTCTTTAAATTCTTTGTGTTGAAATTTAGTCTCTCCTTTCTCTTTAGTGCCATCTTCTTTTTGTGATAAGTCACCTAGTTTTGGCTTTCACATGCTTTTGGTTAGTGATTTGAAATTTCAAAGAGCATTAAGGCCATTTATATTTCATTCTTTCTCTCCCTATTTGCTAGCTTGGCGAACCTATCACTCTTCTCAAACTTCTCCTCTTATTTTGTGATAGTCGAATACTTCATCATTCTTGGAGAGCCATAGCGAACTTTATAGCCCATTCTCTACTTTTTCTTCTTCATTAGTATAGTGCGAAACACCATTGTTATTCTCTAAAGTCAATCTCTCGGTGTTCAAGGAGACTTTAAGTGCAAGCAATTGATCGGTTCGGTAGTGTGAAGTGATCTTTCGGATTTGGAGACTTGTGGTAAGCAACGTGAAAGGGTAAGTAATTTACGCCTTAGGTAATCGGTTTAGGTTCTCTCTCAATAGGTATGCGAAACCATGTGATTAGGCCTTGATTTCTAAGGGTGGCGAATATGTTTAAGGCCATATTAATATGTGTTTCTTTTATGCCAACGTTAGGGTGCATTAAAGGAGATTTTTCAGGATTTGAAGCATTCAAGGGATTTCGATAACTTCAGGAGCAAGCAAGTATTCGGGTTTTAAATAAGTTAGGTAAGTGATTGCAAATGTTCGGCCAAATGCCATTTTATGGGTTGATTGCTGACCGATTGTGATTATGGTTTTTAGGGGCAAATCGACAGGAATAAAGAGTTTCGGGATCCTAGATTGTGTTAGATTCGAATAGATCGGGTTTTCACTAAATAGTAAGGTGTGTAGTTATCACACTGTTCTTCTTTTATTTGTGCATGTTGCTATATATGTATATGTTATGATGTGAATGGTAGCCAAAAATAATGGCTAAGATGGTGGATACCATGGTGGGTAACCGGTTAAACAGGTCAGTATTTTATGATATTAAACTACCTGTGTTATGTGTATGAATTGTGGTAAAGCATGTGATGTGTACTCTTTACAATGTTACCTTGTCATGATAAATATATGCACATGGGGATTGGGACATGAATATTGAAGGAAAGGGTGTACATTATGTACGTGGTCTCATGTTAGCCGGTGCTACATTAGTGCTTGATGGTAGCTATGTGCTTCATCAAGGAGGTGTTGGATAGGTGCCCATCTCGGCGGTTGATAGTCATGTGCATCACCGTGGACTGATTGATATGTGGGATCACTTAGGTGATCGATGGCTATACGGCCTTGAGCAAGCAGTGTCTGCTAAGGTAGGTGTAATGGATGGACTTAGGTTGGGTTGGGATGCATTTTGCATGGTGATTATGTGGATCGTGTGGATATGGGCCAAGCCCATATGTATGGAGACATTTGAAATAACTATGCATCGAGTCTGTTTGACTCACCTAATATTTCTCAAACCTTACGGTGATGCATAAAGCTTGGACCGGGTTGGAATGGATACAAGGTGGCCCATGCAAGTTGATTTTCTTATTTTATACATTTTATATTTTCAGGTGTTTTAGGAATTTATTTGATGTAATAAGGGCCACTTATGGTATTTGGGAAACTTTATTTACGGTTTGAAGTTTATTTTATTAATTGAACTAATAATGGAAAAATATTTTGAATCGATTTATATTATAATAACTTATGTAAAAGTTTTAACTGGGAATTTATAACAACTTAATTTTAATGGGCTTTTAAATACACAATGTTTTATTAAAGTTCACAAATTCTCACGTTTTCACCCTTAAGAGAAATTCTTCGTAAATGTTTTCCTTGATGACATACGAGATCCCACAAGGCTCGTGGGTCGGGTTTGGGGTGTTACAATCCATGTGACTTCTAAATGATTTTATTTGATTTGCTATAAAAATGGGCTTTTGGCTAAATATGACTTAAATGGGCCTATGGCTATATGTGTTATTAATGGGCTTAAAGGCTATGATCAAATGGGCTTTTAATGTATCGTTACATTGAGTTTATGACTCACCCTTTTGTGGGATAATTTTTCGATAACTCTTAGCGGCGATGGATCGGGTCACGAGGACTACGTGGTGGCCAATGCTCAACAAAGTATCTTGAAGTTCCTTACAATAATATCTATTAAGTTTACTTTTATTACTTAGAATTTATTATGGGTTTGTTAATTTTTGTAATAAGGCCACTATGAACTGCTTTTTAATTTTTTGCGTTTTGGACTTTTATTACGCCATAGACAATATTTATTAATAACTAAATGGTTTTAATAAATAATTTAAATGATTTTGAAAACAAAATATATTTCCACAATACTAATAAAATTTTCATTAAATTTGGTTTTCTTTTAACTTATAAATTTCTTTTTAAAATCATGTTTTAAGAAGATACAAATTTATTTAAATCCGATTTCAACTTTGAATATTAAGTTAATCTGTTTTATACTAACTCATCAAGTTTTTCTTAAACAAAAAGAGAAATTGCTAAAGTTTTAATCGAGGAGCATAACAAATCCGGTCAGGCTTTTTGGGTTGGGTTTGGGGTGTTTCATTCTTTCAATTTAACCCCTAATTGTTCCAAATTTTTGGGTTAAAAGGATTTCGGGTATGAGACCAATTCTATTTTGAATGAAGATGATGATCCTTGATTGAATATTTGGAATGGCCATTTCCAACTGAAGGTCAAGGTTTTACTTGAAGGTGTCTTAGAAGCTTTATTCCTACCAAGGAAAGGTTAGTTGGTAAAGGTTTAAATGTGCCTTCAATTTGTATCTGATGTGGAGAGGTGGAAACGTTTGATCACGTTTTTATTTCTTGTGCACTCACTCGGGTGGTTTGGTAATATTTTGGACTTCCACATCCGCATCCTGATGTTCTCCATTTTATTTGAACTTTGCTTAAGTCGGTTGACATTAATAGAGTCTGTTGAACTCTTACTATTTTGTGGAGCATTTGGTTCCATCGTAACTTGTTTTTTTGGAAGGATGAGGTGTTTTCCTCACAACGTGATGTCAATTTTGCAGACAACTTTCATAGGAAAAGGTTGGAGGCTTAGTCTATTTTTGGTGTCGAAACCATTTTTAAATTTTTTAAAAAATGAGGATAGACTTTAAAAACGAAAATGGAGTCGCCACCAAACTTTTTTAAAGGTGTGATCGGGTCGCCTTGAAATTGATCATTTTAATAATTTTTTTTGATTAAAACAATGATTTTGGTTTACGAAATTCGAGAAAACGGGTTCGAAGTCGATTCGCATACGAGGAAGGATTAGCACCTCGTAATGCCCAAAATTGGTACCTAATTGATTAACTAATGTCCCAATGTCGAAAATTTAAAAAATTTAAAATACGATCCTTTTTATTTAAAAGAAAACTTGAATAAATCAAATTGTATGCCAAGACCCATTTATCTCAAAGAAATAAAATGTCACACCCAATGAGTTAGGATGTAACATTTCAAGACTTCGAAACTAAGCTTGCCTTTTGTAGAAAATCCTTACCTTGAGTCAACAAAACGTCATATCCAATAAGTTAGGACACAACATCTCGAATTCCCGAGAATAAGTTTTTATTTAACTTTTTTAAAAGAAAGTAATAGGTTCTTTAGACTCGAAGAGAAAAATCGAAACCCAGTAAGTTAGGATACGATTTCTTTCGAACCTTAGAACGCGAAGTGTTTGCTTATTTTGAAAATCGGATAAAATGTAATGCGATCGTAATAAAATGGAAAATGAATTTAAAATAAAGTGTAAAACGTTTTACAATGCTAGCTTATATAACAACATGATGATGATAAAATATAATAACAATAATAAAGGTAGAAATAAAATACAAGAAAAGCAAAAGCAAGATAGACAAATGAAATAAAATAAAGAGAATAGTAACAAAAATGAAAAATATAGAATAATAATAATAGTAACGAAAATGCAACAACAATAATAAAATATATTAATAAAATAGAAAATAAATAAAAATAATATTAGTAATAATAATAATAACGAAAATAGCAATAATAATGTTGATAATAAAATAAAAATAAATATAATAATAATAAAGTTAGCTATAAATAAAATAATAATAGTAGTAATATTAAAATAATAATTATAATAGTAAAATAATAATAATACTAAATTAGTAATAATAATGGTAATAATAATATAAATAGTAATGAAAATAATAACAAAAGTAATAGTAAAAATAAAAATAGTATTAATAATAAAATAACAATAATGATATTAAAAGTAATAGTAATAATAAAAATAATAGTAATAGTGAAAATAAAGGTAATATTAATAATAATGAAAATAATAATAATAACAATAGAATTAATAGTAATAAATAAAATAGAAATAATATCACTAGTAATATTAAAAATAATAAATATAATAATAACTATAATGACAATAATAATATTAAAATAAATAACAATAATGAAATAATGAAAACAATAACAAGAATAAAATAATAATAAAAACTAAATTAAGCTTAAAAATAAAATTTTGGGGTAAATTAGGAATAAAAAGAGAGAGGAGGATCAAATCGCAATGCATAAATGAAATTGAGGGATTTGGAGCGGTAAATGTAACACGCCTAACTCAGTATCCGTCAATCGATTAGGGTTATAGGCATTCTTGAACCCGACACAAGTCAAAATTATTTCATACATAAATGCATTGATAAAGTACATTCCATCGCTACTATTTTGAATAAACTGCATTTTCCATTCTATCCCAAATCCCCATCATGCATATCATACATAATATTTATTCATTTTAGGATATCTACTTACATTCATTAAGCAAGCCACTACTCATGTAACCATGTATAATGCAATAGCCAAAATAATGTATAGCACTCAACCATTTAATAAGTATGTATATACTATCCACCAAACATATATCATTAAAGTATTATTAAACAATATACTCATTCCACAAACGTTCTTCATACTAAGCACTTTCATAGATATATATAAACATACATCCTTAAACACTCAAAAATCAATCCCTAATAAGAAACAAAGCCATTTTCGCATGGCTCATACATATATATACATATAACCATCAATTTGGTCAACTCAAAATGGTTTAGTCTATACATGCCATATACTTAAAGTTTATACACAAAGGAGATACCAAAGTATCGATGATAGTGTGATGAACTGCCCAAAATGATCCCCCAGTTCAAGTCTTTACATCAAGAAATCTATAAAACAATGAACAAACACACCAAGTAAGCTATTATAGCTTAGTAAGTTTCAAGCAATTAACTCACATATAAATTTTATCACAATTAAATAATTTGTTTGATTCACATTCTCTTTGCCGAATAATCAATCATTCAAAAATAATTTGCTTAACTACGTTATATGCATGTACAAATATATATATATATATATATATATATATATATATACACTCTTACACCACATTCGCATCATTAGAATGAACATAATATATTTTCTTTACTTTCCATAATCTCTATTTTACAATTTAACCCGTCTTCCATCGTAAAGTGTCATAAAAAGTACATACCTTTAGTTTAATTATCCATCCAACTTACCGATCGTGCTTAACATGTAATAATGCACTCGTACATTTCCAAATACATAATATCATTATTAAAAGGAATCTTTTAACAAACCTCGTACTTACACATTTGTTAATAAGGTTTAGTAACGTATCGCTCACATAGAGCCGTTACTTAATACTTCTCGTAACGTATCGCTCACTTAGAGCTGTTACTTAATACTTCTTGTAACGTATCGCTCACATAGAGTCGTTACTTAATATTTCTCGTAACGTATCACTCACATAGAGCCGTTACTTAATACTTCTCGTAACGTATCACTCACATAGAGCCGTTACTTTAACACCTCGCACCTTTAGTGCTTATTAACCGATTTTCACGCACACATAGTGCCATGTTCCTTCCCAAAATACCACCTCATTCTCATAAACATAGATTATTATATTTAAACTATAGTACAAAACATCATAGATATACATGACCGATTCCATCTATCCTTCCCATGAAATCATACCACATTCGGCTTTAGAAGGCAATTATATACTCTCATCAATTCGATACCATAATCATACATTATAAATCTATACTCAATCCCACCTTAATCATACATCATTTATTCAAAGCTAATAAGAACAGTAAGCTCATATTCGGCTTTAGAAAGAAATTATATACTCTCAATCATACATTATAAATCTATACTCAATCCCACCTTAATCATACCTCATTTATTCAAAGCTAATAAGAACACTAAGCTCATATTCGGCTTTAGAAAGAAATTATATACTCTCATCAATTCAATACCATAATCATACATTTTAAATCTATACTCAATCCCACCTTAATCATACCTCATTTATTAAAAGCTAATAAGAACACTAAGCTCATATTCGGCACCCATGAATATATTTTCATGTTACCATTTCAAATTAGGTCTTATACCAATGAATATATTTATCCTTACTTAGCAATTGTAATTCATATAATCAATTTCAATTTAACCAAAATTGCTTAAAACTTACCTCGATAGTTTGTCAAATTAAGCTTCCCGACTACTAGTTAAATTTTGTTTTCCCCGTTCCAAAGCCTTTTCCTTTTTTTGTACTTGATCTAAATAATTTAAATTGAACTCAATAATTAATTTTTTAATCATTCAATTTGATCCATAACACAATAATTTAGAAAATTATGAATTTACCCTTAACTTTTACAATCTATACAATTTAGTCCCTAATACAATACTCATAAATTACTCAAAACTTGTCCAATACCCTTTATGGCGAATCTTTCTAAGGGTCATATACATCAATACAAAGTAACTATTTAGCGTTATAACCCTCAATTATTTATTTTAACCTTAATTTCTAATTTACTCTATTTCATCAAAAATGCAAGAATAGAACTTACTAATCTAACACCTAACATTAATATTTCACCATTAATCCATAAAATCTCAAGCTTTCAACAATGGTATCTCATGAAAACCACAACCATGGCATAAATTATTACATGGGCTATGTAAAGCTCTTAATAACCATCTCAAAAGTGCAAAAATCATCCAAAATCTAAAACATACATACCCAATTTTGACTTGAGATGACCGAATAAGAAAAGCTTATTCTCTTCTTCTTCTCTAATGGTTTCGGCAATGAATGGTAGAAAAATGAGCATGCAAATGATGTTTTCTTTCTTTTATTATTTTAATCTCCCACTTACTAATAAGAATTCAATAAAAAACAATATATAGTGGGCATAATGCCGTCCACTTCAATTGCAATTTGTTTAATTGCAAATTTGATCCTCACAATGAAACAATAAGTTAATCTAGCCACTCAATTATAAAATATAATAATACACCACTAGAGGTGTACATGGGAATTTGAAATTTGGGTCGGGTTTGGGCAGGGCCCAAAATTTTTTGGCCCGATTGGTAGGCACGAGCTTGGCCGACCAAATATGGGCCTAAAATTTGTCCAGGCAGGCCACTTTAAAATTGGTAGGCCGAGGCCGCCCAAGCCCAACCCGACTAGGATAAATTTTTTATTTTATTAAAAATAAAATATAATAAATTCAATACATTTTAAAAATAAAAATAAATATTAAAACAAAAAATAAATGAAAATATAATAAATCAAATACATTTAAAAATATAATAAATCAAATACAAATAAAAACATTTAAAAATAAATCAAATACAATTAAAATATAACAAATAAAAATATTTTGGTAAAGGTAAGTCATGGCCAAAAATCATACCGAGGCAGACCTATTTTCTAAATCAGACCTCGTTTTTTTAAGCCCATTTTTCGAGCCTATATTTTTGTCCAAACCCTCCCACATTTCAAGGCGGGCCTTGGTCGGTAGAACCTTGACCATGCACACCACTATACACCACTAACTAAAAACAATTGATATTTAATATTCATGTAATCATCATGCCGTCCACTACAAACAAAATGGATTATTTAACATACAAGTCCTTTCTTTCAACCAACACTTAAATTAAACCCTTTTATTTAATGAATGCTACTTTATACTTTATCTATTTAATCCTTTCTCTAAATTCAAGCACATCAAGCAATAAAATTTGCACAATTCAACACATTCTTACTCAATATCACTACACACGAAAATAAAATAGTATTATGAGATTTTTCTGGCTCGGATTCATGGTCCCGAAACCACCGTTCTGTTTAGGGTCATAATTAGATTGTTACAGTAAATATCCTTTACCTCCGAAATGCGAAACTTCGTGCGGAACTAAATTGGAACAGAAGGAAAATTATGGGGCAAAATTGAAAACAAAAATGAGTTGTATTAAAAAAATAGAAAAAGCGGAGGGACCAAAAACGCGATAAAACCATCGTTTAAAAAACACACAGATCTACCCTCATTCGATTTGGGTAATCGGGTTGGCCTCCCCAAAATGACGCCGTTTTGGCGTTTGGGGAGGCCCATGAAACGACGCCGTTTACTTTTCTATAAAAGGCACATTTTCAATTTTTTTATTTCTCGATTGCTTAAAAAAAAAAAAAGGGTTTCCTTTTCTCTCAATCCTCTTTCAAGCCTAGAATCATGATGGCTCGGCCGATCAACATCGTTTACTTGTCTTTAATCCGGCCACCACGCACGGTGGCCAAAACCCCAAAAAGTTAAGTTTTTCTCCTTTTTTACTATATTATAAACTTTAATATATGTAAAAAAAGAAAAAAAACTTAAAAAAGACAGATTCGAAAGAGAAGAAAAATAACGAAGAAAAAAACCTTTGCTCAAATACATTTATTGATTTTTTTTTATATTGTATTGTATATATGCATCTGTATTTACATCAAATATATTCGTCCTTTTATGGCCACTGTCAAAATACAAATTTTGGTATTATTTTTTTCTGGCTATATTCACGTTTCTCTGTCTTTTCTTTCCCTTTTTCCAGATGAACGGTGAGGAGGGGGCAGGATTCACGCGCTGATGGCGGCTTAATTTCTGGCAATGAAGGCGTACATGGGAGCAACGACGGCACCAAGCTGTTGGGGTTAGGTTTGCTGAAGTTGTTTAGGTTTTGGGCCCTTTTAGGCTTAGGGTTAGTTGGGTTATTTGGGGTTTTGGATAGTCTATTTGGCCTGTAAATGGACTGTAAAAAGGGCTTTATTAAATATTATTTTTTTTGGTTTTTGAATGGTATGGGCCCGAACAAAATGAACCTATTACAGCTGCCCCTCTTTGCTCATTGTCGTGTAACGAAAATAGAGCAAAGACTATAAAATGACCAATTTTTTTGGGTCTTATCGAGCCTTTACTTCTTCAAGTAGTCTCTAACCCAACTACAACTTCAAGGAGATTGAATCTGTAGCTTTAATCTTATTCTACTACAACTTCAGGGAGATAAGACACGCTCTTGTAGATTTAATCCATCCTCTTGTAACCGGAAAGTGAGACTAGTATCTTTGATCTTTCTTCACTTTGCAATATTCGGAAGACAAGATCTACTATTTTTAGTCAGTTCCGCTACAAACTCAGGGAGGCAAGCTAAAATCTTTGATCTGCTTCCTGCAACTTTAGGAAGATAAGATATGCTATCTTGATATGTTTATTTGTAACTTTAGGAAGCGAAATCTGCTATCTTGATGCATTTCCACTGCAAACTCAAGGATGCGGACTAGTATCTTGATCCACTTCATTGCAGTCTCAGGAAGATAAGATCTACTAACTTGATCGCTCCACTTTGCAAACTCGGGGCCTTGAGACTAGTATCTTCGATCGCTTCTTTGCAATCTCAAGAAGACGGATCTCGCTATCTTGATCTACTCCATTACAAACTCAGGGATGCTGGACTGGTATCTTCGATCTGCTTCACTGCAATCTTAGGAAGACAAGATATGCTATCTTCAGTCTGCTCCACTACAAACTCAGGGATGCCAGACTAGTATCTTCGATCTGCTTCAATGCAATCTCAGGAAGACAAGATCTACTATCTTCAGTCTGCTCCACTGCAAACTCAAGGATGCCAGACTAGTATCTTCGATCTACTTCACTGCAATCTCAAGAAGATAATATCTGCTATATTCAGTCTGCTCCATTGCAAACTCAGGGACGCTAGACTGGTATCTTTGATCTGTTTCACTACAATCTTAGGAAGACAAGATCTGCTATCTTCAGTCTGCTCCACTGCAAACTCAGGGATGCCAGACTAGTATCTTCAATCTACCCTACTACATTGTCCTCTAGGGGATATAACCTGTAGAATGGATATATGCTTATGCCTAATAATTAGGATGCCTTGATTGAAATGGGTCAAATGCTCCTATTTAGACATGCTATAATATATGAATGCATAAATGTTATGAGAATGATTCCTATTTGGTGTCATCACTCATTTATTAAGTCAAAGTTTCATCTTCGTTCCTCTTGAAGTATCATATTACATTCAAATAATTTGCCCCATGGAAACTTTAAGGCCCACCACTTGAACCTTAGGGACACAAGGCTTATACCACCTTCAAACCATCCCACCAAGAGTACATGATTTAATCCGTTCCTCAGGATCTCTTTCAACCTCAATCCATTCCACCGCAATCTAGGGCTTTTGAATCTTTTCCATCAATTTGGTTAGTCATATCATTCCCCAAATGTTATGACCCAATGAGAATGCTTACAAAATGATCCTCCCTTAGGATTGATATTGATCACCTCATTATTTTGTCCAATCACCATTTGGACAAAAAATTCAAAGAAATAGTCTCAATCTATACTTTTCTCAAGTATTACCAATCCTAACACATGGAAATTTTGTAAACAATTGTCTGTTTGGTTTCTTGTATTATCTGAAGCTTCAGAGTAATATCTGAAACTCCTTTTATGAAAGTATTATTAGTCCATTAATCGTTATTTCAATATAAAATGCTTGAAAAAGATCACAACAATGGACAAGAAAGAAATTAACCAAGAGCATAGCTCGAAACAAATAAATTAATCAAAGATAGCCCAGGTAATAAAAGAAAATTGATTGGGGTATATCTTAAACAGAATAAAGTAATAAAAGATAGCCAAGGCCATAAAAGACAATTGATTGGGGTGCATCTTGAAAAGATTAAAGTAATCAAAGAGAGCAAATTCAAAATGGTAAGATAGAAGCTAGGTGCCCCAGATATCGCAGCCTGAGCTTCTCTGTACAAATTTTTTAAGGACCATTTTGAGCTCAATACATGTTTAGAGGATCCGGAGTACTTTGTCAATACCCCAAGACGTAGCATACTTCCTCATTGTTAATTCAGGCATAGCAAGACTACCACATTCCCTATCTTTGATTAAATTTTGAGCCGCCCTTTTTGGGTTTTCGGCTTAAAACCCCTTTGGTCTCAAAGCGCCATTTGCGAGTTTTTGCCTTGGCCTCTCCTTTTTTTTTTTTGAACTCAAGACGCCTTTTGCGGGTTTTTACCTTGGTCTTTCCCTTTCAAGTAAAATACTTCTTGGTGAACACGAATTCCTTTGGATTGAACAAGTCTTTGGCATCCATCTCGGTCAAAATCAATGCTCATCTAGAACAGGCCTTCTTTACAACATAAGGTGCTTCCCAGTTTGGCACCTGCTTTCCTCTGAAATCCTTTTGTATAAGAAAGATCTTTTTCAACATTAGGTTCCCCTCGTGGAATTCTCTAGGATGAACCTCTTTGTCGTAAGCTTGCATCATCTGACCGTGATGGATAACTTTTAACCTTTTTTTCGATTAGGTTCAATTGGCAAAACTATTTCTATTCCAGTGTGTTGCCTCAGCGAAGGTTCTAGCCGACGTTTGATAAGACAGAGGGTAAATGGTAACTTCTTTATGTCAATCTTTACAAATCTCAGTCATCTTTCTCATGATCCTTGTTTTGTTGTTTTTGTTTTTGTTTTTTCCCTCTCTTTTTTTGCTGCCTTTACTGCACTATGATATGGCATCTGATCTTTGAACAAACTTCCAAACTTTTGACATTGTCCATTTTAGCATTCTTTTTATTTTGATCTTTTTTTTGAGAATTTGATGACTATAGACTTCGTAACGTTGGCATATGAAGCTACTTCCACCCTTTTAGTAAAGTAAACAACAACCACAACGATGAATCGATGTCAACTAGAAGCTTTTGACAAGATCGGCCCCATAATATCCATTCCCCACATATAGAAAATCTATGAAGAAATAGATGAGCCACATAAGTCTTGTCTTCTTTAATTTGGCATTTACGACATAATTGAAGCAATCTCCCTTTTATGGTGGACCAATAGTACCCGAACCTTATGATTATCCTAGCTAGTGTAGAACCATTATCATGTTCTTTAAACACCCTTATGGATCTCTTTTAAGATTTTCCCAGGCGTGTCTTGATATGATCATTTGAAAACATCTTTAAATTCTTGAAAATAACTCAATGATGTCTTGCCTTATTTCTGTGGTGAGTTGAGCTTCGATCTTCATCCCTTTCCTAGGCTTGCAATGTCCACTGACCCTATGTAAGGTAGGATTTATTTTTCATCTTGTTCTACCATTCTTAACAAATCAGAAGATACTACTACTACTACTACTACTACAAAGAGCAGAGAGGTGGACGGCATGTGGGCTCTTAAAAGAGGAGTTTTATTTCCTTTAGAATTTTGGCTAATTAGGAGATAATTGTTGGATTAATTCTTTTGATAAAGTGATAATTATCACATAGGAAGAGTGGTGGCCAAGTAGGGGACTCTAGCCTAGTAATTTCGGCTATAAAAGGGAAAGAAGGCCATTCATTCATTCATTCATTCACTCCTCCTTTGCCAAATTTCTTAAGCAGATTCTCCTCTCTCAGTCGAAATTCCTACAGTTTTATTCTTCCTTCTCTTTCTTTCTAATCCTCCAAAATGAAAGTTGTGAGAGCATCATTTAGCCATAGCAATCTCTCAAGGTTGAAGTGAAGGTGCAATCGATTCCTTCAAATAAGGGTAAGATCCAAGTTTAGTTTCCATTCTTTTATATTTTAGACTTATCGAAATTTAGGGACTAATTTGATTATTAATCTTGGCTTAATCATGGAAGGAGAAGTTCTTTTCCAAGGTACACCATAGGCAGCGTGTTCCCTAGTTATTCGGTGAATTTCGAGATTTAAGATCCTTAAGGTAAGTGACTATGAATATTCGACCAAGACCCTATTTTTATAGTAGATCTATTATAATGTGTTTTAAGTGAAAACTAACCGATTCAAGGGATCTAGTGAGTAGCCGATTTCAAAGGGGAAGAATACAAGTTTAGGGATTTGATTTTTTATTCAATCGGCATTAAGGTAAGTACACAAATCCTACTAGGATTTGGTTTTATGGTGAATAGGCCTTTGCTAAATATTACCATGTTGGTAGAATGTAGGCATTAAAAATCTAAAGTAGTAGATCGGTTTGAGATTTCAAGTGAAATCGTTAAGCGAATTAGGTGTGTACCCCACACTAATCTTAATAGATTTATGGCTTAAACTTGATATATGTTTTAATATGAAAGTGTAAGAATGTGGCTAAAGTACCATGTTATGGTACAAAGTACTCAGATCGTTTTCCTACTCCTTCAGGATTACGAAATATGTTATACTTAACATGTGAAAAGTGACATGAATGTGAATTTAAGTATGATATGCATGATATGAATAATATGGGGCATTTGGGTTATTTGAGAAAGGGGAAGTGAATGTGATGACTTCGGTCTCACTATCTGAATGTGGTGACTTCTGTCACATTATCTGAATGTGGTGACTTCGGTCACATTATCTGAATGTGGTAACTTTGGTTACATTATCTGAATGTGATGTCTCATGACACAATTATCTGGTGGCTATGCCACGAATTTTATATGGACGATGAGCACGTCGACTGCAGCGACTGCCTTCGATGGTGTGTAGCGGATGGAGGGTTGACTTAGTAGTCCCCACGATGTGCAGGATGGTATGGGTGGAGTGTAGCAGATGGCATATAGGTTTGGGTTCGGGATTGCATCATTATCTTGAATTATTATATGAACATGACATGTATGGTATGCCTAATTCTATTAAACTTTGGTGTTGGTTACACATTGAGTCTGTTGACTCACCCCTTTGTGGGAACATGTTTCAGGTGATGATCAGTGATGGACCGGGACGGCAGAACTTGTGGTGGCCATGCTCAGCTTGAAGTTTTATTTAAATTTGGACATTTTATTTTATTTAAGTACTCTACAATTTTATTTTGGGTTTTGTTTTATGTAATAAGGCGATAGTGATGATTTATTTGTTGTTTTAATTACTAGGTTACGAATTTATGGTATTTAATGATTAAGTTAATTTAATTTAAAATAAACTTTAAATATTTTGTCACCTGAAATAAATGGGTTTTCGATATAAAAATAAACTTGTTTTCAACTCGAGCCCAATCCACTAACAAACTATCTTCAAAAACACACAGTTTTCAGAGTAACAAAAGAATTTTGAACCGGTTTACATCGAGGAACATACCAGATTCAATCCAGGCTTGTGGGCCGGGTTTGGGGTGTTTCAACGCCATTTTGAGGCCACAGAAACAGGCCCTAAATGTCACCATTTTGGGTCCTTTATAAAAGAAATTTTTTTTTAAAACAATCACTCTCTCCTTTATTTTCAAAAAGAAAAACAGAAAGGCTGCCCTTTTCTCTCTCGCCTGGGCGATTTTCGGCTCTAGGCTCCAACGAGGTCTCCAACTGATCGCTGCCGTGTCCCCGCCACTAATGTCACCGTCGACCACCGTAAAGTGGCTGTGTAACATCCTAAAAATCTGAGTATCGATATGATGCATGTTTTTGGTGCTTAGCTTGGGTATAATTAAAATTTTGCATGTTTAATATAGTCTTGAGAAGACTTGGGATTTATTCAGAATTAGAATAAATTTTAGTAATGATTACTTTATTGAAGTGGATCAAGTGACCTTGAGGTTTAAGTAAATTTAAGTGTCAAAAGCTAGTATAAGATGAGCAAGTGGTAAAGGGGATATGGCGCCATGTATGTTTGTTTGAGGGAAGAGGTTCGAATCCTTGGTTGTGCATTTGAGTTTTATTTTTATTTTGTTTCCTCTTCTAATGTGTCGGTCATAGATAAGGATTAAGATGAGTTGGATATCATTTTATGGCAAGAAGACCAAAGGAAAAGGTAAGTAAAGTGTAAGGAGAAGAATCTCATGTTTTAAGGTAATGGGGAAACACAAGGCTTAATGTATGGTGATTGTCTTGGAAAGTTTTTGATGGCAAAACTTTGGTTTGGTGTCTATGTATTTGGACGGTTTCATGGACTATGGGGGGAGCTAAATTTTGGTGGTTAATATGGGGTTAGGATGGTAGCTTGTTAGGATTTCTTTTGGTTAAAATTTTTATTTTTTTTCTCTCCCAAAACATGTTTCCTCTCTTTTTCTTTCTCCCATAGCCGAATGTGTCTTGAGCTTGGAGGAAACAACTTTGTTGGGTTTCATTTAGTCATTTCTTTTTCACCATTTGGTCATTTTTGCTAATCACTCAAGTATCCCATTTTGTGTTCTCATCTAGTGCCTAAAACATAAAACACAAACATCATCTCTTTCTCCTCTCCCTTGGCCGAATGCACTATTGTTTCAAACTCTCTCCCTTTGTTTTTCTTTTACTTTGAAAATTAAATCATAAACCTCTCATCCTCATTCTCTTTTTTTCATCATTTAATTTTCTTTTCAACCATGCTTTCAACATTTTCTTCTCCCTTGGTCGAATGTTAGACTACCTCCATAACCGAATCATTCTTTTCTCTCCTTTGTTTTATCATAGCCAAATCTTTGTTTTTATTTTTTATCTTTTCTCCTCCAATCAAATCTTTCTTTCTTTGTAGTGATATAGTGAAGTCCGATTTCTTTTCTACATCTTTAGTTGATCATAGCTATTCTGGATCGGGTGGAAAAAGGAGATTTCATCACCAAGGTAAGGGATCATTTGAAAAGGGATTTTATTTTATCTTTCTATTTTGATAAGATTGTATTGATTAATCGATTCTATCATAGGGACGCTATTGGTCGACTTTCACCTTTTGAGCGAAAGAATCATGTGGTAAGCCGATTTCGCTCTTAAAATCAATTGGTGGTGATAAGAGAATATTAGTTTGACTAACATTTATTTTTCAATAGAGGAAAACAAGATAGGTTCAAAAAGGGTTGTGAATAGTGTTCAGAAGAAGGGTGGATTTGCTATTCCCTCTAGATTCAAACGAAGGGCTGTTTCGGCAATCCGAGATTTTCCACCGTGTTGTGACCCTCATCCGACAAAAATCAATTATTTGAAGTCGTACGTACCCCCAAGCTATTGTTTGTTCGTGGTTCTGAACCATTGATCGGAGAGAAATCGCAAATAGTTGTCATTCGAGATTTCAAGGGTAAGGATCTATATCGTAAATCATTAGAATAGTTTTATATTAAATATTAGTGTTCTAATCCATCCTGATGTGTGTTTAGATATCGACGAGCGGGAAAGTATAGTTCTCACCGTAATCAGGTGTGTAACTTCACACTTATCTCATGGGTTATACTATACCGTAAGCGTTAAAATAATAATAATCGTAAATCCGGTAAAATTGGAAAAATACGTTATATTAACACTTTTTATGTGAATGCATGAAACCGAAATTGAGGTTGTGGAAAAAAATTATGGATTTTCCTTAATGGGCTATTTTGTTAAAGAAAATGATATTTTGGCCTATGTTATTATTTTGACAAGTTGGCCAAGTGTGGAAATTGTGAAAAGGCCTCATGTGTTAAATGGGCCGAATTACGAAATGTCCTTATGGACCGTTTATGGGCCAAATTGTAATATGTTGTTTTATGGGCCAAATTGAAATATGTTGTTTTATGGGCCAAATTGAAATATGTTGCTTTATGGGCCAAATTGAAATACGTTGCTTTATTGGCCCAAAAGTGATATTAATATATGAGCTAAATGTGATATGAGATGAAATGGGCCAAGTTGCTATTTTGACTAATGGGCCAAATTGTTAAATTGTAATATGAGTTTTGTTAAAATTACCTTACGAATATTTTGTTATGCATTATATATATATATACACATGATTGCATGGGTTGGGATAATTGATGAAGAGAAGAAAGGCCTGTTGCCAAAATCTAGATCGGTGACTCTGTCACAATGGCCTGTTGCCCAAAATCTAGATCGGTGGTTCTACCACAAATATTATAAATGGCTTGTTGCCACAAATCTTATAAATGGCTTTGTTGCCATAAATATTATAATTGGCTTAAAGCACCTTTATTGGTGTGTTGGCGGGGTGGGTTGACTTGATCCCCAGGTGTGATGGTTAGTACGGTGGTGTGTAGCGGATGGAAATTAGGCTTGGTTGGGAATTGCATATCACATGCATTATTATTTTTTATATATACTTGATTTATATATATTGAACATTTGCAAAATGGGCTCAAGCCCAATTATATGTTTATATGGTTTTGGCCATGAATACGGTAAGTGAGTTACACATTGAGTTCTAAGTAACTCACCCATTTTTCTTACCCTTCTCGGGTAATAATAATTGATGGAGACTTGGGTGGAGATGACTTCGTGTGGAGGCCATACTACAAATGGTGGTTTATATAACTTTATAACTTCTTTAATTATTTTCATTTAAGTACTATTTTAATTGCGATGTAATAAGGCCTCTTTAATTATTTTCATGGATTTTATTATGCGGATGGATTTTATTATGTTTTAGTTTTCCTAAATTGGGTGATTTAGTTTTCATAAATGTTTTCTAAAACTCTCGCATAAAATAAAGGTTTTTCTTAAATATCACTGAAACTTAGGAAATTCTTTTAAAACTCTTGATGAAATATTTCACTAAATAAATTTAAAATTTTAATCAATTACTACTCTGTAAATCAAATGATAAACTCTTGTGTTTTAATCATGGATTTCAAATAAACCTCGATTTTCGATAAAGTCATTCTCTTAATCGTTTTAAAGATCTGATTTCCTACATCGTTGATGATTTGAATGCACGTTCAATTTGTGTGGCATGCCAAAATCTGGGCTTAATGCAAGGCCGGGTTTGGGGTGTTACAAGCCGGAATTAAAAAAAGTAAGTTTTTTTTTCTCTTTTAATACTATATTTTTATATATTATGTAGTTTTTTTAAAAAATAAAAATCTTTATACATACATGCAATTACAGTTTCTCAAAGAAGAAGGAAAAAATGTAAAGGAAAGAAAATAATAAAACCTTGCGCCCTTTTTATACTCTGTATTTTTTGTATATTCTCAATGTATTTTGCCTGTATATTTCTTTCTGTATGGATCTCTGTCTTTGTGTAAAAATCGTGTGTTCTGTTACAGATTTTTTTAGGATTTTATAACCCAGAAAATAAAAAAGAAAATACAAAAAATTATGTCTCGTTTTCCTTTTTGTTGCTCTTTATTTCCTTTTTTGCATGTGGGAGGCACAGATCTCGGCGTGGGGCGTCATTCGGGTGCAGATTAAGGCTAGACGAGGGGTTGATTTACAGTGCAAGGGGAAGAGCTACTGAGGATTGCGGTGCCTAGGTTTTCAGAAACCCTAGGCTTCTAAAACTGTTTTAGGTTTTGGGCCGTGTAGGTTGGGCTAGAAATTGGGGTAGATTAAGTTTGGGTTGTAACGGTCTTTGGGTATTTAGTTTTAGGTATTGGGTTCTGTTTTGGGTCTGGTGGTATTTGGGCCATTAAAATTGGGCTTTGTAAAATGGTCTGTATAAAAAAAACTTGGACATTTATTTTTTATTTTATTTCTGTTTTGGTTTGTTTCATGGGCTCGGACAAAATAGGCCTCTTACAGCTGCCCTTGTTTGCTCATTATCATGAAACAAGAATAGAGCAAAGACAATAGAAGGACCAATTTTGCTCGATCTTTATCGAGTCTTGATTTCTTAGTCCTCGTCTTCTCCATATGGCTTCCAACCCAACTGTAACTTCAAGTGTATTGGAATATAAGTTTGATGGCTTCAATTTAATTCACTGCAACTTCAGGAATGCCAGATCTGCAATTTTTAGTCTGCTCCCTTACTACATTAGGAAGGTAAGATTCGTCATCTTCGATCTGCTCCATAACTGATTAGGGAGATAAGATTTACAATCTTCAGTCTGCTTCCTTGCTATATCAGGAAGATAAGACTATAATCTTTAGCCTGCTCCCTTGCTACATCAGGAAAATAGGGCTAGTGGCTAAAATCTACTCCCTTATTACATCAGGAAGATAAGATTTGCCAAATTCGATCTACTCTGCTACCGTTTAGGGAGATAAGATCTACAATCTTCAGTCTACTTCCTTACTACATCAGGAAGATAAGACTATAATCTTCAGCCTGCTCCCTTGCTACATTAGGAAGATAAGGCTAGTGGCTAAAATCGACTCCCTTGCTACATCAGGAAGATAAGATTCGCCAAATTCGATCTGCTCCACTACCGCTTAGGGAGATAAGATCTACAATCTTCAATTTTCCCTACTACTATCTCGAGGGGACAAAATTTGAACTTTCCAATTTGCTTTCTTACTATCTCAGGAAGAATTCAATCTTCAGTCTGCTTCACTAACACCTCGAGGGAATAAAATTTGAACTTTTCAATTTGCTTCCTTACTATCTCAGGAAGACTTCAATCTTCAGTCTGCTCCACTACCATCTTGAGGGAACAAAGTATGAACTTTCCAATTTGCTTCCTTACTATCTCAGGAAGACTTCAATCTTCAATCTGCTCCACTACCATCTTGAGGGAACAAAATCTGAACTTTTCAGTTTGCTTTCTTGCTATCTTAGGAAAACTTCAATCTTCAGTCTGCTCCACTACCATTTTGAGGGAACAAAATCTGAACTGTCCAACTTGCTTCCCTACTATCTCAGGAAGACTTCAATCTTCAGTCTGCTCCACTACCATTTTGAGGGAACAAATCTAAACTTTCCAGTTTGCTGCCTTACTATCTCAGGAAGACTTCAATCTTTAGTCTCCTCGACTACTATCTCCAGGGAACAAAAATCTGAATTTTCCAATTTGTTTCCTTACTATCTCAGGAAGACTTCAATCTTCAGTTTGCTCCACTATCATCTTTAGGGAACAAAATCTGAACATTTCAATTTGCTTCCCTACTATCTCAGGAAGACTTAAATCTTCGGTCTGCTCTACTACCATTTCGAGGGAACAAAATCTAAACTTTCCAATTTACTTTCTTACTATCTCAGAAAGACTTCAATCTTCAGTATGCTCCACTACCATCTCGAGGGAAAAAAAATTTAAACTTTCCAATTTACTTCCTTACTATCTCAGAAAGACTTCAATCTTTAGTATGCTCCACCACCATCTCGAGGGAAAAAAATCTGAACTTTTTAGTTTGCTTCCTTACTATCTCAAGAAGACTTCAATCTTCAGTCTGCTCCACTACCATCTCGAGGGAACAAAATCTAAACTTTCCAATTTGCTTCCTTACTATCTGAGGAAGACTTCAATCTTTAGTTTGCTCCACTATTATCTCTAGGGAACAAAATCTAAACTTTTCAATTTGCTTCCTTACTAACTCAGGAAGACTTTAATCTTCAGTCTGTTCCACTACCATTTTGAGGGAGATAAGACTGATGGCTTAAATCTACTCCGATGCTTCATGGAGATAAAATTTGCCATTCGATCTTGTTCAATTACTGCTTAGGGTGACAAGATCTACAATCTTCGACCTATCCCACTGCTATTCAGGGAGATAGCACTGGTGGCTTAAATCTGTTCCACTACTACTTAGAGAGACAAGATTTGCCGTTCGATCTTGTTCCACTACTACTTAGGGTGTCAAGATCTATAATCTTTGACCTATTCCCTTGCTAGTCAGGGAGATAGGACTGGTGAATTCACCGATGTTGCTACACCGTCCTCTAGGGGACATGTCCTGTAAACTCAAATGTATTATGGATGACATTTGCATGAATGCAGAATGTCATGAGAATGATCCCTTTTTTAAATGTAAAATGATTAGGATGCAATGATCAGAATGAATCTAATGCTCCTAACTAAATAATATTAGGGATGACATTCGCATGAATGCAGAATGTCATGAGAATGATCTCTTTTCTTCTTTTTCTTTCTTTTTTTTAATGAACAACGATTAGGACACAATGATTGGAATGAATCAAATGCTCCTAATTGAAAGTGTATGATATGAGAATGATCCCTTTTTCTAATGTTTGGGTTGTCATTGCTCATAGTTCATCAAGGTTCTATCACTGATGCGTTACCCTATTTTCTTGTTCAGCTGGTATCTTTGAGAGAAAACCCAAAGAAACGATCATATTCTGCTCAGCAAGCTTGCCCCACTATAATTTTAGAGTCCCTTCCCTTGAACCTTAGGACATAAAATTTGTACCTCCCACTGCAACTTCAGGGGAATAACATTTGGTTTCTTCCACCCATCCAGTTACCACTCAGAGGTATGGAATTTTTATTATCTTCAATCAACTTGATCTGTTACACCATTCCCCGAGTGTAATGACCAGATGTATGTGCCTAAAATTTGCATGAATGTAGGGTATCTTTTCTTTTCCCAAGAATAATTCCTTTTTTACACTTGGGTTAACATTGCTCGTCATTTATCAAGATGGTCATCGATAAAATGTCTCATCCAATAAAAATCTGAAGAGATAATCATCTTTAAATATTTCCAACCCTTATGCTTGGTGAGTTCTAAACAATAGTCCTATTTCAGATTCTCATATTATTTGGAAGCTCATAGAGTAATATGCAAAACTTCTTTTATGAAAGTATTATTAGTCCATTAATCGTTATTTCAATATAAAATGCTTAAAAAATATCATATGGACGTGAAAGAAATTAATCAGGAGCATAGCTCAAAACAAATAAGTTAATCAAAGATAACCAAAGCAATGAAAGAAAATTGATTGAGGTATATCTTGAAAAGAATAAAGTAAGCAAAGATAGCTAAGGCTATAGAAGAAAAATTGATTGGGGTGTATCTTTGAAAAGAAAAAAAAAAGTAATCAAAGATAACAAATTCAAAATTGGTAATATAAAAGCTAGGTGCCCCAGATATCGCAGCCTGAGCTTCTCTGTACAAACTTCTTGAGGACTATTTTGAGCTCAATACATGTTTAGAGGATCCGAAGTACTTTGTCAATGCCCCAATACATAGCAGACTTCCTCATTGTTAATTCAGACATAGCAAGACTATCACATGCCATATCTTTGATCAAAATTTTGAGCCGCGCTTTTCGGGTTTTCTACTCAAAACCCCTTTGGTTTCAAAGTGCCCTTTGCGGGTTTTCGCCTTGGCCTCTCCTTTTTCTTTTCTTTTTTTTTTTTTGAATTTTTTTGAATGAATTTGAGCTTAAGGTTCCCTTTGCGGGTTTCACCTTGGCCCTTCTCTTTTCAAGTAAAATATTTCTTGAATGAAACTAAATTCACCGGATTGGGCAAATCTTTGGCATCCATTTCAGTCAATATCAGTGCTCTTGCAGAACAAGCCTTCTCTACAACATAAGGACCTTCCTAGTTTGGCATATGCTTTTCTCTGAAATCCTTTTGAAAGATCAGGTTCCCTTCGTGGAATTCTCTAGGATAAACATCTTTGTTATAAGCTTGCATCATCTGTGTAACACCCCAAACTCGGCCCATGAGTCCTGATCGGATCTGGTATGTCACGGAGTAAAATATTTTGGAGGACATTGATTTTTTGGTGAAAATTTGATGAAATTTGGCTAAGGAATTAAAACGGTGTTTGAAAACTCAGTTGGGCTTTTTATAAATATAGTTGGGTTGTTTAACCCTTTGAAATTGTTTGATTATTTAAAATTTAAGGAACTTTCAAAATCATGATTGGCGTGGTGAATTTTTTTACCCGATGGTAACATCTTTTAAAAACCGTAGAAATTTATTAAGTTTGAAAAGTTGCTTTTAACGGTTCAATTAATTTTATAAAATTCCATTAAGTAATGTAACATGAGTAAAAATAAAGCAATAAAATAAACATCCAACAATAATTATCACCTTATTACAAACCCAAAATGAAAACTTAGAAAATAAATAATAATAACTTTAATAAAATGAATTTAAATCCTTCGACAAGCATGGCGCCTCGAGTCCTCTCGGCTCCATCTCATGATCTACTCATCTGTAAAATGTTAAGGGAAAGAGGTGAGTCACCAAGACTCAGTGTGTAATCCCCCACCCGGTAAAGTAACTCACACACAAGTCATTAATAGACATGCACATGCAACCCAACCTAACCATCCATACTCCTTAACTACCCCGTGTGGTCAAAACCACTGGTGGTCAAAACCACTGATGACTTAGAGTTACAAATCAAATGATGGGGCCAACCCATCGTGTGGTCAAAACCACTGATGACCATAGGTCACAAATAATCAAGTGTGGTCAAAACACTGGTGGTACCAAACCACTGGGACTTAGTCGCAATTTATCAATCGGTGTGGTCAAAACCACTTGATGACCATGGGTCACAAATAATCGATGGGGCCAACCCATCTTGTGGTCAAAACCACTGGCGACAGTCCATAAAATCATCCCCCTCCTCTCATCAATCCCACCATCACATGCTTATACATCAATTATCATATATCATGTCATAGCATTTAATATCATGTGATGGCATGCAAATCATATATCAAAAATCACAAGTTAGGGGACTTACCCGGAATCCATGATTATGCCACAAGCTAATCACAACCAATAGATTAAAGGCAAACAATAAAGTCATGTAAATTAATAAAGTGTGTAGTGAGTTTTACACACTGCTTCTACCGAAATTCCTAGATCACAAGATCCGATCTACAACGCTAGATCTTGCCCTAGATTCGACCAATCATCTTTGTTAGTATCAAAGGCCTATTCGGCCAAGCCAAAATTATACAAAGGGTTACACACAACCCGAAACCTTACCTACACGTCCTTTGAACACTAACCACCTCACGATATGTAAATCTGTTTCACTTCCCTACAATCGACAACCATCCATATTAATAGCCTTCGGCTTTTCGATCACTAAAAATATAGTCTATTAAAGTAGATCCTTACCACCATTTACCTTAGGAGAATAAATCCCGAAAGCTTCCCTTAATGGCTATGGCTTCCCTACAATCGCTTTAATCGTATTAGTAAGAATCGTAGGCCATAACTTTAATTCTAAAAGAGATGATTACCCCTCACCACACTTATTGAAAATCGGCAGCACCTTATTGGGGATGTGAGATTCGACCTAAGCACAATTGGAAGGGCTGGAATTTTTAGTGAAGGAGGAGGGTAGGTTCGGCTACTAGGGAAAGAAAAGGAAAAAGAAAAGATGTAGGGAAGTGGTGGTTTGACTTAGTAGAAGAAAAGAAGAAGAGAGCTTTTGGGAAGAATTTTGTCAATGCAACAAGGAAAAATTGACAAAGTAGAAGAAAAGATGTTGGAAATTTTGAACAATTTTGGCTTAAGAATAAGGAAAATTCGACAAAAGTAGAAGAAAAGATGCTGGAAATTTTGAACAATTTTGGCTTAAGAACAAGGAAAAATTCGGCAGCAAAGTATAAGAAAAAGATACCGGAAATTTTGAACAATTTTGGCTTAAGAACAAGGAAAAATTTGGCAGCAACAAGAGAGGAAAAGGGAAAAGAATAATTGAAGAATTTTGGCACTCCCTTTAGGTGATAAAACCAAAAGTGAACAGCCCTCCCTTTGTGATTAATTTCCAGCCTTTAATTAAAGATAAAGTAAGATTTATCCTACTTTAATCTCCTATCCTCTCTTCACACAATTTAAAAGAAAACAACTTCTAATACATTCCCTTTCCAGCCGAAATTAATGTGCAAAAATTAAGCCTAATCCCATCACTTAAAGAGTCCAAATTTATGCCAACACTTACTCTCCTTCACGCCAGCAGCAAAAAGGAAAAATAAAAATACATCTGCTGCCTCATAGGTTCGAACACGGAACTTCATGCATGACCACCCTTAACGCCTTGCCATCTTTCCCAATTGACTTTCATGTCAATTTACCCATCAATTAATTATAAGGCCTTCTTCCGGCCTTCTTAACGCCAAAAGCCCCAAAATAAAATGCTCCTTGCGTCCCTTGTGTCTCGAACCGAGACACCACTTCTAACTCTTAAGTGGCGCACCAAGCCACTCCAACCACCGGACTTTCATGCTCAAACCTTGCACGAAATTTCTTTAAAGCCTTCCTTACTTGGCCCCTTCCATTAACGCCCCAAAATAATAAAAAAAACTCCCCCTTGTTTCTCCCGTGAATCGAACCCAAGACCCCCTTTGCAACCCTTAGGCGCACCAAGCCAATTGTACCAAGCCCATTCTTTGTGTCATGCATCTCCTTAAATTTTATTTAAGCCCTAACTCACCTAGCTCCCTCCTTTAACACACTTAAAAAGAAATTTTTAATACTGGGTCAGGCCTAGCTCGGGGTTATTTTAGACCTTAAAACATGTCAAATAAATCTTAGAATTTAATTCTTCAAGCACACACATGGGAAAATATTTAAATTACAAATAACCCCTAATTTAGGGTGTTACAGTTCTACCCCCCTTAAAAATAATTTCGTCCTCGAAATTACTTACTAACGAATAGTCGTACATCTTAACTCACCGAACTACGTTTATGCTGCGCACTCTGATCTTAATAAAACTATCTTACTTCCTAGGCACAATCTCTAAGTTCACGTCCCTTAGAACTCATTTCTAACGATTGCGTTTATCTGTTTAAGAATTTTATGCATTAGTACTTGTTTCACTGGATTATTCACGAAGAAATTTTATGATAGAAGCTTTAGGAGTGGTTCTTTCATAATCATACATACACACAGTTTTTCATTCATTCATCCAAAGAGACGTTGTAGTTTTCATGGTGATCGTTTTTCCACTACTCGGGGGTAATTTCGTAATTTGTCCTACAGGGGTATTTTTGTAATTTTCAAAAGTAAAAATTTTCAGATGATTTAGTCAAAAAGTATTTCGAAACTCTTAAATTCTCAGATATTTTGAAAAATTTTGAAAACCGGGGGTATTTCGGTAATTTTAGACCTCAGGGGTATTTCGGTAATTTTTCACATATCGGGTGAATTTGTAAAATTTGATGAATCAGGGATATTTCAAAAGTTTTAAAACTTTGAGGGCTCTTTTTGATAATTGTATTTTCCAAAACAGTGATGTTGCAACATTTCGAAGGTCAGGGGTATTTTGGTAATTTTGTAGGTTAGGGGCAACTTTGTAATTTTATAAAATCATGATTTTGTTGCAATTTAAGGTTTTTGGGCACTTTTTATGTGATGAAATTTTTGATTAAAACCGTGGGAATTTTGGAAATTTCATAATTCAAGGGCGTTTTCGTAATTTTACCCCTAAGGGTATTTTAGTAATTTCACATAATCAGGTTATTTTCACAAAATGATTTCCAAAAATTGGGTTCTAAGTGATTTCACAAAGGAGGATATTTTGAAAATTTCTATTGAAAATTTTTCATATGGAGGTATTTGGAAATTTTCAAGTAGGGGTATTTTGGTCATTTTTCAAGCTGGGGGTATTTTAGTCTTTTTTTACAAGATTTTAATTATTTCAAAAACAAATGGCTAGTCCCTTTGGGTTTTAGTTATCAAGTTTAGCTTTGTGAGCTCGTCGTCTCATTAGGGTGAGCAGATTACTACGCACTGGTAGGATTCGAGTGAGTAGGAGGTGAGTCACGAGGATTGCTTAAATACTGTGCCCCATCGAATCCAATCCTAGACATGCGATATACGATTGCCACATCTTTTGCTAGTGACAACTCACGAGTTTGTTTGGAGAATTATTAAGTCTTATGTAAATTTTTGTTGGGGTATGCTAACCCTGGGTTCAACAATTTCTATTCTAATAGTCTACGTTCCCAATTTACCCTTCTACCCTTCATCAAATATTCACAGAAATGGATAGAAGTACTTACCTGGGCGGATAGGTGCCGGAGACTCGGTGCCATGCTGACCAAGCCAAAATAGTTTCTCAAACATCATAATAAGGCCTACTAACAAAACAAAACATTTTGGGCCTTGGGCCCCCCACAACCAAGTTTTGAACCGGGCTCTGATACCAAAAATGTAACACCCCAAACGTGGCCCATGAGTCCTGACCGGATCTGGTATGTCACGGAGTAAAATATTTTGGAGGACATTGATTTTCTGGTGAAAATTTGATGAAATTTGGCTAAGGAATTAAAACGGTGTTTGAAAACTCAGTTGGGCTTTTTATAAATATAGTTGGGTTGTTCAACCCTTTGAAATTGTTTGATTATTTAAAATTTAAGGAACTTTCAAAATCATGATTGGCGTGGTGAATTTTTGTTACCCGATGGTAACATCTTTTAAAAACCCGTAGAAATTTATTAAGTTTGAAAAGTTGCTTTTAACCTGTTCAATTAATTTTTATAAAATTCCATTAAGTAATGTAACATGAGTAAAATAAAGCAATAAAATAAACATCCAACAATAATTATCGGCCTTATTACAAACCCAAAATGAAAACTTAGAAAATAAATAATAATAACTTTAATAAAATGAATTTAAATCCTTCGACAAGCATGGCCGCCTCGAGTCCTCTCCGGCTCCATCTCCGTGATCTACTCATCTGTAAAATGTTAAGGGAAAGGGGTGAGTCACCAAGACTCAGTGTGTAATCCCTCACCCAGTAAAGTAACTCACACACAAGTCATTAATAGACATGCACATGCAACCCAACCTAACCATCCACACTCCTTAACTACCCCGGGTGGTCAAAACCACTGGTGGTCAAAACCACTGATGACTTAGAGTCACAAATCAAATGATACGGCCAACCCATCGTGTGGTCAAAACCACTGATGACCATAGGTCACAAATAATCAAGTGTGGTCAAAAACACTGGTGGTACCAAACCACTGGGACTTAGTCGCAATTTATCAATCGGTGTGGTCAAAACCACTGATGACCATGGGTCACAAATAATCTGATGGGGCCAACCCATCTTGTGGTCAAAACCACTGATGACCATAGGTCACAAATAATCGATGGGGCCAACCCATCTTGTGGTCAAAACCATCAAGCGACATCCATAAAATCATCCCCCTCCTCTCATCAATCCCACCATCACATGCTTATACATCAATTATCATATATCATGTCATAGCATTTAATATCATGTGATGGCATGCAAATCATATATCAAAAATCACAAGTTAGGGGACTTACCCGGAATCCATGATTATGCCACAAGCTAATCACAACCAATAGATTAAAGGCAAACAATAAAGTCATGTAAATTAATAAAGTGTGTAGTGAGTTTTACACACATTTTCACTAGAAATTCCTAGATCCACGAAGATTCAATCTACAATGCTAGATCTTGCCCTAGATTCGACCAATCATCTTTGTTAGTATCAAAGGCCTATTCGGCCAAGCCAAAATTATACAAAAGGGTTACACACGAACCCAAAACCTTACCTACACATCCTTTGAACACTAACCACCTCACGATATGTAAATCTGTTTCACTTCCTTACAATCGGCAACCATCCATATTAATAGCCTCCGGCTTTTCGATCACTAAAAATATAGTCTATTAAAGTAGATCCTTACCACCACTTACCTTAGGAGAATAAATCCAAAGCTTCCTTAATGGCTATGGCTTCCCTACAATCGCTTTAATCGTATTAGTAAGAATCATAGGCCATAACTTTAATTCTAAAGAGATGATTACCCTTACCACACTTATTGAAAATCGGAGACCTTATTAGGGATGTGAGATTGACTAAAGCACAATTGGAAGGGCTGGAATTTTTAGTGAAGGAGGAGGGTAGGTTGGCTACTATGGAAAGAAAAAAAAAGAAAAGATGTAGGGGAAGTGGTGGTTTCGGCTTAGTAGAAGGAAAGAAGAAGAGAGCTTTTGGGAAGAATTTTGTCAATGCAGCAAGGAAAAATTCGGTAGCAAAGTAGAAGAAAAAAATGCTGGAAATTTTTAACAATTTTGGCTTAAGAATAAGGAAAAATTCGGCAGCAAAGTAAAAGAAAAAGATGCTGGAAATTTTGAACAATTTTGGGTTAAGAACAAGGAAAAATTCGGCAGCAAAGTAGAAGAAAAAGATGCTGAAAATTTTGAACAATTTTGGCTTAAGAACAAGGAAAAATTCGGCAGCAACAAGAGAGGAAAAGGGAAAAGAATAATTGAAGAATTTTGGCACTCCCTTTGGGTGATAAAACCAAAAGTGAACAGCCCTCCCTTTGTGATTAATTTCCAGCCTTTAATTAAAGATAAAGTAAGATTTATCCTACTTTAATCTCCTATCCTCTCTTCACACAATTTAAAAGAAAACAACTTCTAATACATTCCCTTTCCAGCCAAAATTAATGTGCAAAAATTAAGCCTAATCCCATCACTTAAAGAGTCCAAATTTATGCCAACACTTACTCTCCTTCACGCCAGCAGCAAAAAGGAAAAATAAAAATACATCTGCTGCCTCATAGGTTCGAACCTGGAACTTCATGCCGCAACCACCCTTAACGCCCCTTGCCATCTTTCCCAATTGACTTTCATGTCAATTTACCCATCCAATTAATTATAAGGCCTTCTTCCCGGCCTTCTTAACGTAAAAAGCCCCAAAATAAAATGCTCCTTGCGTCCTTGTGTCTCGAACCCGAGACCTTACTTCTAACTCTTAAGTGGCGCACCAAGCCACTCAACCACCGACTTTCATGCTCAAACCTTGCAGAAATTTTTTAAAGCCTTCCTTACTTGGCCCTTCCATTAACGCCCAAAATAATAAAAAAACTCCCCTTGTTTCTCCCGTGAATCAACCCAAGACCCCCTTTGCAACCCTTAGGCGCACCAAGCCAATTGTACCAAGCCCATTCTTTGTGTCATGCATCTCCTTAAATTTTATTTAAGCCCTAACTCACCTAGCTCCCTCCTTTAACACACTTAAAAAGAAATTTTTAATCTTTGGGTCGGGCCTAGCTAAAGGTTATTTTAGACCTTAAAACATGTCAAATAAATCTTAGAATTTAATTCTTCAAGCACACATGGGAAAATATTTAAATTACAAATAACCCCTAATTTAGGGTGTTACAATCTGACCATGATGGATAACTTTTAACCTTTTCTTTGATCAGGTTCAATTGGAAAAAATGCTTCCATTCCATAAACCAATGGGTAAGATGTTGCCCCGAAAAAAATCCTGGCCAATGTTTGATAATCATAGAAGATAAATAGTAACTTCTTTTTGCCAACCTTTATAATTCTCAGTCATCTTTTCTACAATCCTTGTTTTTTTTCTTTTTGGCTGCCTTTGTTGCTCTATGATATGGCGTCTGATCTTTGAACAGACTACAAACTTTTGACTTTGTCCTTTTTGGCATTCTTTGTCGGTGCCTGATTTTTTTTTGACTTCAACCTTGTAACATTGGCATATGAAGCTACTTCCACCCTCTTAGTGACGTAAACGATGACCACGACGATGAATCGATATCAACTAGAAGCTTTTGATGAGATTATCCCCATAATATCCATGCCCCACATATAGAAAATTATGTAAAGAAAATGGAAGAGTCACATAAATCTCGTCTTCTTCAATTCAGTATTTGCGGCATAACTGATGCAATCCCCTTCCATGGTAGATCAACAGTGTCCGATCCTCATGTTTAGCCCGTGTCTTAATAGCTTAGGCATGTCCTGATATAATCGTGCGAAAACATATTTGAATTCTCGAAAATAACTCAATGATGTCTTGCCTTATTTCTGTGGTAAGCTGGGCTTCAATCTTCACCCCTTTCCTAGACTCATAATATCCACTGGCCCTTTGTAGAGTCGGGTCTGTTATTCATCTTGTTCTACCATTATTAACAAATTAGAAGATAAATTACAGTCCCTATCATCTTTAAAGTCATGAGATCCCTCTAGACTCATATCTTACTCGAAAGGAGACTCTGAGTCAGTAACAGCGTTGCTCACATCGTTGATATCTGAAGACCTATTGTAGGTTTAGAAAAGGATTCCAAAGAATAAATGATTCAAAGAATAACCATTTGTATGGTCATAAATGGAGAATGAAAGAATACTTGAAAGAAACAAAAGAATAAATGGAGAATGAAAGAATACTTGAAAGAAACAAAAGAATGTACAATATGAAATGTAAAGAATGAAAAAATATTTGCTTAAAAAAATGCATTTTATTGAAATAAAAATTCTGGACATAAGCCTATTTCACAAAAGGGTTCTTACTACCTCTAGTCTTAAGGCAACAAGCGTGTTTTGAATATTACTCTAGATCAGCCCTAACAATACAGGGATCTCTTTCACAGACCCATTATTCAAAACACTCCCAACTATGCAAGGGCTTGGAAACTTTTATTTCCCGATTCTCTCTTCAGATATGTCATTAGTGTTCAGATTCCCAATATCAAGTCTTGCACTAAAGCCCTAAACTCGATGCATTATTGAATCTCATAGATCTCACCCCTTCACCTAGATGGTTGGGTGACAAATTTTCTGCCCCAGAGGGATCATCAAATTTGACAATACCCATTTTGACAAGTCTTTCGTTCATCTTTTTGAAAGTGGTACAGTTCTCGATCGAGTATCTTGTGATTCCTGCATGGTATCACATTGAGCGTTCGTGTCGTATCATTTAGGGTATGGAGGTTGTATAGGTTTTAAGTAGAAAGAGGATATTACATGTGCATCAAAAAAAAATTGGTACAGCTCCCTATACGTGATTGGGATGGACGAGAATTGGGATTTTTCTGAGTTTGGTCTTAGATTGGGTTCTTGCCCTGAGGTGACATGATGCTGTTGGGGTCTAATTATAATGGCTACATGATCGTCTGAATTGTCGAGTTTTAAAATTTATAAAGAGAATGATCGAACCTGGAAACTAACTCTGACAACGACTTAAGGCAAGTGCACCTATCAAACAGTAGTATAGCTTAGGCAAGATTAGATTGTCGAACCCAAAGGAACTAAAAGTACTAATAGTAACCTTCTCTCTATTATTTAGCCTAAATATTAAGTGCTTGGTTTCTTTTAATCTAAAACTAACTAACTACTAAGCTAAAGGCGCAGAGACAAAAAGAATGAATTGGGGAATAACTTTTGGGAAAACTCAGTTGATTAAGATGATACCCTCAGGAAGAATCCACCTAGACTTCACTTGTTTTCTAATACTGAACCCGATGATTTGTTCACTTAGCTTGATCCGTAAGACTCCTTAATTTATATTAAACCCTCTCTCGAGGTGAATAACGTCTAATCCTAAGTTGATTAATTGAAATCTCTTTCTAAGTAAAACCCCTAGAATCACATTAACTCGATCTATAGATTCCCATATTAGGTTTCACCCTAATCCGACAAAATCTCGTCACCCTATCTCTAGGCACGCGATTAACTCCGCTTAATTATGCTAGATCTACTCTTAGCGAGGACTTTTGCTCCACCACCTAAGCACATTCAAATTGAGTTAATATCCTTGAAATATCAACATAAGAATTAAGCACACATAATTAAGAACAAACTAAGTATTTATCATATAATTGAAAAACAATAACAAGATTCATCTAGGCTTCATCTCCTTCAGGTATCTGAAGGGTTTAGTTCATAATGATAAAATAAAACATCTCAAGAGAAAAGATAGAGCAAAACATAAGAAATCCCTTAATAAACCATAAAAGTAACATATTTTAACCCCCATATTTAGCAAGCTTTTGGATGATTTAGCCCTTGATTTATGTAAAAAAGGTGCTCTTAATCCTTTCTTTTCATGTTTTATACTCAGGAAAGCACCCGAGGACGAAAAGAATAAGAAGCGGGCTTAAACAAGCCAATTTGGGCTAAAGTAGAAATTGACATGGCTTGGACTTCAAGCAACAGGGTCGTATCTCGTCAATTTACTTCACACGGCCTGGACTATGATTTCTACGGCCGTGCCTCAATCAACAAAATCAAAACATGGCCTGGACCATGATTTACACGGTCGTGCCTAAATCAACAGAATCGGAACACTGCCTGAAGTTGATTTATATGGGTGTGTGCCATGGCCGTGCCCCTGTCATGGAAAAGAGGAATTTCACTCGAAAAAGGATACTTATGGAGAAAGAAATGCATTCCAAGAGCCTATATAATGACCCTAAGTGTAACTTTGAAAGGGGGGTCGATTAAGCGGTCGGCTAGGCCAAGCCGAGCCAAAAGGCCAGATTTGTGGGAATCACTCGAAAATAGCAGTTGATCCATCTCAAGAAGCCATAATTCTACTCAAGATGGCAGATCTCTCCTTCAATTCCTTCAGGGGGTTTTAGGGATTTCTTATGTTTTTTTTTATCTTTTCTCTTGAGATGTTTTATTTTATCATTATGAACTAAACCCTTTAGATACCTGAAGGGGATGAGACCTAGATGAATCTTGTTATTGTCTTCTGAATTTTATAATAAATACTTGATTTGTTCTTAATTATGTATGCTTAATTCTTGTGTTAATGTTTTCGGGATATTAATTCAAGTCAGATGTTCTTAGGTGAAGGATCAAAAGTCCCTGTTTAAGAATAGAGCTAGCATAATTAAGCAGAGTTGTTCGCGCGCCTAGAGATAGGGTGATGAGATTTTGCCGGATTAGGGTGAAACCTAATATGGGAATCCATAGTTCGATTTACTGCTATTCTAGGGGGTTATTAAGTGAGAAAGAGATTTTCGTTAATTAACCTAGGGTTAGACATTATTTGCCTCGAGAGAGGGTTTAATATACGTTAGGGAGTCTTACGGATCAAGTCAAGTGAATAAATCGTATGGTTAAGTGTTAGATAATAAGTGAAGTCTAGGTGGATTCATCATGAAGGTATCATCGTGATCAACTGAGTTTCTCTTCAAGTTATTTCCCAATTCATTCTTTTTGTCTTTGCGTCTTAGTTTAGTAATTAATTAGTTAATTTAGATTTAATCAACCAAATCATTTAATATTTAGGCTAAATAATAGAAGGAAAGTGAGTATTAGTACTTTTAGTTCCTTTGGGTTTGACAATCTGGTCTTGCCTAAGCTATACTACTGTTCGATAGGTGCAGTTGCCTTAAGTCATTGTCAGATTTTGTTTCCAGGTTCGATCTTCTCTTTATAAATTTTAAAACTCGACAATTCTAGACGATCAAGTTTTTGGCGCCGTTTCTGGGGAACTAAAATATTAAGAAAGCTCTATTTTTATTACTTTAGCCATTATTTTTATTTTTATTTTCACAATTTATTTTATTAATTTAGTCTTGCTAAATTTTCTTTCTTTTCCTAGCAGGTACCTCTAGTTTATGACTAGAAGGAACCCACGGGACCTCTAGCATACGATAGTGATATCAAAGCTACCGCACGTAGAAATCGGAGAGAAATCAGGCGAGCCTTAAATTACCAAGAAGAACAACAACAGGACAGATCCAATCCTACTGAAGGGATGGACGAGAATAATCCACCACGAGATGTGGCGAAAAACAATCTCCAGCATACTATGTATGATTATGCTAAACCTCATTTAATGAAGTGGAATCTAGTATTGTTAGGCTGCTATAGGCGCTAATAATTTTGAATTAAAGCCTAATACTATACAAATGATTCAACAATTTGCTCAATTTGATGGTTTGCAGGACGAAGACCCGAACACTCATATAGCTAATTTTTTAGAGTTCTGTGATATTATCAAAATAAATGGCGTTTCTGATGATGCCATTTGTCTTTGGTTATTTCCCTTTTCATTAAGGAATAAAGCCAAACAGTGGTTGAACTCGTTACCACGAGGGTCAATTATGACATGGGACCAGATGACCGAAAAATTTTTATTAAAATATTTCCCACCGGCCAAAACGGCCAAATTACAGAATGATATCTCTTCTTTTGTGTAGATGGATTTAGAGACATTATACGATGCATGGGAGAGATACAAGGATCTCTTGAGGATATGTCCACACCACAGATTACCTTTATGGCTTCAAGTCTAAACTTTTTACAATGGTGTAAATCCTCAACGAGGCAACTAATTGATTCAAATACTGGTGGAACCACGAACAACAAAACTCACAAGCGACCTATGAGTTTATCGAAGAGATGTCATTGAACAACTATCAGTGGCAAGTTACAAGGACAAAGCCAACAAATTCAGCCAGAGTTTTCAACATCGACGCAGTAACCATGCTATCAAACCAGGTAGGGATGATGAATAAAAAACTTGAAAATTTATGTTCTTTGCAGGTAAATCCGGTAATTCAGTATGACGCAAGTGGAACCGTGGTGAATCTTGAGTACCCACCCCACCAACCGGGCACGAAAAATGAACAAATGAATTATATAGGTAACAATTTCAGATATAATAATAATCCTTATAGTAACACCTATAATCCAGGTTGGAGGAACCACCCAAATTTTTCGTGGGGAGGTCAAGGAGGACAACGAAATCAAGGAAATCAAAAACAACAAACTCTTTCAAATTTCCAAAATCAGCCCTATCCACAGGAAAAAGGTGCCGAGTCTTGAAGAGATCTTTGAAAAAGTTCATGGCGGAACCACGTATGCCCGCTCCAAAAACCTGATACAGCACTTGATAATAAAGAAATATCGATCAAAGAGATCAAGGACCGAGTCGGGGAGATCACTAAAACGGTTAGACAACTCACGCAGCTGATGTCTGAACAATCACAAGGGCATCTACCAAGAAACACTGAGATTAACCCAAAGGAGCAAATCCAAGCCATAACAACTCATAGTAGTATAAAGGTAGACGAACCCAGTTCAATACAAGAAGACAAAGTGGAAGGAGATAAAATTGAGGTAACACAAGAAAAGTCAAAATCGGTAATCAAAGAGTACTAGCCTCGCATACCTTATCCTGAAGGTTGAAGAGAGATGATTCAGAAGAACAGTTCGGTAAGTTTATTAAACTTTTAAAGAAATTACATATTAACTTAACGCTTCTTGAAGCTCTTTCACAGATGCCAGAGTCGAGGAAAATTTTAAAACAGCTTCTGACGAACAAACGTAAGCTAGATGAGGAACCACATGTGGAATTAAACACAGTATGCTCAGCAATGTTACAGAATAGACTACCACAGAAGCTAAAATATCCAGGGAGTTTTACAATCCCATGTTTAATTGGTAGACTAACTGTTGATAATGCATTAGCTAAATTAGGGGCAAGTATAAATGTCATGCCCTATAAAATGTTTAAGCAGCTAGGTCTAGGGAAACCCAAACATACTAGGATGAGTATTCAATTAGCTGATAAAACTATTAGAATTCTTAGGGGTATTATCGAAGATGTTCTTGTAAAAATTGACAAATTCGTTTTCCTAGTAGATTTTGTTATCTTAGACATGGATGAGGATAACTCGATTCCTTTAATCCTAGGAAGACCCTTTTAGAAACTGCTAGAACTAAAATTGATGTTGCCATAGGAGAACTCATACTTTGTGTAGGTGACGAATAGATCAGTTTACAAGCTCTTGACTCAGCCAAGACATCGATCAATGAAGGTGAGAAAGTAAATTCAATTGATAATCAATCTGTTCAAATCCCACCGCAGGAACAACCACAGAGCCACAAACCTGAACAGAAGCAAGGACCCTGTGCCAATAAAGAAGAATTATGTAAGGAGCAAAGCCTTGAGGACAACGAACTAGGTGAGTGGAAAACACATTTTAAAGAGAAGCCAGAACCACACGAGGCAAAACCAAAGGAGCATCTAGAAGAACTCGTAGGGACATCGAATCACTTCAAAATAGGAGATCAGTTACGGTTAGATAAAGCAGATCTGTGCATCACCACACCAACCCTGAGTTCAAACGAAGACATTCCTTTTGAGGTACACAATATCTTTCCATGTGAAAAGGTCGAGGTAAGCAATCCTATATTCGGCACTTATAAGGTAAATGCTTCTCGACTTAAATTTTATAAAACTGATAGTATGAGGGAAGATATTCAAACATTTAAACCATTGTAATCATACGAGCGAAAAGGACAGTCTAGCTTAAGACTTTAAACGAGCACTTCTCGGGAGGCAACCCGAGCACTAACATTAATTTCTATTTTGTGGTTTTATTTTTATTTTTATTTTTATTTTCTCTTTTAGAATTTCAATAAATCAAAAGTGTAGATTCCCAGGCCACACGGCCTTGCACACAGCTGTGGCCATGACTGTGTGGAAGTACAGAATCACCATACTGACATGAGCAGGGGCGGTACGAATTAAATCCCAACTAATTTTTGGAATCACGGACCCAACAACTCCTCCATGGGCACTAGAAAATGCCACGGCCATAGATGACACTGACTTCCTAAACACAGGCTGGACACACTCGTGCGATGCAGCCGTGGGCTGACACTGCCTTTTTAGGAATGAAAGTGGCATCTGGAAAATGGGCGTGGGTAAACCAACACGCTTAGACACACGACCGTGCGAGGCGGCCGTGTAAATCAACACACCCTTGGGCCATAGGCGTGGGAACGTACCAGAATTGAGCCTCTATTTTAACCTTCTAATTCAGCCTTTATCCACTCCTTTAACCCAAGCCCCGTTACAACCCTGTTAAAGACCTTTTGATTTGTGTATCATCTCATATTACACTGGTGGAGATTTGATTTTCAGGCAAGCCTATGGGATTAACTTTACAAGTTCGACTGTTGAGTGCTTAATTGTGAACCCTAATCACTTTTGAGTGATTTGAGTGAATCTTTAGTGAGGATGTCAATCCTTGTCGGTTTTGAATCAAAGGTAATTATATAGAAAAGGGGAGACACCTATGTTTTCATGCTACAAATATATGACTTAGAATTGTTTGAATCTTTAGGAGTCTTTAAGTTAAATTATCTATGAATTATGATGAGGCATTATTAATAGGAATTATGAATTATGGAAAGTTCATTTTAATTGTAAGTTGAGAATTTTGCTTGAGGACAAGAAAAAGCTTAAGTGTGGGGGTATTTGATAAAGCATAAAAGTAACATATTTTAACCCCATATTTAGCATGCTTTTGGATGATTTAGCCCTTGATTTATGTAAAAAGGTGCTCTTAATCCTTTTTTTTCATGTTTTATACTCAGAAAAGCACCCGAGGATGAAAAGAACAAGAAATGGGCTTAAAACGGGCCAATTTAGGCCAAAGTGGAAATTGACACGGACTGGACTTCAAGCAACACGACCGTGTCTCGTCAATTTAATTCACACGGCCTGGACCACGATTTACATGGCTGCCCCTCAATCAACAGAATTGAAACGCGGCCTGGACCACGATTTTCACGGCCGTGCCTAAATCAACAGAATTGGAACACAACTTGAAGTTGATTTACACGGGCGTGTGCCATGGCCATGCCCCTATCATGGAAAAGAGGAATTTCACTCGGAAAAGGATACTTAGGGAGAAAGAAACACATTACAAGAGCCTATATAAAGACCCTAAGTGTAACCTAAAAGGGGGCGGTCAGTGAGGCGGTCAGTTAGGCAGTCAGCTAGGCCAAGAGGCTGAGCCAGAAGGCCAGATTTGTGGGAATCACTCGAAGATAGCCAATTGATCCATCTCAAGAAGCCAGAATTCTACTCAAGGCGGCAGATCTCTCCTTTAATTCCTTCAGGGGGTTTTAGGGATTTCTTATGTTTTGTTTTATCTTTTCTCTTGAGATGTTTTATTTTATCATTTTGAACTAAACCCTTTAGATACAGAAGAGATGAAACCTAGATGAATCTTGTTATTGTCTTGAATTATATGATAAATACTTGATTTGTTCTTAATTATGTGTGCTTAATTCTTATGTTAATGTTTTCGGGATATTAATTCAAGTCAGATGTTCTTAGATGGAGGAGCAAAAGTCACTGTTTAAGAATAGATCTAGCATAATTAAGCGGAGTTGTTCACGCGCCTAGAGATAAGGTGATGAGATTTTGCCAGATTAGGGTGAAACCTAATATGGGACTGCTATTCTAGGGGGTTATTAAGTGAGAAAGAGATTTCCATTAATTAACTTAGGGTTAGACGTTATTCGCCTCGAGATAGGGTTTAATATATGTTAGGGAGTCTTACGGATCAAGTCAAGTGAATAAATCGTATGGTTCAGATGGTTCAGTGTTAGATAATAAGTGAAGTCTAGGTGGATTCTTCCTGAAGGTATCATCGTGATCAATTGAGTTTCTCTTTAAGTTATTTCCCAATTCATTCTTTTTGTCTTTGCGTCTTAGTTTAGTAATTAATTAATTAATTTAGATTTAATCAATCAAATCATTTAATATTTAGGCTAAATAATAGAAATAAAGTGAGGATTAGTACTTTTAGTTCCTTTGGGTTCGACAAAACGATCTTGCCTAAGCTATACTACTATTCGATAGGTGCACTTGCCTTAAGTCATTGTCAAATTTAGTTTCCGTGTTCGATCTTCTCTTTATAAATTTTAAAACTCGACAATTCTAGACGATCATCCCTAAAACCCCCTGAAGGAATTGAAGGAGAGATCCGCCGTCTTGAGTAGGGTTCTGGCTTCTTGAGATGGATCAACTAGATATCTTTGAGTGATTCCCACGAATCTATCCTTCTGGCTCGGCTTCTTGGCCTAGCTGACTACCTAATCTAACCGCCCTGACAAAAGCCCTGGTAGAAGGCTTCTGCCCAACTCCCCGCTTAAGTTGCCCTCTAGGGTGTTTATATAGATTTTGAGATGCTTTACTTGGCCTCTACATATCCTAATTCAAGTAGAATTCCTACTAGGGTGTTTGAATAGGCTTTGGAATGTGTTTCTTTGCCTTCAAGTATCCAAATCCAAGTAAAATTCCTCTTGGCCGCGGCAGGGAGACGCCCATGGCACACGCCCGTGTGAATCGACTTCATACCGTGTTCGGGTCTGTTGATGGGGGCACGTCCGTGTGAATCGTGGTTAGGCCATGTTTGGACTTCTCTTAAGAGGCACAGCCGTGTGACTTAAGTCTAGGCCATGCCGATTTCGTGATATGGCCCATTTGGTCTGTTTTAGGCCCGTTTCTTATTCTTTCATCCCTAGGTGCTTTCTTGAGTATAAAACATGAAAAGAAAGGATTAAGAGCACATTTTTACATAAATAAAGGGACAAATCATCCAAAAGTATGCTAAATGTGGGATTAAAATATGTTACTTTTACAGTTTTATCAAAGACCCCCACACTTAAGCGTTTGCTTGTCCTTAAGCAAAATTCTCAACTTACAATTAAAACAAACTTTCCAAAATTCATAATTCTCATTAACAATGCCTCATCATAATTCATAGATAATTTATACATGGATAATTTAACTCAAAGACTCCTAAAGATTCAAACACTTCTAAGTAATATATTTGTAGCATGAAAACATAGGTGCCTCCCCTTATCTAAATGATTACCTTTAATTTAAAACCGATAAGGATTGACATCCTTACTAAAGATTCACTCAAAGCACTCGAAGTGTTTAAGGTTTGAGAAAGAAATCACTCATAAGTCAAACCTGAAATGTTAATCCCATAGGCTTGCCTGGAAATCAAATCTCCACCACTGTAATATGAGACGATACCCAAATCAAAAGGTCTTTTAAGGTTTGTAACAGGGCTTAGGTTATAGGTGTGGATAAAGGCTGAATTGTAAGGTTAAAATCGAGATTGAATTGACAAGTTACCTAACTTTAGAAAAAGAACTGAACTAATAATTTGAATAATTATATCACATGAAAAATTAAAATACTAATAATACGAGCTTCTTCTTCAAGATGCTGAATTTAAACGTACAAGCTCTAAGAAACTGATAATGAATATACTTTGTTTCTTCTTTCTTTCTTTTTTTTTAAGAACAAATCAAATTACATAGGAAAGAACTTTTATAACTAAAATAATATAATTGAGCAACTTATCAAATCAAGTCTCGATAGAAGGGTAGTCAAAAGGAATGGTGATTGTAACACCCCAAACCCGGCCCAAACGTTACGGCCAAATTCGGTATGTTACAGAGAAAACATTTTGAAAACCCTTGTTAGCCGATTTAAATTTAATGCAAAAGAATTTTTGTCTTGTTTTAAAACCATTGAATTGTATGAAGAATTATTAAGTCAAAATTATTCTGATTTTAATGTACCGATGGCACAATAAAACATTTTTGTTTGATTTTTAAGAAACTTATGGAATCATTTTAAAGTTGTAAAGTAATTTAAATAGTTAGTCAATCATGGAATTAAATAAAAATAAACTTAGGAGGCCTTATTACATCTTAATTAAATAAAACCCAAATAGAATAAAACTAAAATAAAATACTTCAAAGTAAAATTTAATTTCCAACGCATGGCCACCTCGAGTTCATCCGGCTCCTCATCCGCTATTTACTTGTCACCGAAAAATATTAAAGGAAAAGGTGAGTCACCAAGACTCAAGTGTGTAACCCTTTTCCTTTAGTACAACAACATACACAATTTATAACCAATAAACATGCACAAAATATAATACCCAACCTAGCCATCCAAACGCCTTTCTCTACCCCGTGGTACTAAACCACCGTGACCTAAGTCACAATAATCGTCATTAAATGTGGTGCCAAACCACTGGTGGGCCAACCCATGTGTGATACCAAATCACCGACGTCAATCCCATAATACAATCCGTAAGGCCAACCTTTGTGGTGCTAAGCCATTTGGGACAAGACGCTATGAGGTGCCAAACCTCGAGGTGCCAAACCTCTGATCAGTAGTCACAATGTGATACCAAATCAACGGTGTCCGCCGACACGAAAATCAATTCCCCTCCACTCATATATCCCACATCAATCCATGATATACAATGATTTCATGCCAACATATAATTAAATCACATATACCAAATATGCCATGCTTCCCAAAAGCATCAAATAGTAACTCATATTGACAGAGACTTACGAACCATTGCTTATCTTTATTACGGTATCAAATCCAAAGCCACATAAATCGATTTAGCACACAATATTTAGCACGCTTAATCAATCATAAAGTGTGTATGTACATACCATCATCGACGATAATTCTAAATCCCAAAAGTCAATCGGTCACGCTAGCCTTCCTTGCCCTATATTCGGCCATTACCAAATATTAGTACCAAGGCCATTCGGCCAAACTAAAACAATCCAAAGAGGTTATTGCTTGAATACGAAGCCTTACCCAAATGCTTTTGAACACTAGCCAACACACTCCAAGTGTGAACCGGTTTCAGATTCCCTACACCAATCGACTTATCCAAAATTAGTAGCCTTGACTTTGAACACTAATTAAATACCAAAATAAAATAGATCCTTACCACCTTACCCCAAAACCGATCGATCAAAGATGATGGATACACTTGCTCGATTCCAAATCCCAAGGCCCTATGATAAATCGATTTCAACATGTGATTAGCACCCTTAACAATAATTGCGAAATTAGCTCTTACCAACATCCAAGTCGACAGAGAATGGGAGAAGAAAGAAATAGATTCGGCCTACCTTTCCAATCGATTTAAGAAAAGCCTCCACCTTTTTCTAATATTCGACCAAACTACACCAAATAGGAGAAGGAAAATCGGCACACCAAGGGAGTGAATTAGGCTAAAGAGATCTTGGAAATTTTTGCAAAATTTTGGGCGGGTTGTCTAAGAATTTTAATGACAAGGTGGTGGATATTCGCCAATGGTGGAAGAAAGAAAAGGAGAATTAGTAGGAGAGATCAAAGGTGGTTTTGGCTAAATAAAAGAAGAGAAAGTTGGAATTTTTTGAAGAATTCCCTAGGGAAATTTCAGCAGCGGCAGCAGCAGAGGGAAAAGAAGAGTAATCAGTTGCTAGAAATTTTCTTTGCTCTATTTGCTGTACAAAAATAGCCCCCAAAGAGTCCTAATGCTGCCCAATTCTCCTCTCTATGCTGATAATTAAACTATTAATTATCACCTAAGATAATAGCACTTATCCTCTATCTTTGTTTAAACAAATTAAATGAAAGTAAAACACCAAACTTACCTCTTCCACCTACCTTGGGAGTCCAAAGTGCACCAAACTCTTCACCCACGCCAAGACAAAATAAAAGGAAAAAAATGTATTTGTCGCCTTAAGGTTCAGACACGGAACCTCCAAGCAGACCTCTCTTCCAACGTCCCAAGCCAACTCTCCCATTCGACTTTCTTGCTATAGAACCCCATCTTTTAATTTTAAGGCCTTCCTCCCTGGCCCCTTTTTCCTTAACGCCAAAAAAACCCAAAATAAAATGCTCCATTGCATCCTTCATGTCTCGAACCCGAGACCTCACTCTGAGCCCCTTCTTCCAACGCCTTACCACTTCTCCCATTCGACTTTCATGTCATGAACCTTGCCGAATTTTCTTTAAAGCCTTCATTGCTTGGCCCCCTTCATTCAACGCCCCAAAATAAAACCTAAAACAAAACACACCCCCTTATTTCTCCCAATCGAACCCGAGACCTCCAAAGAACTCCCCTTAGGCGCATCAACCAATTGTGCCAAGCCCTACTTGGTGTCTTATTTCACCTAAATTTTATTAAAACCCTCACTACCCTAGCTCCTTCCTTTTATACACTTAAAATAAATTTTAATACTAGGTCGCCTAGCTCGGGTTTATTTTGGATCCTCAAACATGCCAAATAACATCATATTATTAATTTCTTCAAGTATACAAGGAAAATTAATTAAATTACAAATAACCCCTAATTGTGGTGTTACAATTCTACCCTTAAAGAAAATTTCTACCCAAAATTGCACAGATCGAAGAGATGGGGTATTCTTGCATCACATCCTCGGGTTCCCATGTGGCCTCCTCCGTACCATGATTCCGCCATAACACCTTTACCAGAGGCAATCGACTTCCCTCGTAGAACTTTGACAGCACGATCCAAGATTTGTATCGGCTCCTCCTCAAAAGACATATCCGGATTTACTTCAATTTCCTCAACCGACATAATGTGTGAGGGATCTGATTGATAGCGCCTCAGCATCGAGACATGGAAAACATCATGGATCTGGCTCAACTCTGCCGGTAACTCAAGCTGGTAAGCTACCGGTCCTACTCGTTTCACTACTGTATATGGCCCAATGAACCTTGGGCTTAGCTTTCCTTTTCGCCCAAATCTTAATACCTTCTTCCAAGGCGATACCTTTAGAAAAACTTTATCTCCCACTGCATACTCCATCTCCTTCCGCTTAAGGTCAGCATAAGACTTCTGCCTATCTGACGCTTCCTTGAGACGAGCCCGAATCACCTTAACTTTATCTTTCATTTCTGTCACCAACTCTAGACCCAAGACTTGTCGTTCACCCAACTCCGTCCAACACGTAGGAGTACGGCATTTCCGTCCATACAGTGCTTCATATGGAGCCATCTGAATACTCGCTTGATAACTGTTGTTATAAGCGAATTCTGCTAACGTAGATGCTCTTCCCAACTACCACTGAAATCCAAAACACACCCTCTTAGCATATCCTCCAAAATCAGATGACCTTTCTCGATCGCCCATCGATTTGTGGATGGAATCTCAGATCGAAATCAATCGTGTACCCAAAGCTTGATGCAACGCTTTCCAGAACCTTGACGTAAATCTGGGATCCCTATCTGAGATGATTGATACCGGCACACCATGCAACCTCACTATTTCTGACACATACAGCTTAGCTAGCTTCTGGAGTGAGTAATCCACCCTTACCAGTATAAAGTGAGCTGATTTAGTCAGACAGTCCACTATCACCCAAACTGCGTCCTTCTTGCTTTGGGCGTAAGGGTATGCTTGACAAAATCCATCGTGATCTTCTCCCATTTCCACTGAGGGATCTTTATTGGTTGAAGTAACCCTGATGGCAACTGGTGTTCAACCTTAACCTGCTGACACGTCAGACACTTTCCCACAAAATCAGTTACCTCGCACTTCAACCCTGGCCACCAGAATTGTCTCCGCAAATCTCCATACATCTTGCTTCCTCCCGGATGCATAAGCGTATGGCTGCTATAAGCATCTGAAGAATTTTTGCCTCGCCCGGATCTTTCAGCATACAAGCTCACCCTTGAAAACATAATACTCCATCATCGGACAAGCTATACCCTTCCAAACCACCATCTTGAACTTGCAACCTCCGAGCACTCAAACTTTCGTCTACTAACTATTTTTTCTTAATCTCCTCGATCCAAGTCGACTTAACTTGCAGCTCCGCCAAAAGACTTCCATCGTCGTATAGACTCAAATAAGCAAACATCGCCCTTAAGTCTGCCACGACCTTTCGACTCAACGCATCAGCCACCATGTTAGCTTTGCCCGGATGGTACTCAATTGAACAGTCGTAGTCCTTTAACAGTTCAATCCACCGTCGCTGCCTCACGTTTAAGTCCTTCTGAGTCAAGAGATACCTTAAACTTTTGTGATCCGTGTAGACTATCGACTTCTCCCCATATAAGTAATGTCTCCATATCTTCAAAGCGAAGACCACTGCTGCTAACTCTAAATCGTGAGTTGGGTAGTTAACCTCATGCGGTCTTAGTTGATGGGACGCATAGGCCACTACCTTCCCTTCCTACATCAATACATAGCCCAACCCCGTATGGGACGCATCACAGTAAACCGTAAATAACTTCCCTGCCTCGTCAGATTTCAGAGCAGAGCTTCGCTGAATCTTCCTCAGCTTGTCAAAACTTTTTTGTTGCTTCTCCGACCATACAAATGGAACTCCCTTTCTTAATAACTTGGTTAATGGGGCTGCGATTAAAGAGAACCCTTCCACAAATCTTCGATAGTACCCAGCCAGACCCAGAAAACTTTGAATTTCTGCCACTGACTTAGGCGGTTTCCACTCCAACACCGCTTCAACCTTGTGAGGGTCCATTCTAATCCCTTTCGCTGACACCACGTGACCTAAGAAAGCCACCTCCCTTAGCCAAAATTCACACTTACTTAATTTGGCATATAACTGCTTCTCCCTCAGTACTTGTAGAACTATACGTAAATGCATGTCATGCTCCTCCCCCGTCTTAGAATAAACCAATATGTGGTCTATGAATACCACGACAAATTGATCCAAGTACTGCTGAAACACCCTATTCATTAAGTCCATGAATGCCGCCGGTGCGTTGGTCAACCCAAATGGCATCACCAAAAACTCGTAATTCCCATACCGAGTTCGAAATACCGTCATGTGAACATCAACCTCCTTCACCTTAAGTTAATGATAACCCGACCTAAGGTCTATCTTTGAGAAAACTGATGCACCCTTCAGTTGGTCAAACAAGTCATCGATCCGGGGTAACAGATACTTGTTTTTGATCGTTAACTTGTTCAACTGACGGTAGTCGATGCACATCCGCATTGACCCGTCTTTCTTCTTGACGAACAGCACCGGTGCTCCCCATGGAGATATGCTTGGTCGGATAAACCCTCGGTCCAAAAGTTCTTAAATTTGAGCCTTCAACTCCACCAATTCCTTTGGTGCCATTCGGTAGGGTGCTATAGACACAGGTGTCGTTCCGGGCAATAAATCTATGCCAAACTCAACTTCCTGATCTGGAGGTAGACCCGGAAGTTCTTCTGGAAACACATCAGCGTATTCTCCCACCGTTCGGACCTTTTCAACTACTGACTCCTTAGCCTCCAAAGCACATATTCACACAAAAAATGCCTCAAAACCCTTCTTGACCATCTTCTCCGCCTTCAACAAAGACACCACGTTGGATAGGTAGTTTCTCCTATTTCCTATCATGATTACTTCATCCCCCTCAGCCATCTTTAGAACCATGCGCTTAGCAGCGGAATCCAACATTGCCTGATGCTTAACCAACCAGTCCATTCCAAGAATTAGATCGAACTCCCCAAACGGCAGTTCCATCAGGTCAGCCACAAACACTACCCCTTGGAGTTCTAGGGGTACATCTCTATATAGTTTGTTTACAACTATAGAGTTACCTAGAGGGCTAATCACCGTCATCCCCTAAAGTAGTCTCGAGTCTAAGTTTATGGTCTCTACCACACTACTAGCAACGTATGAATCGTTGATCCCACATCAATTAATACAACATATGGAAGACCAAAATTAGGAACGCGTCTAGGTTACGCCGTCGGTCGTCACCCTCCTCTCGACGCCTCATTGCGTAGACTAAACCAGGTTGCCTTACTTCTGTGTTGCCTACCCTCTTCCCGGATTCCCACGACCTCGATTAGAACCATTGCCTCCTTTACCATTACCACGACCCCTCTATGGTGGTCCTCCATTTCTAGCTTGAGCACGCTTCTAACCCTCGGTGATTCTTAGCCATCTTCCGAGGACAATCCCTTACACGGTGATCCAAAGATCTACATTCAAAGCATCCCCTTTCATCGGTCCAACAACCTCTCCAATGTGATTTCCCATAATGATTACACTGAGCCGGTCTCTGGTTAGCAGCCACGGGCCTTCCTCCCTGATTCAGCCCATTCTACCTTCGTCTTTTCTGCGCATTGCTACCCAATCCGGACGATCCAAAGCCTCTTTTCTGCTTGTTCCTATCATAATTCTGTCTCACGGATGCCTTGACCCCTTCGGCTACTTTAGCCTTTTCTACCAGAACAGCAAACTCACGCTCCTGCTGTGGAGCAATCAGTAGCCTCAGGTCATCCTTCAGTCTGTCTTCAAAGAAGACACACCGCTTATGCTCTGTTGACACGATTCTCCGAGCATAGCGGCTCAGCCTCAAGAATTCCGCTTCATATTCTGACACAGTCTTATTCCCTTGTACCAACCCCAGAAAGGCTTTCCTCTGAGCATCAATGTAGCTGGTGCCCACATACTTCTTCTGATAAGCAGCTTTGAAGTATTCCCAAGTAAGATCATCAGCCGTAGCACCATCTCGGACCGTGAGCCACCACTGATATGACTCATCCTTTAGAAGCGACACTGCTCCTTTCAACTTCTCCTCATCCGTTAGATCAAGATCATCCATGATTCTTTCAGTCGATTCTAACCAGTATTCTGCCGCACTGGGTGCCACTCCTGATAAACCCCGAAATACCTCTGCCCCGTTGGATCAAAGTCGCTCGGGTACAGACTTTCGAGCTCCCATACCTCCACTCGCCCCAGCCACCATCTCAAGGACTCACAACACAGCTTGCGTTACTGCCTCACCTCCGGTCTGATCCTGCTCCTCAGCTCTAAAAATTAGGGGTGGTGGTGGCGGTGGTACCCCATTCTCCGATTCCTGACCCGACCTCACGGGTTCTGACACGGTTATCCTGCCCCTACCGCGTCCACGACGGCCACGTCCTCTAGAGCTCATTCTAACGATCGCGTTTATCTGTTTAAGAATTTTTATGTATTAGTACCTTAGTTTCACTTGGTTAGCCGCGAAGAAATTTTATGGCAAGAGTTTAGGAGTGGTTCTTTCGTAATCAAACAAGCACACAGTCTTTCATTCATTCAAAGAGACGTTGTAGTTTCGCTGTGATCGTTTTTCCACTACCTAGGGGCATTTTCGTAATTTGTCCTACAGGGGTATTTTTGTAATTTTTCAAAAACACAGGTTCTTAGAGGATTTTGTCAAAAATTATTTTAAATCTCTTAATTTCCTGGGGTATTTGGAAAATTTTACAATTTGGGGGTCTTTTGGTGATTTTGAAACTCAGGGGCATTTTGGTAATTTTTCATAATCAAGGTGAATTTGTAAAATTTGATAAATCAGGGATGTTTCAAAGGTTATAAAATCTTTGAGGGCTCTTTTTGATAATTGCACTTTCCAAAATAATGATGTTGTGAAATTTTGAAAGTTAGGGGTATTCGTAATTTGGTAGGTTAGGCAATTTTGTAATTTTATAAAATCATGACGCTTTTGAATTTTAAGATTTTGGGCACTTTTCATGTGATGAAATTTTTGATTAAAACCGTGGGTATTTTGGAAATTTCATAATTCAAGTGCGTTTTTGTAATTTCTACCCCTAAGGGTATTTTAGTAATTTTCCATAATCAGGGTATTTTAAAAATAAATAAATTTTCAAAATTTGGGTTCTAAGTGATTTTACAAAAGAAGGATATTTTGAAAATTTCTATTTGAAAATTTTCATACGGAGGGTATTTTACAAACCAGGGGTATTTTGGTCATTTTTCATACTGAGGGGTATTTTGGTCTTTTTTTTAAAACTAAAATTTTAATTATTTCCAAAACAAAACGGCTAGTCCCTTTCGGGTTTTAGTTATCGAATTTAGCCTGTGAGTGTGTCGTCTCAGCTAGGATGAACCGTTACTACGCACCAGGTAGGATTCAAGTGAGTAGGAGGTGAGTCACGAGGACTGCTTAAATACAGTGCCCTCAACGAATCCAATCCTAGACATGCGTATAATGATTGCCACATCCTTTGTTCAAGACATCTCACGTGGTTTGTTTAGGTAATTATTAAATTTTATGAAATTTTTGTTGGGGTATGCTAGCCCTGTGGTTCAATAGTTTCTACTCTAGTAGTCTCGTTCCCATTTTACCCTTCTACCCCCATCCAAAGAATTCACGAGAAATTGATAGAGGTACTTACACAGGCGGATAGGTGCTGGAGACTCGGTGCCATCTTTGTTCAAGCCAAAATAATTTCTCAAACATTATAATAAGGCCTACTATATAAAACCAAACATTTTGGGCCTTGAGCCCCCCATAGCAAGGTTTTGAACTGGGCTCTGATACCAATTTGTAACACCCCAAACCCGGCCCAAACATTACGGCCAAATTCAGTATGTTACAGAGAAAACATTTTGAAAACCCTTGTTAGCCGATTTAAATTTAATGCAAAAGAATTTTTGTCTTGTTTTAAAACCATTGAATTGTATGAAGAATTATTAAGTCAAAATTGTTACAGATTTTAATGTACCCGATGGCACAATAAAACATTTTTCGTTTGATTTTTAAGAAACTTATGGAATCATTTTAAAGTTGTAAAGTAATTTAAATAGTTCGTCCAATCATGGAATTAAATAAAAATAAACTTAGGAGGCCTTATTACATCTTAATTAAATAAAACCCAAATAGAATAAAACTAAAATAAAATACTTCAAAGTAAAATTTAATTTCCACTGCATGGCCACCTCGAGTTCATCTGGCTCCTCATCCGCTATTTACGTGTCACCTGAAAAATATTAAAGGAAAAGGTGAGTCACCAAGACTCAGTGTGTAACCCTTTTCCTGGTTTAGTACAACAACATACACAATTTATAACCAATAAACATGCACAAAATATAATACCCAACCTAGCCATCCAAACGCCTTTCTCTACCCTGTGTGGTACCAAACCACTGGTGACCAAGTCACAATAATCGTCATTAAATGTGGTGCCAAACCACCGGTGGGGCCAACCCACTTGTGATACCAAATCACCGCGTCGATCCCATAATACAATCCGTGGGGCCAACCCAACGTGGTGCTAAGCCATCGGACAAGACGCTATGAGGTGCCAAACCTCGAGGTGCCAAACCTCCGTGACCGTAGTCACAATGTGATACCAAATCACTGGTGTCCATCGACACGAAAATCAATTCCCCCTCCACTCATATATCCCACATCAATCCATGATATACAACAGATTTCATGCCAACATATAATTAAATCACATATACCAAATATGCCATGCTTCCCAAAAGCATCAAATAGTAACTCATATTGACAGAGACTTACCTGAACCATCGCTTATACTTTTACGGTATCAAATCCAAAGCCACATAAATCAGATTTAGCACACACAATATTTAGCACAGTTAATCAATCATAAAGTGTATATGTACACACCTGTCATCGACGATAATTCTAAATCCCGAAAAGTCAATCGGTCACACTAGCCTTCCTTGCCCTATATTCGTCCATTACCAAATATTAGTACCAAGGCCATTCGGCCAAACTAAAACAATCCAAAGAGGTTACTGCTTGAATACGAAGCCTTACCCAAATGCTTTTGAACACTAGCCAACACACTCCAAGTGTGAACCGGTTTCAGTTCCCTACAATCGGCACTTATCCAAAATTAGTAGCCTTCGGCTTTGAACACTAATTAAATACCAAAATAAAAATAGATCCTTACCACCTTACCCCAAAACCGATCGATCAAAGATGATGGATACACTTGCTTGCTTCCAAATCCCAAAGGCCCTATGACAAATCGATTTCAACATGTGATTAGCACCCTTAACAATAATTGCCAAAATTAGCTCTTACCAACATCCAAGTCAACAGAGAATGGGAGAAGAAAGAAATAGATTCGGCCTACCTTTCCAATCGATTTAAGAAAAGCCTCCACCTTTTTCTAATATTCGGCCAACCTACACCAAATAGGAGAAGGAAAATCGGCACACCAAGGGAGTGAATTCGGCTAAAGAGATGCTGGAAATTTTTTGCAAAATTTTGGGCAGGTTGTCTAAGAATTTTCGGCAGCAAGGTGGTGGATATTCGGCCAATGGTGGAAGAAAGAAAAAGGAGAATTAGTAGGAGAGATCAAAGGTGGTTTTTGGCTAAATAAAAGAAGAGAAAGCTGGAATTTTTTGAAGAATTCCCTAGGGGAATTTCGGCAGCAGCAGAGGGAAAAGAAGAGTAATCAGTTGCTGGAAATTTTCTTTGCTCTATTTGCTGTACAAAAATAGCCCCCAAAGAGTCCTAATGCTGCCCAATTCTCCTCTCTATGCTGATAATTAAACTATTAATTATCACCTAAGATAATAGCACTTATCCTCTATCTTTGTTTAAACAAATTAAATGAAAATAAAACACCAAACTTACCTCTTCCAGCCTACCTTGGGAGTCCAAAGTGCAGCCAAACTCTTCACCCATGCCAACAGCAAAATAAAAGGAAAAAAATGTATTTGCTACCCCTAAGGTTCAAACCTGGAACCTCCAAGCAGCAGCCTCTCTTCCAACGTCCCAAGCCAACTCTCCCATTCGGCTATCTTGCTATAGAACCCCATCTTTTAATTTTAAAGCCTTCCTCCCTGGCCCCTTTTTCCTTAACGCCAAAAAAACCCAAAATAAAATGCTCTATTGCATCCTTCATGTCTCAAACCCGAGACCTCACTACAGGCCCCCTTCTTCCAACGCCCTTACCACTTCTCCCATTCTGACTTTCATGTCATGAACCTTGCCCGAATTTTCTTTAAAGCCTTCATTGCTTAGCCCCCTTCATTCAACGCCCAAAATAAAACCCAAAACAAAACACCCCTTATTTCTCCCAATCGAACCCGAGACCTCCAAAGAACTCCCCTTAGGCGATCAACCAATTGTGCCAAGCCCTACTTGGTGTCTTATTTCACCTAAATTTTATTAAAACCTCACTACCCTAGCTCCTTCCTTTTACACACTTAAAATAAATTTTTAATACTAGGTCGCCTAGCTCTGGTTTATTTTGGATCCTCAAACATGCCAAATAACATCATATTATTAATTTCTTCAAGTATACAAGGAAAATTAATTAAATTGCAAATAACCCCTAATTCAGGGTGTTACAGTGATAACAAATACGAACGTGGTTTTGGGTTAATATTAGTGGGTAAATCAATAAAAAAGGGTTGTTAGGATCAAAGAGGTTCACTAAGGGTTAATTATGAAGGTAGGCTTTTTAGTGGAGTGGGTGGGTTAAAACCTAGGTGCTTTTATCATCTCAGTATATCAAATAAAAAATGTGGTCTCAACATGTATAATCGGGGCAAGTTCTAGAATAACAGTTCAATGTTGACACACTCATAATCAATAAAGTGAGCATGAAAAAGAATATATTCTCTATAAGGCTCAAATCTCACAAAAATTATAGGTGTTTGATATCACTCCCTGTAAATTTCAAACTTCAAGGTAATATTCAAATTCAGTTCGACAACCAAGAAAATTTTTTTGATTCTTGAAAAATAGACTTATCATGCTTGATTCTCTAGTATCTTAAAATTTAAATCATCAATGCACAATTAAATATGATTTACTCAAAAGATATCAATAAAAATCATAAATCATCGAAATTTCATCCTAATTAGTAATATGAGAAAATTTCATAAGAACAAGATATAATTCAGGGATTTGATAATAATGCTATAGTTAACCCCCCCACACTTAAGATATACATTGCCCTCAATGTACAAAGATAGATAATATCAAAATAATCATAAAATCATAAGATGGGAAAAGAAGTGAAACTTCCTGAATTTTGGATGAAGTCAATGAAAAGAAACCGGATAGGATTGGAGGTGAACGTGGGGAAGCGTCTTGAACCTGATTGAATTTGAATCCTCGAAGTAGCCGGTTTGGTTTTATTGTATCCTAAGCTAAATCTAAATGGAATGAAGAATAAGAAGAAAATAAATAATAAACAAATAAATAAAAATAAATATAAAAATAAAAATAAAAGTAAAAGTAAATAATGGAAAATAAAAGAAGAAATTGGAAAAGAAAAAGTAAGAAGGGGCCTTGCACACGTCTATGGTCACACCGTTTTACCTACCTATACTGCCCACACGGCCACAGCCACGGCCGTGTGCAAGGCCATGTGGTCTGAAAATTTACACTATTGGTTTATTTGAATGCTAAAAGGGAAAATAAAAATAAAAATAAAAATGGGGTTTGTAACATCCTAAATTAGGGGTTGTTTGAAATTTAATTATTTTTCCCATGTGTGTGCTTGAGAGATATGTATGCTTGATTGCCTGATATATTTAAGGGTCTAGTCATAACCCCGGACTAGCCGGACTTAGGGCTAAAATTTATTTTAAGCACTTGAGAAGGGAAGCTAGGTGAGATAGGGGATAAGAGAAATTTTGGGAGAAGGATGACAAAAAGATGTCCTTGGAAAAGTGGCAAGGGACGCCACCTGAGGTGCTATGAAGTTGCGTCAAAGGGGAACTTCAAGGGAAGAGGTTCGAATCATGGGAGTTACAAGGGGGATGTGTTTTATTTTTTTTGGGCTTTTTGGCGTTAAAGGAAGGGGGCCAAGTTAGAAGGCTTTAAAAGATTTTTGTGGGTGAGTTTGGGCATGAAAGTCAATTTGGTAAAGTGGCTTGGGGGCTTGGTGAATGCCGCCCAACCAAGGGGGAGAAGGACTCAAGTTCGAGTCACGGTAATAGCATAGGGGTTTTCTTTATTTTTTTGCAAAATGGCGCCATGGAGAGGGAGGTGTTGGACGGCAATTGTGACTTTGGAGGGATAGGGATAAACATCTTTTTTTTTCTATTTTATTTGAAGAAGTGATAAAATTTATCACAAAGGGTGAGAGTTGGCCGAATGAAGGACTCATAGGGCCATCCACAACGGTTTTGATAAAGCAAGGAGGTGCCGAAATTCATCAAAGTTTCTTTTCTTTTCCTCTTGATTGCTTGGCCGAATTCTCTCTAGCCCACAAGTGCCAAAATTCTTCAAACCCCTATCACCCCTTTTCATTATTTTCTTCTTGCTCTCTAGCTGAATCCACTCCACTCCTTTGCCGAAATCTTTTCTCCTCCATTAGAGCTACTTTGGCCGAATAGCAAGTGAGCATAAGATTCTTTTCGGGTTTCTTCTTCAATCGGTTAGTAAGAGGTAAGTGGGCATGGCCGAATGATTTTTTTTTTTGGTTGGTTCAGGACCTATGGTTATGGCCGAATGGCCTATGATTCATAATAATAGGTTTAAAACCGATTGTAGAGAAGGTTATTGCTGAATTCAGGGAGCTTATCGGGATTTGATTTCTTCAAGGTAAGGCTTATATAATATTCAGCCAAGGGCTTTGAATATGGATTTCTGTACTAAGTCAAATCTGACATATGGTGTGTAGGATCTCGATTATTCAAGGCACAAGCAGTAATTTCGGGATTTCGATTCATTTTGGTAAGTAATAGATAGTTTCGGCCAAGGGCCATTTGTTAAAGAATTTATGTCTAATGCCGAAACTAATATGTGCCATATAAGGATCTCAACGATTTTAGGAATAAGTGCAGTTTCGGGATTTGGTAGGAGACCAAATCGGCAACCAAGGTGAGTGTTATTTCGAGTACGACGTATCCTTCGGGATTATTTGGTTTAGCCAAATAAGGCCTCTTTGGTCACTAACCTTGTTGTTGGCCGAATATAGGGTCAAAGGATCTAGCATCGTAGATCGAATCTTCGGGATCTAGGATTCGCGTTAGTATCAGGTGTGTAAAACTCACTACACACTTTATTAGTTAACATGGCTATGTTGTTGCCTTTTTAATCATTGTGGTAGTTGTGCTCGTGGACATGAGCCTGGATTCCGGGTAAGTCCCCCATTACATGATCTATGATGTATGCGTATGCCATCATATGCTGTTGAATGCTATGCTATACATAAATGCATAATATATGGGATTATGTTATTTGCTATGTAAGCATGATGATGGTGGGATTGATGAGAGGAGGGGGATGATTTCTATGGACTGTCACCAGTGGTTTTGACCACATGATGGGTTGGCCCCATCAGTTTAATTGTGACTTCACTCACCAGTGGTTTTGACCACACTGTTGATAAATTGTGACCAAGTCCTAGTGGTTTGGTACCACCAGTGGTTTTGACCACATTATGATAATTGTGACCTATGGTCATCAGTGGTTTTGACCACACGATGGGTTGGCCCCATCCCTTGATATGTGACTCTAGTCACTAGTGGTTTTGACCACCAGTGGTTTTGACCACACGGGGTAGTTAAAGGAGTACGGATGGTTAGTGGGGTTGCATGTTTGCATGTTTATTAATAATTTGTGTATGAGTTGCATTTCTGGGTGGGGGATTTATACACTGAGTCTTGGTGACTCACCCCTTCCCATATTATTTTGCAGATGAGTAGATCGCGGAGATGGAGCTGGAGAGGACTCGAGGCGGCCATGCTTGTTCCTTGGATTTGGAATTTTAATTGATACATTTAAAGTTTGTTTATTTATTAAATTTTATTTAGGTTTGTAATAAGGCCGCTAAGTATTATTTGGATGTTTATTTAGTTGTTTTATTTTACTTATACTATAATACAAATGAAATTATAAATGTTAAGTAAATCGGTTAAAAGTAACATTTTTTTTAAATTTAATAACTTCTACGGGTTTTCAAAGATGTTACCATCGGGTAGCAAAATTCACCAAGTCAACCATGGTTTTGAAAGTTCTTTAAATTTTGAATGGACAAATGTTTTCAAAGGTTGTCAACACAACCAAGATTGGAAAAAAATCAATCCCTCCTGAGTGTTATCAAACACTATTTTTATAACCTTAACATATTTTCTTCAGATTTTCACCACACATCAAAATCTTTCAAAATGTTTTTAGCCTGTGACATACCAGATCCAGTCAGGGCTCATGGGCTGAGTTTGGGGTGTTACATTTTTGGTATTAGAGCCCGATTCAAAACTCGGCTGTGGGGGCCCAAGGCCCAAAATGTTTTGTTTTTATTAGTAGGCCTTATTGAAATGTTTTGGGAAACTGTTTATGGTTTGAATAGCATGGCACCGAGTCTCGGCACCAATCCACCTGTAAGTAATTCTATCTATTTTCTTTGTGAATATTTGATAGGGTAGAAGGGTAAATTGTGAACGAGAATATTAGAATAGGAATTGTTGAACCCTAGGGTTAGCGTACCCCAACAAACAATGCATAAGATTTAATAATTCCTAAACAACCCCGTGAGTTGTCAATGAAGCGGGGGATGTGGCAATCGTTATCGCATGTCTAGGATTGGATTCGGTGGGGGCACGGTATTTAAGCGATCCCCAGTGACTCACCTCCTACTCACTTTCGAATCCTACAGTGCGTGAGTGACGGTTCATCCTAGTGAGACGACACACTCACAAAGCTAAACTTAATAACTAAAACCCGAAAGGGACTAGCTGTTTTGCTTTTGAAGTAATTAAAACCTTGACTGAAAAAAAAGACCAAAATACCCCTCAGTTTGAAAAATGACCAAAAGACCCCTAGCTTGTAAACTACCAAAATATCCTCCGTATGAGAAATTTCCAAATAGAAAATTTTCAAAATATCCTTCTTTTGTGAAATCAATTAGAACTAAATTTTGGAAATCTTTTTATGAAAATGCCCTGATAAAAAAAATTTACTAAAATACCCTAGTGGTAAAATTACAAAATTGCCCCTAACCTACAAAATTACCAAAATAACCCTGATTTTCAAAAATTTTGCAACACCATCAACTTGGAAAACGAATTCCCAAAAAGAACCCTCAAAGTTTTGCAACATTTGGAAATACCCCAAAAATTATCAAACTTTACGAAGTGACCCTGGTTTATTACCAAAATGCCCTTAAGCTTCAAAATCACCAAAATACCCCGAATTTCAAAAAATTTTCAAAATACCCCAAGAATTTTAAAAGTTCCAAAATACTTTTTGACAAAATCATTCGAGAACTTTTATTTTTGAAAAATTACAAAAATACCCCTGTAGGATAATTGACGAAAATACCCCCGGGATAGGAACGGACAGGAATATCGGTTGAGTGAATGTGTATGGGAGATACTAAGGAATGGATGTGTTTTTCTATGGATTAGGATAGAAAACTTGAACTCTGAATGATCGAAAGAATCCCTATTAAGCTCTCTTCATAAAATTTCTTCGTGGATAACCAGTGAAACAAGTACTAATGCATAAAATTCTTAATCAGATAAATGCAAACGAGAATAATGAGTACAAGAGGTCGTGGACGTCTGCCGCGAGGCCGTGGTAGGGGTAGGATGACCTTGTCTGAGCCAAGAGGGTCTGGTCATAGGTCTGAAAATAAGATGCCGGATTTGCCGGTGGTAAAAACTGAGTTCCAGGATCAGACCGGTGGTAACGATGTAGTATCCCAGATGGTGCTACGAGTGTTGGAATGAGTTGCTGAGGCAGGCGCGGGTGTAGGAGCCCAAAAATTCATGGTTAAACGACTCCGGGCTAACGGAGCAGAGGTGTTTAGAGGAGTTTCTAGAGTGGCACCCAGTGCGGCGGAGTATTGGTTGGAATCAACTGAGAGGATCATGGGTGACCTGGATTTTACAGCTGAGGAGAAATTGAAGGGTATCATCTCTCTGCTTCGGGATGAGTCATATCAGTGGTGGCTCACTGTAAGGGATGGAGCGATAGCGGAGGATCTCACATGGGAATTTTTTAAGGCCGCCTATCAAAAGAAATACATCGGAACCAGTTACGTGGATGCGCAGCGGAAGGCTTTCTTGAACCTGGTTCAGGGTAATAAGACGGTGGCAGAGTATGAGGCCGAATTTTTCCAGTTGAGTAGGTATGCTCGTGGTATTGTGGGTACTGAGCATGAACGCTGTGTTAGATTCGAGGATGGGTTGAGAGATGAGTTGAGGATGATGATAGCTCTAAAACAGGAACGAGAGTTCGCTGCCCTAGTGGAGAAATCTAAGGTTGCTGAAGGGGTAAGATAGTCGGTTAGGCGGAATCAAGATAGGAGTTGGAATAAGAGGAGCTCTGGATCTTTGAAGTTTTCTGGTAATTAGCAGAAGAGGACAAGGTTTGGTGGGTCAGATCAAGCTACTAGGCCTGCTACTGCTGCCAATTCTCAATGGCCGCCACGGTGTGCTCGGTGTGGGAAGTCTCACACGGGGGAGTGTTGGAATGGTAATCAGGGATGTTTCAAATGTGGGTCCATGGAACATCGAGTTAGAGATTGTCTGAAAAAGGCAGCTAGGTTAAGGTCAGAGGCTCAGGATCGTGCACCAAATAGGAGGGATAATCAACAGTCACTGAGAGGTCGTGGTGCAGGAAGAGGAGGTAATGGTGCTGGCAGAGGTCGTGGGGCACCGAGGGGAGGCACCGGTGGTACTGAGGCTAGGCAACCTGGTTTGGTCTATGCCGTGAGGCATCAAGAGGAGGGCGATGCACCGGACGTCATAACCGGTATGTTCTTGATCTTTGGTGTACCCTATAGTACTTGATTGACATTGGCTCAACCCACTCATACATTGCTAGTAGTGTAGTGGAAACTCTACACTTAGACTCTGAGCTTACTTCTAGGAAGATGACTGTATTAAGCCCTTTAGGTCACTCTATAGAAGTAAGTAAACTCTATAGGAATGTACCCCTAGAACTCCAAGGGGTCGTGTTCTTAGCTGACTTGATGGAACTACCGTTTTGGGAGTTCGACCTAATCCTCGGGATGGATTGGCTACTAAAGTATCAGGCTAGCCTAGATTGCGCAGCTAAGCGCATGGTAATAAAGACCATGGAAGGTGATGAGGTGGTGATGATAGGTAAAAGGAGAGATTACCTATCTAATCTGGTTTCTGCATTGAAGGCGAAAAAGATGGTGAGGAAGGGTTGTGAAGCATATGTAGTGCATGTCTGTGCTTTGGAAGCTAAGGGTGCAGTTGTGAGTGATGCCCGGACCGTAAGGGACTATGTTGATGTGTTTCCAAGGGAACTTCCGGGTCTACCTCCGGACCGTGAGGTTGAATTTGGTATAGATCTATTACCCGAAACTGAGCCAATATCTATAGCTCCGTATCGGATGGCACCGAAAGAATTGGTAGAGTTGAAGGCGCAGATTCAGGAATTGTTGGATAGAGGGTTCATCCGACCAAGATGTATCGGGATTTAAGGGAGCAATTTTGATGGTCGGGTCTTAAACGGGAAGTAACCGAGTTAGTGAGCAAGTGTCTGACATGCCGACAAGTTAAGGTTTGAGCATTAATTGCCATCGTACATTACAACCAGTAAAGATCCCGCAGTGGAAGTGGGAGGAGATTACTATGGATTTCGTAAGTGGGCTTCCCCTTACGCCCAGTAAGAAGGATGCAGTTTGGGTGATAGTAGACCGGTTGACTAAGTCAGCTCATTTCATACCAGTAAGGGTTGACTACTCGCTTCAAAGGTTAGCCAAGTTGTATATCGCAGAGATAGTGCGGTTGCATGGAGTACCAGTGTCCATTATCTTGGATCGGGATGTCAAGGTTTTGAGGAGGAAGTCAGTACCTTTGGTAAAGATGTTATGGCGAAATCATGGTACGGAGGAGGCCGCATGGGAACCTGAAGATGTGATGCGGCAGCAATACCCCCAACTCTTCTGATCCAGGTAATTTCGAGGTCGAAATTCTTTTTAAGGGGGGTAGAACTGTAACATCTTGAATTAGGGGTTATTTGAAATTTAATTATTTTTCCCATGTGTGTGCTTGAGAGATATGTATGCTTGATTGCCTGATATATTTAAGGGTCTAGTCATAACCCCGAACTTGTCGGATTTAGGGCTAAAATTTATTTTAAGCACTTGAGAAGGGGAAGCTAGGTGAGATAGGGGATAAGAGAAATTTCGGGAGAAGCATAACAAAAAGATGGCCTTGGAAAAGTGGCAAGGGATGCCACTTGAGGTGCTATGAAGTTGCGTCAAAGGGGAACTCCAAGGGAAGAGGTTCGAATCTTGGGAGTTACAAGGGGGATGTGTTTTATTTTTTTTTTGGGTTTTTTGCCGTTAAAGGAAGGGGGCCAAGTTAGAAAGCTTTAAAAGATTTTTGTGGGTGAGTTTGGGCATGAAAGTCAATTTGGTAAAGTGGCTTGGCCTTGGTGAATGTCACCCAAGCAAGGGGGAGAAGGACTCAAGTTCGAGTCACGGTAATAGCATAGGGGTTTTCTTTATTTTTTTGCAAAATGGCGCCATGGAGAGGGAGGTGTTGGGCGGCAATTGGGACTTTGGAGGGATAGGGATAAACATCTTTTTTTTCTATTTTATTTGAAGAAGTGATAAAATTTATCACAAAGGGTGAGAGTTGGCCGAATGAAGGACTCATTAGGGCCATCCACAATCGGTTTTGATAAAGCAAGGAGGTGCCAAAATTCATCAAAGTTTCTTTTCTTTTCCTCTTGATTGCTTGGCCGAATTCTCTCTAGTCCACAAGTGCCAAAATTCTTCAAACCCCTATCACCCTTTTCATTATTTTCTTCTTGCTCTCCAGCTGAATCCACTCCACTCCTTTGTCGAAATCTTTTCTCCTCCATTAGAGCTACATTGGCCGAATAGCAAGTGAGCAAAAGATTCTTTTTGGGTTTATTCTTCAATCGGTTAGTAAGAGCTAAGTGGGCATGGCCGGATGATTTTTTTTGGTTGGTTCAGGATCTATGGTTATGGCTGAATGGCCTATGATTCATAATAATGGGTTTAAAACCGATTGTAGGGAAGGTTATTGTCAAATTCAGGGAGCTTATCAGGATTTGATTTCTTCAAGGTAAGGCTTATATAATATTCGGCCAAGGGCTTTGAATATGGATTTCATTACTAAGTCAAATCCGACATATAGTGTGTAGGATCTCGATTATTCAAGGCATAAGCAGCAATTTTGGGATTTCAATTCGTTTTGGTAAGTAATAGATAGTTTCAGCCAAGGGCCATTTGTTAAAGAATTTATGTCTAATGCCGAAACTAATATGTGCCATATAAGGATCTCAACGACTTTAGGAATAACTGCAGTTTTGAGATTTGGTAGGAGACCAAATCGGCAACCAAGGTGAGTGTTATTTCGAGTACGACATATCCTTCAGGATTATTTGGTTTAGCCGAATAAGGCCTCTTTGGTCACTAACCTTGTTGTTGGCTGAATATAGGGTCAAAGGATCTAGCATCACAGATCGGATCTTCGGGATCTAGGATTCGCGTTAGTATCAGGTGTGTAAAACTCACTACACACTTTATTAGTTAACATGGCTATGTTGTTGCCTTTTAATCATTGTGGTAGTTTTGCTCGTGGACATGAGCATGGATTCCGAGTAAGTCCCCTATTACATGATCTATGATGTATGTGTATGCCATCATATCTTTGTTGAATGCTATGCTATACATAAATGCATGATATATGGGATTATGTTATTTGCTATGTAAGCATGATGATGGTGGGAATGATGAGAGGAGGGGATGATTTCTATGGATGTCACCGTGGTTTTGACCAAAAGATGGGTTGGCCCCATCGGTTTAATTGTGACTTGGTCACGAAAGGGTTTTGACCACACCGTTGATAAATTGTAACTAAGTCTCGGTGGTTTGGTACCACCAGTGGTTTTGACCACATTATGATAATTGTGACCTATGGTCATCAGTGGTTTTGACCACACGATGGGTTGGCCCCATCCCTTGATTTGTGACTCTAGTCACCAGTGGTTTTGACCACCAGTGGTTTTGACCACACGGGGTAGTTAAAGGAGTACGGATGGTTAGTGGGGTTGCATGTTTGCATGTTTATTAATAATTTGTGTATGAGTTGCATTTTCGGGTGGGGGATTCACACACTGAGTCTTGGTGACTCACCCATTCCCATATTATTTTTCAGATGAGTAGATCGCGGAGATGGAGCCAGAGAGGACTCGAGGCGGCCATGCTTGTTCCTTGGATTTGGAATTTTAATTGATACAATTAAAGTTTGTTTATTTATTAAATTCTTATTTTGGGTTGTAATAAGGCCGCTAAGTATTATTTGGATGTTTATTTAGTTGTTTTATTTTACTTATACTATAATACAAATGAAATTATAAATGTTAAGTAAATCGGTTAAAAGTAACATTTTTTTTTAAATTTAATAACTTCTACGGGTTTTCAAAGATGTTACCATCGGGTAGCAAAATTCACCAAGTCAACCATGGTTTTGAAAGTTCTTTAAATTTTGAATGGACAAATGTTTTCAAAGGTTGTCAAAACAACCAAGATTGGAAAAAAATCAATCCCTCCTGAGTGTTATCAAACACTGTTTTTATAACCTTAACATATTTTCTTCAGATTTTCACCACACATCAAAATCTTTCAAAATGTTTTTACCCTGTGACATACCAGATCCGATCAGGGCTCATGGGCCGAGTTTGGGGTGTTACAGGGTTAGTGCTCGGGTTGCCTCCCGAGAAGCGCTCGTTTAAAGTCTTGAGCTAGACTTACCTGTTATTTGTATGGTCATGGTGGTTTGAGGAGGTGAAAATCCTTTCTCATGCAATCAACTCGGTTATGGATATAAAGTTTAAGTCGAGTAATGTTTTCCTCAAAAGTGCCGAAATTAGAATGTGTTACCTCGACCATTCCATCTGGGAAGATTTTGAGTACTTGATCTCATATCTTAAGCTGGGTTGTCCCATCATTAAGTTCATCGTGGAGTTGCCTCATTTTTTGCATTGTGTGTTTTTAGTCTCTCCTTGAAGTGTGTCTGCCACTCGTTTAGTTCATCGATCCAAAGCCTTTATTCCTCATGAATTTCTTTTTTATCGACACGAGGTCTAGGATCTGGCATTTATGAAAGAGCTTCAAGAAACAACAAGTTAATAAGAAATTTCTTTGGAAGTTTAAGAGACTTACCGAATTCTTCCTCTGTGTGGTCTTTCTTTGTCGCATTGGAGTATGGCGCGTGAGCTTTGTATTTTGTAATTACCGAGTTTGGTAAATCCTAGCTTACCTCAACCTTACCTTCACTTACCATAGGCTCTTCCTTTGGGTTTGGTATGTCTAACCCTTCACTATCGTAAATGGTTTGATTTTGCTCTCTCGGGTTAGTTTCAGTATTGCTTGGCAAGCTTCCTTGTGGTAGTTCTGGGATCAGCTTAGCAAGTTGTCCAACTAACTTAATAATTTCTCCAACTGACTTAGTAAGTTCACCAACTTGGTTATTGATCCCTTCAATCGATATTTGTTGATTCTTAAGGGTGGTCTCAGTGTCTTGGAGACGGGCATCTATGGCTACCATGAATTTTGTCAGCATCTCTTCAATGTTCGACTCCTCTTCCTGTTGGTGAGGTGGTTGTTGAAAATCTGGAGGGAGTTCCTGTCTTTGGCTATTTTGATCATCCCACGAGAAATTGGGATGGTACCTTCAACCTGAATTATAAGTGACATTATAAAAATTATTTTGTGGTCTAAAAATTATAAGTGATCATCGCCACGCCTCCTAGATTCGAGTCATATTGGATTAGTAGGTGTCTTTGCTTACTAGGAATTGTCTTCATGACTTGCCACCGATAATTATTCAAAGCCATCTTTTCTATAGTCTAAAATTATATGCCAAAAGTAAATAGAGGAAAAATTAGCAAAGTAAAAAAAATAAAAAATAATAATGAAAATAAATTGCAATAATAATAAAAAAATGGCAAAGTAATAAAAATAGGGCTTTCTTATTATTTTAGTTCCCCGGCAACAGCGCCAAAAACTTGATTGTCTGAATTGTCGAGTTTTAAAATTTATAAAGAGAATAATCGAACCTGGAAACTAACTCTGACAACGACTTAAGGAAAGTGCACCTATCGAACACTTGTATAGCTTAGGCAAGACCAGATTGTCGAACCCAAAGGAACTAAAAGTACTAATACTAACCTTCTTTCTATTATTTAGCCTAAATATTAAGTGATTGGTTTGTTTTAATCTAAAACTAACTAACTACTAAGCTAAAGACGCAAAGACAAAAAGAATGAATTGGGGAATAACTTTTGAGAAAAGTCAGTTGATTAAGACGATACCCTCATGAAGAATCCACCTAGACTTCACTTGTTATCTAACACTGAACCAGATGATTTATTCACTTAGCTTAATCCGTAAGACTCCCTAATTCATATTAAACCCTCTCTTGAGGTGAATAACGTCTAACCCTAGGTTGATTAATTGAAATATCTTTCTAAGTAAAACCCCTAGAATCGCATTAACTCGATCTATGGATTCCCATATTAGGTTTCACCTAATCCAAAGAAAATCTCGTCATCCTATCTCTAGGCGCGATCAACTCCACTTAATTATGCTAGATCTACTCTTAGCGAGGACCTTTTCTCCACCACTTAAGCACATTCAACTTGAATTAATATCCCGTAAATATCAATACAAGAATTAAGCACACATAATTAAGAACAAACTAAGTATTTATCATATAATTGAGAAAACAATAACAAGATTCATCTAGGTTTCATCCCCTCAGTATCCCGAAGGGTTTAGTTCATAATGATAAAACAAAACATCTCAAGAGAAAAGATAAAACAAAATATAAGAAATCCCTAAAACCCCTGAAGGAATTGACGGAGAGATCCACCGTCTTGAGTAGAATTCCAGCTTCTTGAGATGGATCAACTGGCTATCTTCGAGTAATTCACATGAATCTGGCCTTCTGGCTCTGCTTCTTGGCCTAGCTGACTACCTAATCTAAGCATACGACAAAAGCCCCGCGTAAGGCTTCTGCCCAACTCCCCGCTTAAGTTGCCCCCTAGGGTGTTTATATAGATTTTGAGATGCTTTACTTGGCCCCTACATATCCTAATTCGAGTAAAATTCCTACTAGGGTGTTTGAATAGGCTTTGGAATGTGTTTCTTTGCCTTCAAGTATCCAAATCAAAGTGAAATTCCTCTTGGCCGCGACAGGGACACGCCCATGGTACACGCCCGTATGAATCGACTTCAGACCATGTTTGGGACTATTGATGGAGGCATGGCTGTGTGAATTGTGGTTAGGCCGTGTTTGAACTTTTCTTAAGAGGCATGGCTGTGTGGGCTTAAGTCCAGGCCGTGCTGATTTCGTGATATGGCCCATTTGGTCCATTTTAGGCCCGTTTCTTGTTCTTTTCGTCCCTAGGTGCTTTCCTGAGTATAAAACATGAAAAGAAAGGATTAAGAGCATCTTTTTATATAAATCAAGGGATAAATCATCCAAAAGTATGCTAAATGTGGGATTAAAATATGTTACTTTTACGGTTTATCAGTACAACTTTTTGATATGCGTCTGGTTGAGTCTGAATGCCTATTGGGGAATAAACGATGTCTTCATCATCATCCATACTGTTGTCCACTGAGCCACTCCTTTCCAAGTCTTTCGGCTAGTAACTGACTTAACTGACCAATCACATTCTTTTGGAATTCTAACATTTGATGCCGCATATCTTGTTGAATTTTGGTCAATTGCTCCTGCATCTGTATTTGCTTTTGCTCTAATCTCTCCAACCTTTGTTCCATATTTTACAGGTTAACTGAAATAATTTTACCTAATTAGGGCCCTTCTATGAATTTTAATGCATATGATGCAATGCAATGTAGATGCATGGAATGAATGCAAAAGAAAGAGAGGCGTTGATTCTAAATTCAATTCCATTAGAAAAACATTTCTAGAAAGCAAATTTCTTTACATAAAACGGATTACATATGCGACCCTGCCCTCATATTCCAAGCAAAAATATCAATTTCCTTCTTCGCTAAGGTCAAATCTTGCAATCTTCTGATAGATGCCTCATCTAGCTCCTTTTTGCTTAGGCCGCGACTTATTACTCACTTATCCTCGCAATGCTTGTTAGCCTCTTCAAGAAAGTCGAGACATGGTGATCCTCAAATAGTTTTTGTCAGCTTGAATCCTTGGGCAATAAAATATTGTATTCCTTCACGAACTATTAGTCTTCTCTCGTTGTATTTACTTGGTGATGCATCATTGAAAGCACCAAAAATATCCTATTCCCTACAAAATAATGAAAAAGAATAGTAAAGGGGAAGTAGGGTCGAATCCTCAGGGACCGGATTGTACGAATGCTCATTCTTGAGATCCTGGACAATTTCTTGACTAGGAAAACTTGCGTTCCCTAAAAAACAAAAAAACAGGATTAATAATTTCGATCTGGAAAAATAAAATTAACATAATTTAAAGTGAATTGAAATTACGAGAATAAATTATGAAAATTAAAATGAGGAAAATAAAAAGAGTTTAGAGAAAGTTTCTTATGTAGAGAGATTCCAGCCTCCAGTTGCCTCGATCCGCCTTGGGTTCAATCCTTGGCTTTTAGATGATCTTTCTTAACCTGAATAAGCCAGTTACAGTGGAAGAGGAAACCTACGACCACCTGCTCTAAGGATTTAGACTTAAATTTGGTGGAACCTGACTCTAGCCAACATTCACTCTTGTGGGATCATCTATGCTAGATCAACATGTCTCAATGGCGAATCCCATGCCATTTTGTCTCTTGGGCTTGCCAACCTCTGACGCTGTAAGCTAACGAACCTACTGTGCAATCCTTCCAAAACATACAAAGCGGCCACCTTTGCATACGTTGAAAAGTTTACTTCTTAAGGGACCTGGATGGAAGCATCAGCCTCGTAGTGCGGAGAAACGATGAATACCCTATTGAGAAGGCTAAGTGTGGATTCTAAACCTCAAGAACCCTTTTTGGAGATTTTCGGCAACCTTTGGCTAGATGGGCTTTAGTGGCTCATGGTTGTGGTGGAAAAGAAAATAAATATATAATAAAAATAGAGATTTTATTAAAAGGAAATATGGAAAGAACAAAATACTTATAAGGAGAGTGTTTACAGAAAAAAGATCAACCCCCATTTGAGTAACCTCTCCCCCTATTTATAGTGCTAAGATAGATAGACTAATCCTACTCAAATTCCTAAAGATAATTACAAATAATCAAAGATAAATAAAGATAAATAAATAAATCCTAAAATTAAATAATCCTTAATAATTATCTTAATATTAATTATCCTAATATAATCAAAATAGAGTCTAGTAGAAAAAAAAATCTTCTTTTTGCATTTCAACCCTTGTGTCCTCCATGTCGCACATTGGCCCATTTTATCTCTAAATTCACGCTTTTGGCCCTTAATTTTGCTTTTGCCTCCAATTTAATCCCTATAAGATAAAATATCATAAATAGCTCAAATTAGCAGGATCATACTCAGAATAAATACATAATTAATACATAAAAATAAGTTATTCTAGAGTATTATCAAATTCCCCCTACTTAGCCCATGCTTACCCTCACGTATGGTTCTTATCTACTGTGAAAGTTAGATTCTGCCATAAAAGAAGTACCACTCCAAAGTTTCATAAAAAGTAGTAAAAAATGCATATGAAAATAAAGAGAACCCTAAGCTTACTTTAAGTAAAATAGAAAAAGTTTTCAATTAATACAGACATTAATATCAACTTGAATTATTTTATGGAAATTACGTAAATTACTAAACCTACCAAGACACCCTCTTTGTTTCTTCCTTTAGTCCTAAATTTTGTTTGCACATATTTTTTCTTTTCCATTTTTTTATTAATAAAAATAGAGATTATTTATTTATTTAGGAATATATTGAACCTTTTGACGCAAAGAGAGATGACAACCCAAGCACTCCACCCCGGTTACACAGCCCAACATACTTTTAAAAATTATTTATTTCCGGCTAGCAGAGTTTTACCCATCACGTCACACAACCTTTTGACGCGAAGTAGAATGACAACCCAATCACCCTACCCCGGTTACTTAGTCAGTCATGTTTTGAGCCGCACTTATAACATTGGTTAGCGGAGTTTTACCTATCACGTCACACAACCTTTTGACGCGAAGTAGAATGACAGCCCAAGCACCCTACTCCGGTTACTCAGTCAGTCACGTTCTAAGCTGTACTCATAACCATGGAAAAAAATTTATTAACAATTAAACGAAATTTAAATTTTTAAGAACTTAGGAAAAACAAATTAAGTGTCAAGAATAAGTTTCAATAATCACCTAATATCCATGAACATAAATTAACAATGCAATCATTTTAGTGTTCATTTTATATTAAACTTGATCAATTTCACGAAAAGCAAGATAGAGTTAACTCTATTAATTACAATTATTTTTAGGCTAATAAAAATAAAATAGTGGAGATGGCATCAATTATGGGAAAAATCATAATTTCCTCAATAGGCAAGAATCATGCTTGTGGGGCAATCAGTAGGCAATTCCAGGTCAAAATCTTGGGCATGAAAAGAGGCATAATATTCTTAAAAAAAATATGGACAAAATGGAGCCTCAAGCAGCAAACACAAATCACATCAGCAGATGACAGTAATACAAAAAGTACCTCCCCCTACTTAAAACACATTGTCCTCAATGTGGAAGTAAAAGTAATAAATAGGTAGAAAAGTTTAGAAAAACTCACCGTGTAGCTACTGTCGATTACGGAGGATGGCAATGAGTTCTGTTAGTTGTTGGCCAAAAGTGTCAAGTCGAGCCTCAATGCGCTCTAAGCATTGCTCAACAGTCGAATGAGGTTGGGCTTGAGTGGGTGCTAGCGCGTCATTTTGATTTTACTGTCGAAAGACTCATTCGGATGGGCTGGAACGAACACTAGGAGGGACAAAGTGAAAGGAGGACGGAGTGCCAAAAAGGAGTCCCATTGAGTTGAGACATCGAGCGTCTAAAGGATCGGCCTGACAAGTAACATGTAAGTCTGAAATAGGAGTGTTAGAACCATGCAGAGAAAATAACAGTTGTGTAATAAAAGATCTTAAAATTAGAGGGCGCTTAGCTTTGATAACATGCTCAAATTGAAGTGCAAACCAATAACCCAAATTAACCGGATGACCGGTATACATGCACCATAAAAAGAATAATTCTGTCTTTGAGACGGTGGTCGGAGCATCTTGACGGCCAGAGAAATTGTAAGCTAAATAAAGGTGTATGTAACATAAGGCAGGGTTGTGAAACCATAAATCCTTTGGGCTATACACAGATTCTGCATTATTAGTTAGCAAAACAAAGCCCTCGACAGCCTTAAAATTAGTAGGAAATGTACATAAACTGTTCTGAAAATCCGGAGACATATCATACTCTTCAGTTACAAAAGATAAAGCAATATTAAATTCAATAAGAGATAAGCTATGCATGGTACCTAATAATCTAAATTTGACAACACCTAGTGTATCTAACGAAATGTGACCGTGCTGATGAAATTGAAAAGTAGAATAGAATTCTAAAACAAGTTCATAATAGGCAGAATGAGGCACATCAAAATTTCCAACCCAACCAATATTTTTGAAATAATCTATAACAGTAGTTTCAATATGCAAGGCAGCCAAAATAGGTATCGATAGGCATTTACAAGGTATTATTGTTTTATGTCAAAGAAAATCATACTTGTTCTGATCAATATCAAAAGTAAAAGTAAGGTTACCGTGCAAATGGCCCTCCAGGGGTAAGACATTGACGCAAGAACGGTAGGTTCGGCCACGAGAAGGCATTTGGTGGTGCTCGTTAGTAGGTGTCGAGGGGTCGACAGCGTCATTAGAGGAAGAACCAGAAGGTGTCTATGGTGAGGGCTTGGGTTGTTACCTTGGGTGTTGCCGACATTATGAAGGCTCGGTGTTAGAGGAGGGGACAGTGGTAGATGGCGAAGGGTAGCTCGGCGTTCTAAACGGCCATCGTTGGGGCTGGTTAGGAGTGGGTGCCTCCATTGGTTGGGTTACTCGAGGCGTGAGAGAACGACGCGCTCGTCGTCGTGGTAGCGCGAGCTCTGTTAGGTGTGGTGGCGTTAGGGCCTGTTCCGTCGGCTGTGGTGGTGGGAGGGCTAGCACACGATCGGCACGTGAAGGGGCAGAGGAGAATGACTCGTGGTCACTATACGGAGGAGAAGACGAATGGTACAAAGGGGATGGTGCATTCGTCTGCGTGGTGGACAGATGGGTTGCGCTTGAAGGGGACGTAGTGGAGGGCGCGGCAGCTTGTACGGCGATCATGGAGGAAAAGGAGGCGAGGGAGCTCGCAGGAGAGTTAGTTTTTGATGGAGTGGAGGCTTGCTACGGTGAGGAAGAGAAAGAGGAGGTGGTGGTCAAATCGACGGCTTGGGGTGCAGAGAGGTGGTTACGGTGTGAGTTGACAATAAAAGCGGGCTCGGCTGCGGCGTGGCTCCGAGTTCGCACCATTACGAATGGTGAATGGTGATGGCGAATGGCGATGGGAGGGGCGAACGACGAACGGCGATGGGAGGGGGAAAGGAGGTGATTTCAGCGACTAAGAAGTTGGGTGAAAGGGAAAATATTTTAGGTTTTAGGGGATTTATTTGGCTAAAAAGAAGTGTTTGGTTACAGGTTTTGGGGGTTCTAAGGCTGGAATAGGACTATTTGGCTGTTGGGATATGGCATTTTGGGCTGGAATAAAATCTAGAATAGAGGCTGTTTGGTACTGTGGATAAGGCTGTTTGGTTCTATTTTTCTGAGTTTTCTCCCTTTTCTTAGTATTTTCGCTCCGTTTTACCTAGATGGAAGAAGAGAAATTTATTTATAGTTAAACAAAACAAATTAAATTAAAAGGAAAAGAAAGGAAAAGAAAAGAAAAGAATAAATAGTAAATAATAAAAAAATGAAAATAAATAATAAAAGAAAAAATAAAGATTGGGTTGCCTCCCAACAAGCGCTTGTTTAACGTCGCTAGCTTGACGCCTCTACTAGTATTGGACTGGTCCGACTGAATTCTTTCATTTGTATGGGCTTGGAAATTCTCATTTTTTATCACATCCACCATATTTGGGTTTAATCGTCCTTGCGCCTTTTTCATTGGTTTCATATTTTCCTCCAAGGGCTGATCCCTTTTGAGTCCGCAATGGTCTCATCATTCTCCAAAAATGCATATTTCAGATGCTCAGGAAACGATTTCAACTCCAACTCTGGTGCCTGTATAACAGAAGGTAAAAGTTTAGTACTTGGAGATAACAACTCATTAACAAATTCAAATTCATCAAGCTCAAATTTATCATCATAAATTGACTCAAAATTTTCTTCCACTAATTAGTCAATTGTGTCAACACAATTTACGCTCAAGATTTCACTGGGATGGCTAATGGCGTCGTAGACATTAAACTTCACGATCTCCCCATCAAACTCCATCATAAGAGTTCTACTTCGAACATCGATTTTGGTACTAGCCGTACTAAGGAAGGGTCATCCCAACAAGAGATCTAAAGACACGGGAGTACTTTCCTCCTCCATTTTTATCGCATAAAAATTTACAGGAAAAATAAGTTCGTTAACTTTTAACAACATGTCCTCGAGGACTCCTTCGAGATGCACAACAGACCTGTCTGCCAATTGAATGATAACACCTGTTTTTGTCAAAAAACCTACGTTAAGTGATTCATAAATAGAATATGGCATTACATTTATGGAGGCTTCTAGATCACACATAGCCTTTTTAATTCCCAAATGACCTATTTTGCATGGTATTGCAAACATTCCCCTATCCTTACATTTTTCTGGCATTTTCCGCTGTAACACTGCGGACACATTTTCACCAACATTCACCCTTTCATTACCTGTTAACTTCTGCTTGTTGGTGCAAAGCTATTTAAGAAATGTAGCATACCTCAGTATTTGCTTGATGGCATCCAACAACAAAATTTTGATCTCGACATTCCTAAATGTTTCGAGGATCTCCTTGTCCTCTTTACCTTTTGACTCTAGTTGAAACGTTCGGAAAGGGAGGTTGGATTTTAGGCGAGAGGTTTGGTCAAGTCGTTCGTCTTTTTGAGTTTTTCTGGCGATTTCTTGGCCAAGATTCTGTCGAGAATCGATTCGATACCTTTTTCTTCAACGCCATCGTGCATTCGCGTTTTACCTCGAATTTGGTTACATCGTATCGCAGCTTCCCTTGAGAACTTATTCTCTCAATTGATGTGGTTAACTCCCTTATGGATGCCTCAATTTTCTATTGAAATTAAGAACATTAGCTACTAATTTATTTACAAGAGCTTTTAGAGAGTTACTTGAATTTTATAGTTGTTGTAGAGGTCGGTTTTGGTATGGCTGATTATACCGTGGATTAGCTCCATAACTCAAGTTAGGATGGTTGTAACATCCTAAATTTTTGGGCCTATGCGTTTAATGGGTGAATATGTGGAATGAGTTAATTTAAGTGTTAGGGGCCCAAATTTTAAGTTTTAAGGAGCCCAAATCTTCTAATTTAAGTTAGTTAAATTTGGCATTAGGGATTAGGGAAGTGGACGTCACAAGGCTCTTTTTTTTTGTGGAATTTTATTATATTTATTCTATGTGGATAATAAGCAGATAAAGGCTATTATTTAGGGATTTAGTCTTTAAGGATAATAAGTAGATAAAGACTATTTTTGAGGAGATAATAGATTGAGATAAGGGAAATGGGATAGGAGCTATCATGTGTGGCAGTGTTGGCTGAAAATCAATCTCTGCTAAAAGGAGGAATCGGTTTTCTATATAAAGAGGGGGTGTACCGAAATTTTGGAAGCCTTTCTTTTATTTTCTTTTCTCGTCTTCTTCCTCTCAAAAGCCGAAAACCACCATTTTCTTCACCCTTTCTTCCTCTCTAAAATTTCACGGTTGGTAGATCTTTTAACCTCTATTATTATTTTCTTCTAATCCCTAAAAGCCAAAATCACATCTCTATTATTCTATTCTTCTCCTTAATACTCATTGGCCAAATCTCTCTTAGCCATCTCTTCAATTCTTAAATCTTCTAAAAATCGAAATTCTTAGATCTCACCTCCTGAAGTTGCCGATTTTTCTTCAGTAAAGTCTGCTTATGTCGAATCTAAAGAAAATAATAGGTATGTGTCAATTTTGAGTTTCCAATATTTCTCCAGCTTTTCAATGTCCCTAGCCGAATGGCTATTTAGTGACTAATCAAGGTTTTTTCTTATTTTCGGCATTTTAGGATCTGAAGAGGAGTCCAACGCTTAGATCTCTAAGTCAAAGATCAGTAACATTCAAGTCATGTTATTTTCAGGATTTCAAGGTAAGGAGATTAGTTTATTTATAAATATATGAAATCGGGTAGAACAACGACCATGGCCGAATATAGGAAAGGCCCTATTTTCACATCTTTTCAGCTTTTTGAGCAAAGTTGTAGATCGGGATAACAAGGATATCAACTAAGAATATTGGATTTCGCGATATCAGGTGTGTAACACCTTCCCACCATCTAGATCTGTTTGATTAATATATGATTATAAGTCTTATATGTTTTGATAAATGCCGAAATCCGAGCATAATAGAGGAAACCCAAAGAGGGTAAAAACAAATCATCAGGTTAGTGAATGTTCTAATTAAACAATATAAGTATATTGATTTTATGTGATTGCATGGGTTGGGTTTGATGAAAGGAGGAAGTTATATGTTGTAGCGATTTTCACCGTGATCTATTGTAGCAGTTTTTATCGTGATCTGTTGTAGTGGTTTTTACCGTGATCTGTTGTAGTGGCTTTTTCCGTGATCTGTTGTAGTGGCTATGGCCATGATCTGATGATGAGCATCATGACTGCCATCAAGGCGTGTAGCGGTGTGGGTTGATTGTAGAAATCCCCAATGGTGTGAATGGTGGTATGCAGGCGTGTAGCGATGGAAACCTAGGATTTGGGTTGGGCTTGCATATTATTTATATTATGTATATTAATTATGATTATTTTAGTTTTATGGGGCTAAGGCCCAAATCTAATGGTGCATGAGGGTTGCACACGAGTCTCATGACTTAACCAATTAATTAACATTTCGGTAGCATTTAGTGGATCGACTGGGTTGGAGAGGAGCTTAAGGTGGCCATGCAAAAGAACATTTGGATCCACAAAAAGACTCTAGTTATTATTTTATATTCTTATTTAGTGAATTTTAAATCTCGTTGTAATAAGGCCATGGGCCACCGTTTATATTTTGTTTTATTACGGGCTTTTATTACTTTTAGTTATTTAAATTTTATTTTAATTGAACTAAGGCATGTATTTAAATTTGGGTTTTTAATTCATAAAGGCATATTTCACTTAAAACTATAAATTATAAATTTTCCTAATAAAAGGTTAAACTTTACCAAATTGTTTTTCTGAAAATGCGACATGTTTTACAAAACTTCCTTAGTGACATACCAGATCCGGTTGTAGTGTTTGGGTTGGGTTTGGGGTGTTACAATGGTCCCTCCACCCTGGGTTATAGGCATTAGCGTAGGGATCATATTGCCTCTGTGGTGGCCCAGGGAAATTTCCCATTGCATCTAAACGAGCCATAGAGTCATCATGCAAACTGGGACCTGCATCAGTTGTTTGCTCAGGTGTAGCACATATTCTACACAGCGAGCTGGTTTAGCTTTTTCTGCAATAAGAGAATTCATCATATTAGTAAGTCTATCAAATTTATCCTCTAAGGTTGAATTACTTAGCTAGTGAACCCTTCTAGGGGGTTCAGTATATGCTCAGAATTGCTAAGAATTTGCAGCTATTGTGGAGATTAAGTCCCTTGCTTATTGCGAAGTCATGTTGACCAATGCTCATCCACTAGCGGCATCTACCATATTCATCTCCATAGGTTTCAAGCCCTCATAAAAGTACTGGAAGAGAGATTTCTCTGTTATACCGTGTTGTGGGCAGCTTGCACACAACTTTTTAAACCAATCCCAATAATCGTCAAGAGTCTCTGCTTCTTTTTGCCTTATTCCCACGATCTCTCTTCTTAGCTCACCGCTTTCTAGATCTTGGAAAAACTCATTGAGAAATAAATGTGATAAATCAGCCCAAGTAGTAATAGATCCAAGAGGTAAATAAAATAACCATTCCCAAGCTGAATCTGCTAGAGAAAAAGGGAAAGCGTGTAATTTAATTTGATCCTCAGTTACGCCTTGAGGTTTCATACTCAGACAAACCATATGAAACTCCTTCAAATGTTTATGGGGGTTTTCATTTTGTAACCCTCGAAAAGTTGGCAGCAACTGAATTAACCCTAATTTTAATTCAAAATCTGTATCCATAGTAGGATACACGATGCACAACGGTGGTTGTTCTGTTAGAGCTTCGGCCAGTTGTCAAATTGCTTGAGCCATTGGTTGATTTGCCAAATTCGGGTTTTCGTTAACCCTAGTTTCAAGCACTTCTTCAGGTGAATTGATTTCTACTTTTTTGCCTTTAAAAGCCTGAGTAGGGTTTTTGTTAACCCTAGACTCTGCTTCATCGTCAATTCTAATTTCTGGAGGTGGATTGCTTTGAGTCCCAACCACCATTGAGTGCTTTTTCCTTAGTTTTGTTTCCTTGTGATTAGCTTTTGCAATCTTTTCAATTTCTGAGTCAAACGCAAGAGTGCCTGGAGCAGATCTGGTCATAGAAAATAAAAAAACAAGATTAGCACGTTACCGATCCCCGGCAACGGTGCCAAAATTTGATGCGTTGTTGAAAACACCAAAAATATCCTATTCCCTACAAAAAAATGAAAAAGAACAGTAAAGGGGAAGTAAGGTCGAATCCTCAGGGACCGAATTGTACGAATGCTCGTTCTTGAAATCCTGGACAATTTCTTAACCAAGAAAACTTGCGTTCCCAGAAAAAAATAAAAAAATAGAATTAATAATTTTGATCTGGAAAATTAAAAATAACAGAGTTTAAAGTGAATTGAAATTACGAGAATAAATTGTGAAAATTAAAATGAGGAAAATAAAAAGAGTTTGGAGAAAGTTTCTTATGTAGAGAGATTCCAGCCTCCAGTTGCCTTGATCTGCCTTGGGTTTAATCCTTGGCTTTTAGATGATCCTTCTCAGCCTGAATAAGCCAGTTATAGTAGAAGAGGACACCTATGACCACCAACTCTAAGGATTTAGACTTAAATTTGGTGGAACCTGACTCTAGCCAATAATTGCTCTTGTGGGATCATCTATGCTAGATCAACATTTCTCAATGGCGAATCCCACGGCATTTTGTCTCTCGGGCTCGCCAACCTCTGACGTAGTAAGCTAACGAACCGACTGTGCAATCCTTCCAAAACATACAAAGCGGTCGCCTTTGCATACGTTGAAAAGTTTACTTCTTAAGGGACCTAGACGGAGGCATCAGCCTCGTAGTGCGGAGAAACAATGAATACCCTGTTGAAAAGGCTAAGTGCTGATTCTAAACCTTAAGAACCCTTTTTGGGGATTTTCTGCAACCTTTGGCTAGATGGGCTTTAGTGGCTCATGGTTGTGGTGGAAAAGAAATAAATATATAATAAAAATAGAGATTTTATTAAAAGGAAATATGGAAAGAACAAAATACTTATGGGGGAGTGTTTACAGAAAAAAGATCAACCCCCATTTGAGTCACCTCTCCCCCTATTTATAGTGCTAAGATAGATAGACTAATCCTACTCAAATTCCTAAAGATAATTACAAATAATCAAAGATAAATAAAGATAAATAAAATAAATCCTAAAATTAAATAATCCTTAATAATTATCTTAATATTAATTATCCTAATATAATCAAAATAGAGTCTAGTAGAACAAAAACTCTTCTTTTTACATTTCAACCCTTGTGTCCTCCATGCTTGCACTTTTGGTACCAACTTTTCCCCATATACACATTGGCCCATTTATCTCTAAATTCACGCTTTTGGCCCTTAATTTTGTTTTTGCCTCAATTTAATCCCTATAAGATAAAATATCATAAATAGCTCAAATTAGCGGGATCATACTCGAATAAGTACATAATTAATACATAAAAATATGTTATTCTAGAGTATTATCACTTGGACCATATTCAGACGACCGTATTATAATCCACTTTATTAAGAAATTCATTTTCTCATGACAAACTCTTCTATTTAGCAATCAAATCTGAATCAACACTTCCTTTCTATGATGTGAATGCAATGCAATCAAAACAAAAGAGAACACGTTAGTACAAGAGAAATAAATAACAAAATAGGGTACCTATCTGGGTGACCACTAGGGTTCAATATAAGTCTATCTAGGGTTGGCTCTTAAGGATCACTATATGTGGCTTAGTTCTAAGGGTGGGTACCTAAACCAGCAGATTCCTCAATCCTCACCCATTATAGGCTTATATGGATCGAGTTCAGTTCAGGGGAATGCATTTCCCTATGGCCATGCCGAGGTGAAAACCTCACGAAGACATAGGTACGGATGTATACCGGAAGCAGTCCACTAGCCCATACGGAGGTGAAAACCTCACGAAGGCATAGTTTCTTACTCCCACTTAAAAAGGTGTGACCACAACGGTCATGCAATGCAATGCAAAGATATTTTTGAAAAAAATTAGAACTACATGCAATAAAAAGAATCATAGTTTTTTCAAATAAATTTGGACAAAAGGACAGGAAATAATCAATTTTACGACTTGACTCTCTTATTGTCCCCAGCGGAGTCGCCAAGCTGTCGAAACCATTTTTTATTTTAAAAAACGGGGTCGACTTTAAAAAAAATAGAGTCGCCACCAATCCTTTTTGCTTAGGTGTGATAGGATCACCTTATAAAACGTTTTATTTCAAAACATTAATTTTGGCCTATGAAATTCAAGAAAACGGGTTCGGGAGTCGGTTACATATGAGGAAGGATTAGCACTCTTATAACGCCCAAAATTGGTACCTAATTGATAATTTCATGTCTTAATGTCGAAAATTCAAAAAGATTTGAAAACATGATTTCTTTAAAAAAAACTTGAACAATTTGAGTTACAATTTGAGATTTCTTTGTTCCGAAAAAATACAAACATCACATCCAACACGTTAGGACATGATATTTTAAACCCTCGTAACCAAAATCATCTCATGACTTACAAAATTTATTAAAAGGATATTTAGTTATTTAGTCAAAAGGAAAATCGAAACCCAGCACGTTAGGGCACTATTCCTCGAATTTCTAAGTACAAAACATTGCCTTATTTTCTGAAATCCTCAGATAACAAAACGTCATATCCAGTAAGTTAGGACACGACAATTTTGAATTCTTGTAGGACACGACAATTTTGAATTCTTGAGAATAAGTTTTTATTTAACCTTTAAAAGGAAAGTAATAGGTTCTTTGGACTCGAAGGGGAAAATCAAAACATAGTAACTTAGGGTGCGGTTTCTTTCGAACCCTAGAACACGGAGTGTTTGCTTATTTTGAAAATATAATGTGATCATAACGAAATGGAAAATGAATTTTAAAATAAAATGTAAAAGCGATTTACAAGTCTTTGGCTTGTATAACAACATGATGTGATAAAGTATAACAACAATAGTAAGAGTAAGAATAAAATACAATAAAGTAAAAGCAAGATAAACAAATGAAATAAAATAAAAGAGAATTGTAACAATAATGGAGGCTATATACAATAATAAAAACCATAAAATGATAATAATGGTAACAAAAAATGTGATAATAACACTAATATGTATTAATAAATAAATAATAGTAAAAATATATATATTAGTAACAATAATAATAATAATAATAATAATAGTATTAGTAATAATAAAATAATAGTATTGATATTAAAAAAATAGTAATAATAGTACAAAAATAATAGTAATAGCAAAATAAAAGTATATTAATTATAAAAATAATAATATATGTTATTATACAAATAATTAGTAAAAATAAAACAATAATAGAAATAAGGAAAATAGTAATAATAATGGTAATACTAAAAATAATAATAACAATACTAATAATGATAGATATAATAATAAATATAGCTATAGCTATAGTAATAATAATATATAAAATAATAGTGATAATAGAAATACAAATGAATAGGATATTAATAATAAAGTTAATTATAAAAATAAAAAACAATAGTGGTAACATTAAAATAATAGAAAAGCAATAATAATAATAATAATAATAATAATAATAATAATAAAAATTAGTAATGAAAATAAAAAATAATTGCTAATAGTAATAAAATATATACAAAATAAAATAAAATCATATAAAATAGCACAAATAAAAATTAACCAAATTAAAAACAATGGGGATCAAATTAGGATTAAAGCAAAATTATGGGCTAAAATATAATAAATAAATAGCTAAAGGATTAAAATCAAAAGAAAAATAGAAATAGGACTAAATTAAAAAAACTGAAAAATGTCGAAGGACTACGGGCATAAGTAGCCCATTTTTAAAAAAACAAGCGGATCCTTGGAGCGGGTCGAGTCAACACGCGGGTCGTCTCCATACAGCGCCGTTTTGAGGCCACAGAAACGGGCCCTAAACGACGCCATTTTGGGTCCTTTATAAAAGCAAAATTAAAAAAAAAAAATCAGTCTCCCCTTTATTTTCAAAAAGAAAAACAGAAAGGCTACCCCTTTCTTTCTCGACTGGGTGATTTTCGGCTCTGGGCTCCGACGAGGTCTCCGGCTGATCGCCACTATGTCCTCGCCAGTAGGCGCCCCGTCGACCACCAGTATCTGATTATGTCTGGAATTAAAAAAAAGTAAGTTTTTTTCTTTTTAATACTATATTTTATATATTATGTAGTTTTTTTAAAAAATAAAATCTTTATACATACATGCAATTACAGTTTACATGAAGAAGAAGGAAAAAAATGTAAATGAAAGAAAATAATAAAACCTTGCGCCCTTTTATACTCTTGTATTTTTGTATATTCTCAATGTATTTTGCTGTATATTTCTTTACGTATGTATCTCTGTCTCTGTGTAAAAATCGTGTGTTCTGTTACAGATTTTTTTGGGATTTTATAACCGAGAAAATAAAAAAGGAAATACAAAAAATTGTGTCTCGTTTGCCTTTTTGTTGCTCTTTCCTTTTTTGCAGGTGGGAGGCGTAGATCTCGGCATGGGGCGTCATTCGGGCGCGGATTGAGGCTGGATGAGGGGCTGATTTGCGGCGCAAGGGGATGAGCTATTGAGGCTTGCGGCACCTAGGGTTTCAGAAACCCTAGGCTTCTGAAACTGTTTTAGGTTTTGAGTCGTGTAGGTTGGGCTAGAAATTGGGCTAGATTAAGTTTGGGTTGAAACGGGCTTCAGGTATTTAGTTTTAGGTATTGGGTTCTGTTTTAGGCCTGGTGGTATTTGGGCCATTAAAATTAGGCTTTGTAAAATGGACTGTATAAAAAAATAAACTTGGGCTGAAACACCCCAAACCCATTATAAGCCTGACGGATCTGGTATGCTTCTAAAGAAAAACCTTTCAAATTCTATTTGGGCTTTGCCAAAACTTATGTGATTTTGAAAGCAGTTGATTTGGGTTGGGCTTAAATTTAAAAAAAATTGTGTTGTTTAGATGTTAATACATTCAACTCTAATATTTAAGAGAAATTTACTTTTAACTTTAATTGGATAATAATCGTATCATACTAAGTAATTTGAAAGCATGCATAAACAATTTAACACTTTGGCCTTATTACATCAAATAAAAACCGTAGTAATTTAAAACTTAAATATAAATAAAAATAAGACAATCTTTGAGCTTTGCATGGCCTCCACTGAGCTCTTGCCGACCGGTCCATTCTGCGTGTCACTGAAAAATAGTCCCACAAGTGGTGAGTCAAGCAGACTCAATGTGTACAATCAACACTAAGTCTCAAGCAGTTCGGGCATGTCACATCATACATATTCACATAGCATTTATATAGAATGATGCAATTCCAGAACCCAAGCCTATATAACCATCCGCTACACATCACCGTACCAACCGTCACACCGTGCGGACTACTAAGTCAACCCTCCATCCGCTACACACCATCGAAGGCGATCATTGCGGTTGGCGTGCTCATCGCCCTTATAATTTCATGGCATAGCCACCATATATATATATTCGTGACATAAGTCACCACATTCATATATTGTGACATAAGTCACCACATTCGGATATTGTGACATAAGTCACCACATTCACATATTGGGGTATAAAACCACCAATTCACTTCCCTTTACATATCACCCATATGCCCCATGTCATGCAAAACATGCAAAATTATGCCTTATGCTTTATTCACATTCTTATAGTTGCACTTATGTGCCATAATAGATCGTATTATATTCCTAGTAGGAGTAGGAAAAAGCGTGCACTGAGTACTTTGTACCATCGCATGGTAACTTAGCCACATTCACATTATTATAACATATATATTAAACATTGCCTTACATCTATTAAGAGATAGTGTGGAGTACACACCTGATTTACTTAGCAAATTCACTCCAAATCCCAAAAATCCAATCTACTGCTTTAGATCTTTACTGCCTATATTCGGCCAACCCCAATCTGATTAGTAAAAAGCCACTCGGCTATAAAACCAAATGCTAATAGGATTATTGTGATCAAATTCTTACCTTGGTGCCGATTTTACTATGAATCAAATCTGGAAAACTTTGTGCTATTCCTTCCTTCAATCGGCCAATGCTAGATCATTCGACTTGGTTAGTTTTCGGCTTTTAAGTAAATAAGAACTAGATCTTAATTCACTAATAGACCTTGGCCGAATGTACCTATGTGCTTACCTTGTGATTTGAAATCCGAAAACTTGTCACTTGTCTTGAGGAGATGTCGAAATACCTATAGGCATTGGTTAGATTTAATTCTAACTTTAAGTCACATAAAAGTGGCCTATGTCCAATCGTGCCTTACCTTAAATCTTAGAAATCCAGAAACTTTGTTGTGCTTCTCTTTGTAGTCAACAACTACTAAATCCGGAAGACCCTTCAAAGTTTGACCAAAGACATTGATGGCATTAGAATCTTAATCTCACTTAAAGAAAAGAAATAAGATGATGACTATAGATCCTTACCCTTTATATTAAAATCGTGACACCTTTACTTCAATCCCCGAGCTATTCGGCTATGGCCTAAATTGACCACTCGATTTGACTTTTGATGAACATTGTAGGATTTGGCTTTAACAAGGAAAGCAAAGAGAGTATGGGCTTAGGAAGAATCGGCTATGGGGGGCTTTTGAGAGGAGGGTATTCGGCCTTTGATGAAAAAAAAAGAAGAAAAAGGTGAAGAATTCGGCTAGGCTTTGCTTGAGTTTTAGGCTTTGGCAAACTAAAAGAGAAGAGGAAATTTTTGCTAGAGGATTTCGGCAGATGAACAAAAGAAAAAGAAAGAATAAAGGTTGGCCTCTCCTCCTTGCCGAAAATACTATACCAAGAATCCCCTATTCGGCCAACACTATCAATTCCCTTGTTTTTCTCTCTTTATCTCTTTAATAAAAATAATCCACGTTTATCTCTTCTTCATCATAACAAAATAATTTAAAATAAATCCTTATTTATCTTATGCTTAGCAAAATTTCCAAGGAATTTAAGCACATCTTAAACTCCTCTTAGAGACTCCCTTGCAGTCCATCTCTTCCTCATATTGCATAAAAATAAAAGCTTCATGTAGCTTCCTCGCTGACTCGAACCTTGGCCCATTTGCACTGTTAGTGGCGTCATTCACAGAGGCCCTAAGTGGCACCTTGCAACCACTTTACCAAGCCCATTTGTGTGTCACAATTCCTCTACTATTTCTTTTAAGGCCTTCTGCTTAGCTTCCCTTTTAGATTTAGAATCTAATACTTTCTAAGGCATTTGTCTCTGCTAAGATTCACGAATTCACAATGCACATGCACAACACTCATAATCATGCTATTTCATATTATTAAGCAAAAATGCATAGGCCATAATTCGGGATATTCTGCTTCTACCCCTTAAATAATTTCGTCCCCGAAATTACATTGAAATAAGTGAGAATCTTGTTGTCGCATCGTCTCTTACGGCTCACACGAAGCTTCTTAGATCCATGATTACGCCATAACACTTTGACTAGAGGCCCGATTTCCTCAGTAACACTTTCACATCTCGTTCTAAAATCAGATCGGCTCCTCCTCGTAGGACAAATCGGCCTTATCTCCACCTCTTCAACCGCACTACATGAGATGGATCCGATCGATATGACGTAGCATGGAAACATGGAATACATCGTGCATCTCCTTCAACTCCAGTGGCAACTCCAATTGATATGCCACTAGTCCAATTCACTTTAAAACCTTATAAGGTCCTATAAACCTTGAACTTAACTTCCCTTTCTGACCAAATCTCATTACCTTTTTCCAAGGCGAAACCTTCAGAAACACTTGATCTCCCACATCAAATTCTATTTCCTTCCGTTTGAGATCTGTATACGACTTCTGCCTATCAGACACCTCCTTTAATCGTGCCTGAATTATCTTAACCTTCTCCTTAGATTTAGCCACAATCTCTAGACCCAAAACTCGACGTTCCCCTAATTCTGTCCAACATGTAGGAGTCCGACACTTTCGACCATACAGTGCTTCATACAGTGCCATTCGAATACTTGCCTGATAGCTGTTATTGTATGCAAACTCTGCTAAAGGCAAATATTCCTCCCAACTTCCTCTGAAATCCATCACACAGCCCCGTAACATATCCTCTAAGACTTAGATTACTTGTTCAGACTGGCCGTCCGACTGTGGATGAAAAGCCGTAGTGAAATCTAATTTGGTGCCTAAAGCCTAATGTAGTACTTTTCAAAATCGAGATGTGAACCTCGGATCCCTATCCGAGATGATTGATATCGATACTCCGTGCAACCTCACAATCTCTGCTACATACAACCTTGCTAACTTCTGTAGGGAGTAATCAACCCACACTGGAATAAAATGCGCTGACTTTGTCAGTCGATCCACTATCACCCATACCGAGTCCTTCTTAGTAGGCGTAAGGCGAAGCCCACTAACAAAGTCTATAGTGATTATCTCCCACTTCCATTGGGGAATTTGTATTGGCTGAAGCAATCTCGATGAAACTTGGTGTTCAGACTTAACTTGCTGACACATCAAGCATTTGCCAACAAATTCAGTCACTTCCCGTTTAAGACCAGTCCACCAGAACTATTCCCTTAGGTCTCTGTACATTTTACTACCTCCGGGATGCATAGCATAAGGGCTATTATGCGATTCCTGAAGAATTCTTTGCCTAAGCTCCTCGTCCTTCGACATACAAATCTTACCCTTAAAGCATAATACTCCCTCGTCATTAACACTATAACCCTCTAACTCTCCATTCTGCACTTGTCACAACTTAACACTTAGATCCTCATCAACCAACTGTCCCTCTTTCACTTCATTCAACCACGTTGGCTTAACTTGCAGCTCTGCCAATAGACTTCCATCATCATACAAGCTCAGATGTGCGAACATCGCCCTTAGATCCAACACAACCTTCCGACTTAGGGCATCCGCCACTACATTCGCCTTGCTCGGCTGATATTCTATGGAACAATCGTAGTCTTTGAATAGTTCCACCCACCTTCGCTGTCTTAAGTTCAACTCCTTCTGAGTCAACAAGTACTTAAGACTCTTGTGGTCTGTGTAGATCACCGACTTCTCTCCATATAGATAGTGCCTCCACCCTTAAGGGCAAAGACCACTACCGCCAATTCCAAGTCGTGCGTCGGGTAGTTAACCTTGTGTGGCCTTAGTTGTCAAGACGCATAAGCGACTACTTTCCAATCTTGCATAAGGACACCTCCCAATCCTGTATGGGAAGCATCACAGTATACTACAAAATCCTTCCCTGCCTCTGGCTGAATCAAAACTGGAGCTTCGGTCAAAACCTTCTTAAGCTTCTCGAAGCTCTCCTGTTGCTTATTGGTCCATATAAAAGGCACTTCCTTCCCTAATAACTTTGTTAAAGGTGCGGCTATCGACGAGAACCCTTCTACAAACCTTCTATAATAGCCTACCAATCCTGAGAAACTCTGAACTTCTGCCACAGACTTAGGGGCTTTCCAATCCAAAACTGCCTCAATCTTCCGAGGATCCACCCTTATTCCTTTAGCAGATACCACATGTCCTAGAAACGTCACCTCCTTAAGCCAAAATTCACACTTGCTGAATTTGGCTTAGAGCTTCTTCTCCCTCAACACTTGCAACACAATTCGGAGGTGCTCATCATGCTCTTCCTCTGACTTTGAATACACCAATATGTCATCTATGAACATAACAACGAACTGGTCCAGATAGGGTTGGAAAACCCGGTTCATCATGTCCATAAACGTGGCTGGGGTATTAGTCAAATCGAACGGCATTACCAAGAACTCATAATGCTCGTACCTTATTTGGAAAGTCGTCTTATGGATATCAGCCTCCTTCACCTTAAGCTGATGATATCCAGGCCTTAGATCTATCTTTGAGAATACTGCGGCTCCCTTAAGCTGATCAAACAAGTCATCAATTCTTGGCAACGGGTACTTGTTCTTGATGGTCAGCTTGTTCAACTGACGATAATCTATGCACATACGCATAGTTTCGTCCTTCTTCTTCACAAACAAGACCGGACTCCCCATGGAGACACACTGGGTCGAATGAACCCACAGTCTAGCAACTCTTGAATTTGAGCCTTGAGCTCAACCAACTCCTTTGGTGCCATTCTATATGGGGCAATTGACACGAGTCGCATGCCGTGACAAGTCAATTCCAAACTCCACCTCCCTGTCCGGGGGTATTCCAGCTAATTCCTCCAGAAAGACATCCACAAACTCCCTTACCGTTCTAACTCTACTAACTCCTCCTTCGTTCATATCCAAAGCACTAACGAGAGCCAGAAATGCTTTACACCTTAGAACCATCTTATCCGCTTTTAGAGTGAAACTCGTTAGACAGTAGTTCCTTCTTTCTCCTATCAAGATTACCACCTCATCCTCCAAGTCCTTAACTCCATTCGCTTGGCTGCACAATCCAATACAGCCCGATGCTCCACTAGCCAATCCATGCCAAGTATAAGATCAAATTCCCCGAAGGGTAATTCCATTAAGTCAACAGGGAATATGACTCTCTGAAGCTCCAAAGGCACACTCTGAAATATCTTGTTTACCACTACAGTTTGACCTAGTGGGCTTAGTACAGTCATCTCCCTATCAGAAAGTTCAGAGGCTATGTCTAGAGTTTCAACTACTCTACATGCAACATAAGAATGGGTCGAGCCCACATTAATTAAAGCAATATAAGGCTTGCCATAAATAAAGAATGTACCGGTTATGACATCCAGTGCATCATCATCCTCCCTACGGTGAACCGTATACACCAAGCCCGACTGTCTTGCCTTTGTATTACCACCATCTCGGCCTGATGTTCCACGTCCTCTTCCGGCACCATTTCCTCTACCATTCGGACCACGCCCTCGGCAAATTCTTTGTCCGCCTCTTCCACTGAGTAACACCACAGTGTGATCGATTCCCATCTTGTCTCATAGGACAGTCCTTAATCATATGGTCCTTAGACCTACATTTGAAACATCATCCTGTCTTCTTCCAACACTCTCCTAGATGCTTCTTTTCACACCGATCACAAGTGCGATATTGGCCTCCTATCACAGCCCGCTGACCTTGCGGCCCATCAACTCTAGGCCTCTTTTGCACATTCCTTACAATCTAGGCGACCTAAAACCCTTCTTACATCTATTACGATCGGTGTTACGCCTTACGAGAATCCTTGATACCCTCGGCTACTTTAGCCTTTTCCTGTCTGATAATCTCTCACTCCTGTTGGGGCTATTAATAACCTCAGGTCATCTCTTAGTCCGTCTTCAAACCGGGCACATCACTCATGCTCTGTAGACACTATGCCCCAAGCATAGCATTTCGATATAGAATTGACTTTATACTTATCTACAGACTTGTTCCCTTGAACCAACCCCAGAAATGCCTTCCTTTGTGCATTGATATAATGGGTACCAACATACTTCTTCTGGTATGCCGCCTTAGCATACTCCCAAGTAAGTTCCTCATTTGTAGCACCATCCTGCATCGTGAGCCACCATTGATATGACTCATCGCGAAGAAGCGACACCAACCCTTCGACTTCTCCTCGTCGGTTAAGTTGAGCTCATCCATAATTAGCTCGATCGCCTCCAACCAATACTCGGTGATTATTGGGTGCCACACCGAGATATACCACGAACACATCATTCGGTTGGCTCGGAGTCGCTCGGTCTGACTTTTGAGCTCCCATGCCTCCACTGCTCCACCACCCTTTCCAAAACCCGCGGCATCGCTTTGTGACCTGCGTCATCCCGTCGATCCTCGATATTCCACATCGAGGTGGTGGTGGTGGTAGCATTTCATTTTCGGATCCTTGACCCGATCTAACGGGTTCGAACCACGATCATTCACCTCTTCCACGGCCACGTACGTTATGACCACGTCCTCTTGAATTTATATTTTAATTTTCGTTTATCGATTAAAGAATTTTATGTATTAGCTTTGTTCCTTGATTTAACACGAACATTTTTATGTTTGATAGTTCTAGAAAGTAGTTCTTTGAGTCATACACATCTGATCTCACATCATTCATTTAGTCACACACATGAACTTGCGTTCATTATAGAGAAATGTTGTAGTTGTCGTTGTTTTGTTGTTTTTCACTACCTAGGGGTATTTCTATAATTTTGTCCTACAGGGGTATTTTGGTAATTTTCAAATTAGGGTATTTGAAAATGTTGCAAAATAGAGATTGTTAATATTTTGCAAAATTAAAATACTTGCCGAAAAAAAATTTCAGAGATGAAATGATAATTTTATACACTAGAGGTATTTTTGTAATTTTTCAAGCCAAGGTCTTTTCAAAAATTTTTTGCAAAATATGGTTCCTAGTGACTTTTCAAAACAAGGGTGTTTTTAAAGGTTTTTAATTTGAGGTACTTCGTTGATTTTCCTTCTTGAGGTATTTTGGTCATTTATGCAGGTTAGGGTAATTTGGTCATTTTGCAAATCGGGGTAATTTCAGTAAATTTTTCAAACCGAGGTATCTTGAATTTTCACAAGTTAGGGTTTCATGGATACTTTTGCAAAGTAGAAATTTTATTGAAATCAAGGGTAATATGGAAATTTTAGAACCAAGGGCATTTTAGTAATTTTTACCACTAGGGATATTTAGGTAATTTGTAAATTAAAATTTTTAGAAAGTTTTTCCAAAATAATAATTTTCACAATTCAAAAGGGTAGTTTTTTGACTTTTAAAACTAGGATTTCCATAAAAATGTGGCTAGTCCCTTTCGAGTTTTAATTATTGAGTTTAGCCCATGACTAAGTCCTCCTGGTTAGGGTGAACCGAAGCTACGCACCAGGTAGGATTCGAGTGGAGAGGAGGTGAGTCACGCGGACTTCCCAAGCTCCCACCGAAAGACATGCGCACAATGGTTGCCACACCCTAACTCGGTGACTTAACCACAAGTTTGTTTAATTAGGCACTTAAAATTTTATGTAATTGTTGGGGTAACCTAGTCATAGGGTTCAAGTACTTATCATGCTAATCTACGTTCCATTTCTACCCTTCTACAATCATACAATAATTCGCACAATAGATAGGGGTACTTACCTGGTGGACTTCGTGTCGGAGACTCAGGTGCCATGCCAGAAAACCTACTTATTTCTCAAAATTTTTCACAAAATTCTTTTGGGCTTAATTTTGAAAGCGTTTTAGGCCTTAAACCCAAGTAGAGAGTTTAAAAGCGGGCTCGATACCAAGTTTGAAACACCCGACCCACAAGCCACGATCGTGTCTGGTATGCTTCTAAAGAAAAACCTTTCAAATTCTATTTAGGCTTTGCCAAAAACTTATGTGATTTTGAAAACAGTTGATTTGGGTTGGGCTTAAATTTAAAAAAAAAACCGTGTTGTTTAGATGTTAATACATTCAACTCTAATATTTAAGAGAAATTTACTTTTAACTTTAATTGGATAATAATCGTATCATACTAAGCAATTTGAAAGCATGCATAAACAATTTAACACTTTGGCCTTATTACATCAAATAAAAACCGTAGTAATTTAAAACTTAAATATAAATAAAAATAAGACAATCTTTGAGCTTTGCATGGCCTCCATGAGCTCTTGACGACCGGTCCATTCTGCGTGTCACTGAAAAATAGTCCCACAAGGGTGAGTCAAGCAGACTCAATGTGTGCAATCAACACTAAGTCTCAAGCAGTTAGGGCATGTCACATCATACATATTCACATAGCATTTATATAGAATGATACAATTCCGAACACAAGCCTATATAACCATTCGCTACACATCACCCGTACCAACCATCACACCGTGGGGACTACTAAGTCAACCCTCCATCCGCTACACACCATCGAAGGCAGTCGCTGCAGTCGACGTGCTCATCGCCCTCATAATTTCGTGGCATAGCCACCACATATATATTCGTGACATAAGTAACCACATTCATATATTGTGACATAAGTCACCACATTCGGATATTGTGACATAAGTCACCACATTCACATATTGGGGTATAAAACCACCAATTCACTTCCCCTTTACATATCACCCAAATGCCCCATGTCATGCAAAACATGCAAAAATTATGCCTTATGCTTTATTCACATTCTTATAGTTGCAATTATGTGCCATAATAGATCGTATTATATTCCTAGTAGGAGTAGGAAAAACGTACCTGAGTATTTTGTACCATCGCATGGTAACTTAGCCATATTCACATTATTATAACATATATATTAAATATTGCCTTACATCTATTAAGAGATAGTGTGGAGTACACACCTAATTTACTTAGCAAATTGACTCCAAATCCTGAAAATCCAATCTACTGCTTTAGATCTTTACTGCCTATATTCGGCCAACCCCAATATTATTAGTAAAAAGCCATTCGGCTATAAAACCAAATGCTAATAGGATTATTGTAATCAAATTCTTACCTTGGTGCTGATTTCACTATGAATCAAATCTGGAAAACTTTGTGTTATTCCTTCCTTCAATCGGCCAATGCTAGATCATTCGACTTGGTTAGTTTTCAGCTTTTAAGTAAATAAGAACTAGATCTTAAATCACTAATAGACCTTGGCCGAATGTACCTATGTGCTTACCTTGTGATTTGAAATCCCGAAAACTTGTCACTTGTCTTGAGGAGATGTCAAAATACCTATAGGCATTGGTTAGATTTAATTCTAGCTTTAAGTCACATAAAAGTGGCCTATGGCCGAATACATGCCTTAACTTGTTGTGCTTCTCTTTGTAGTCGACAACTACTAAATCCCGGAAGACCCTTCAAAGTTTCGGCTAAAGACATTGATGGCATTAGAATCTTAATCTCAGCTTAAAGAAAAGAAATAAGATGATGACTATAGATCCTTACCCTTTATATTAAAATCGGCGACACCTTTACTTCAATCCCAGAGCTATTCGGCTATGGCCTAAATCTTGACCACTCGATTTGACTTTTGATGAACACTATAGGATTTCAGATTTAACAAGGAAAGCAAAGAGAGTATGGGCTTAGGAAGAATCGGCTATGGTGTGGTTTTGAGAGGAAAGTATTTGGCCTTTGATGAAAAAGAAGAAGAAAAAGGTGAAGAATTGGCTGAGGCTTTGCTTGAGTTTTGGCTTTGGCAAACTAAAAGAGAAGAGGAAATTTTGCTAGAGGATTTTGGCGGATGAACAAAAGAAAAAGAAAGAATAAAGGTTGGCCTCTCCTCCTTGCCGAAAATACTATACCAAGAATCCCCTATTCGACCAACACTATCAATTCCTTGTTTTCTCTTTTATCCCTTTAATAAAAATAATCCACATTTATCTCTTCTTCATCATAACAAAAATAATTTAAAATAAATCCTTATTTATCTTATGCTTAGCTGAAATTTCCAAGGGAATTTAAGCACATCTTAAACTCCTCTTAGAGACTCCCCTTGTCACCCATCTCTTCCTTATATTGTCGCAAAAATAAAAGCTTTATTTAGCTTCCTACACGACTCGAACCTTGGCCCATTTGCACCTGTTAATGGCGTCATTCACAGAGGCCCTAAGTGGCACCTTGCAACCACTTTACCAAGCCCGTTTGTGTGTCACAATTCCTCTACTATTTCTTTTAAGGCCTTCCTGCTTAGCTTCCTCTTTTAGATTTAGAATCAAATACTTTCTAAGGCATTTGTCTACGCGCTAAGATTCACAGAATTCACAATGCACATTCACAACACTCATAATCATGCTATTTCATATTATTAAGCAAAAATGCATAGGCCATAATTCGGGATATTACATGGACATTTGTTTTTTATTTTATTTCTGTTTGGTTTGTTTCATGGGCCCGGGCAAAATGGGCCTCTTACACACATCAAAAAGATTTTGATACAATTCCTTATATGTCATCGGGATGGGTGTGAAATGGAGCTTTTCTGTATTTGGCCTCGAATTGGATTCCTCCTTTGAAGAGCCTTGATAGTTAGGGGTTACAGCCCTCGGCTGGCCTACGGTGATTGATTTGGGATGCATGCTCAGGATACTCACTTCATTTTCCTTGTTTCTCGGGGCTGATCTTTTGATGCTTTCTCTCGTGTCTATCCTCCCATTCCTTACCGCATTTTCAATCATCTCACCGGACATTACTATATCTAAAAAGCTTATGGTGGCGCTTCCCAAATCTGAAAAGCTTATGGTGGTGCTTCCCAACATATGGTTAATGAATGGGGCTTTTAAAGTATTGATGAAAAGCATCGTGGTTTCCTTTTCTAAAAGCAGCGACTGAACTTGATGGCAACTTCCCTCTATCTTTGCGCATACTGCCTGAAACTTTCATTCGATTTTTTCTCCATGTTTTGCAAGGTGATTATGTCAGGCGTCATGTCTGTCGGATGATTGTATTGTTTCATAAATGCTTATGCTAGGTCTCTCCAGGAACTAATCCTAGCATGGCTCAATTGGTTGTACCACCTGGACGCTGCCCTCACCAAGCTATCTTGGAAACAACGGATCAATAGTTGATCGTTATTAACATACCTAGTCATCCGTCTACAGAACATGGTAATATGGGCTTCAGGACAGCTAGTCCCATTGTACTTCTCAAATTTTGGCATTTTGAACTTGTGAGGAAGTACCAAATCTGGAACCAAGCTCAAGTCTTTAGCATCAATTCCATGGTGATTATTAGCATTTTCCAAGGCTTTGAATTTTTCTTCCAACCACCTACAACGGTCCTCTAATTGCCTTGGCAATTCAAATCTTGTCCCTTCCCTCTCTGCTATATCTAAATCAGGGATAACAGGATTAGTAGGGTTATCTCCTGGGTTAGATCCTAAGCCAACTTAGAAATTCATGGGCACTCCAGTATTAGCTTGACCTTGTTGAGGCCTAATTGTAAAGAACAGCCTTCGAGGATATGCTTCAGGTTGTGTTTGTGCATGCGGTGGGGTAAAACCCGAAGGATAATCCTCATTATCTTCAACAACATTAGTCATGGGGCCTTTTCCTTTGTCCATTGCCTCATTCAGTAGCTGAGTCATTTGAGCCACCATATTCTTTTAGGCTTCCATCATTTGTTCCCTCATATTTTACTGGATCTTTGCCAACTGCTCTTGCAGCTAGTCTTGCATGTCTATTTGGAACTGTTTGAGTCTTTGATCCATATTTTTTTGTCTTAGCATGTGTACCATAACAGTGTTTAGTTTCCAGATTAACTTTCTCTCTTTCTCTGAAATAACTTCAACTAATTAGGGTCCTTCTATAGATTTTAATGCATATGATGCAATGTAATGCAAATGCATGAAATGAATGCAAAAAGAAAGAGAGGTGTTGGTTCTGAATTCAATTGCATTAGAGCAACTTTTCTAGAAAATAAATTCCTTTACATAAAACGAATATTTATATGGCCTTTCCCTCATATTCCAAGCGAAAACATTGATCCCTTTCTTCTTATCTGGATATTAAGGTCCAATCTCGTGAACTTTCTAATAAATGTCTCTACTAGCTCTTTTTACTTGATCTGGGCCGCGACTCACTGCTCACTTATTTCCACAATTCTTGTTAACCTCTTCAAGAAAGTCGAGACGTGGTGATTCTCAAATAGTCTTTGTCAGCTTGAACCCTTGGGCAATAAAGTCTTGTATTCCTTCACGGACTATCAGTCTTCTCTCGTTGTGTTTACTTGGGCCATATTCGGAAGACCGTATTATAATCCACTTTATCAAGAAATCTATTTTCTCATGACAAACTCTTCTATTTAGCAATCAAATTTGAATCAACACCTCTTTTCTATGATGTGAATGCAATGTAATCAAAACAAAAGAGAACACGTTAGCACAAGAGAAATAAATTACAAAATAGGACCCTATCTGGATGACCACTAGGGTTTGGCATAGTTCCACCTAGGGTAAGCCCTTATGTTTTCTACATGTGGTTTAGCTCTAAAGTTGAAGTACCCGAACTAGCAGATTCCTCGATCTTCACCCATCATAGGCTCATACGGACCGAGTTCAGTTTAGGGGATTACATTTCCCTATGGTCATGCGAAAGTGAAAACCTCACGAAGACATAGGTACAGATGTATCCTGGAAGCAATCCACTAGCTCATGCGGAGGTGAAAACCTCATGAAGACATAGTTTCTCACTCCCACTTAAAGGTGCGGCCACAACAGTCATACAATGTAATGTGCGCAAGAAAATAACAATCATATACGATGGCACAAACAAATGCAACAAAACGATCGTAATTTTCAAATCAAATTTTCAAATTTTCAAATCAAATTTTTAAATTTTCGACAAAAAATAGAAAATAATCAATTTTACGGCTTGACTCTCTTATGCCCCCAGTGGAGTTGCCAAGCTATCGAAACCATTTTTTTTAAAAAACGGGGATCGACTTTAAAAACGAAAATGGAGTCGCCACCAATCTTTTTTAGAGGTGTGATCGGGTCACCTTGAAATTGATCATTTAATAAAAAACTTTTTGATTAAAACACTGATTTTGGTCTACGAAATTTGAGAAAATGGGTTTGGGAGTCGGTTACGTACGAGGAAGGATTAGCACCCTCGTAACGCCCAAAATTTGTACCTAATTGATTAACTAATGTCCTAATGTAGAAAATTTGAAAAATTTGAAATACGATCCTTTTATTTAAAAGAAAACTTGAATAAATCAAATTGTATGCCAAGACCCATTTATCTCAAAGAAATAAAATGTCACACCCAATGAGTTAGGATGCAACATTTCAAGACTTCAAAACTGAGCTTGCTTTTATTTGTAGTAAATCATTGCCTTGAGTCAACAAAATGTCATATCCAATAAGTTAGGACACAACATCTCAAATTCCCAAGAATAAGTTTTATTTAACTTTTTAAAAGAAAGTAATAGGTTCTTTAGACTCGAAGAAAAATCGAAAACCGATAAGTTAGGATACGATTTCTTTCGAACCATAGAACGCTTGAGTGTTTGTTTATTTTGAAAATCGGATAAAATGTAATGCGATCTTAATAAAATGGAAAATGAATTTAAAATAAAGTGTAAAATGTTTTACAATGCTAGCTTATATAACAACATGATGATGATAAAATATAATAACAATAATAAAGGTAGAAATAAAATATAGTAAAGCCAAAGCAAGATAGACAAATGAAATAAAATAAAAGACAATGGTAACAAAATGAAAAATATAGAATAATAATAATAGTAACGAAAATGCAACAATAATAATAAAATATATTAATAAACAAAAAATAGAAAAAATAAAAATAATATTAGTAATAATAATAACGAAAATAGCGATAATAATGTTGATAATAAAATAATAAATATTTTAAGAGGCCCATTTTGCGGGCTTAAATAACAAACCAAAAAAAATAAATAAAAATGTTCAGTTACAATCCATTTTACAAAATCAAAGCCCAAATAACCTTAGCCCAATACCCAAATACTACCAGACCCAAAACTAAACTGCCCAGCAACCCAAACTAAACCTAAACCCCAGATCCAGATACAAACGGCCCAAAGTGGCCCAATGCTTAGGTGAAGTCAGCAGAAACCTAGGGTTTCTGGGAAAACCTCGCGCCGTAAACAGCCTCGACACCAAGTCACTAGTCGTGCCGCAATCCATGCAAACTATGCCCATATCGCCGAAATCCTCGCCAACGACTTGCAAGAAAAGGAAAGAACAACAGCCAAACTTGGCAAAAATAGGACAAAATCCTTTGTTCCTTTTTTTTTTATTGTTATTTCGAGGATTATAAAAACCCATCAAATATGTAAACATGAGGGATACGGACACAAAAAAAAAAAAGAACACACAGAGAATACAATAAACAATTTTGTTTACAAAGGTGATTTCCGTGTTTTATTCACGTTATTTTTATTTTCCGCTTCGATTGACACCTATTTTTATATACAAAATAGTGCTAAAATAAAAGGAAAGAGGCTGTAACATCCCCAAACCCGGCCCACGAGCCTTGACCGGATCTGGTTATGTCACTGCGGAATAACGGTTGAAAATCTTTGTCTTTAGAATAAAACTTGAAAATTTTGTTTATTTTCGGGAAGTAATTCCATTAAAATTATTAAATAATAAGCTTGGTTTGAATTAAAACTTTATTATATTTTATTAAAAGATAAATCATTTGAAAAATATTTCTAAGTACGATATAAATTACATCATCCATAAAAGAGTACTTTAAACAAAAGTGGCCCTTATTACAACCAATATTAAACAAAACACTTAGTATTAAAATTTCTTAAAATAATTAAATTAATCTCCTTTTGCATGGGCCACCTTGCATCCTCTCCAACCCGGTCCGATCATTACATTACCTGCGATGTTGGATAAATAATTGGGTGAGTCACACGGACTCAGTGTGTAATTAAACCACTGATATCCACCCACATGCTAGCCACAAATCAACCCAATCATCAAATGCAACATATAAATATAAACAGATGCTGCCACGTTCTGGGCTTGGCCCACATTCAATCCACATTCAAGTACTGGGCTAGGCCCTTTTCTCATTAACCCACTGATTACTGGGCTTGGCCCATTTCCACGTATGTTCTCAAAACATACCTAGTCATATTTCATATTGGGCTTGGCCCATTTCCATATCAATTCACAACGAAACCATGCAATCATGAAACCCAACCCAATCCTAAGGTCCATCCGCTACACACCCCTTATCGACCTACCACACACGGGGGACTATCGAGTCACCCTCTCCTTTATCTCCAAAAGGCAACCAATGCCATCCACGATGTAGCGTATAGCTAACATCAAACCACGATGGAGCACACAACAATCCATCAAGCCACGATATGGCATAAAGCCGATATCAATCACGGTAACCACGCGAACTAAATCGCAAAGATCCACAACGCGACCTCGGTCGGCGCCAATCCACGATGTAGCACAAAGTCGACATTAACCACGTGCTCGAAGTACACCGTACCTTTCAAAACCCACCCATGCACATGTAACATAATATGATCTTGAGATGATGCATGTACATGATATTCACCAATATAGGCATGCTCACATAGTTAAAATCAATTATCACATATTAGCCAATTTGCTACTAACTCGTGTCGTCATCATACCCCTTCAAGGGTATCAATTTCACATTCTTGCACTTGTTAGCAAACATATTAAGCAGGCAAATATTACACAAATCCGGAAACAATGGTCTAACTACACACTTATGACTGAAGCTCTATACCTCGATCCGCGCTATCGCTAAGCGTGACTACTGCTATCGCCTAACTTTCTTTGCTTTCGATGGCCCACACCGGTGGCCAATCTCGAGCTAGAGATAGCTCTCTTCTTAAACTTCGGACGTTGACCTTCCTTTTCCCTCTTGGTAGCACTTTCGCATCCATCGGCGATACTTAATCGAACCACGATTAATCAACAAAGTCATAATCTACTATAACGAATCTAAGTCGCTACTAATCATCCTTACGAAATAAATTGAAATCCAAGGCTTCCTTTGCTTCATCGATTGCCCTATAAACCATAGTCACCATTCGGTCAACACCAAAATACAACCAATGGCCTAAGGTAGAATATCAAACCACTTACCCTTTTAATTGAATCCGAAACACCAATGGAATTGCCGAAAATCACATTACAAGACTATTAGTATCGGTTAATACCAAAATCCATGGAAAAAGGCCCTTTGGCGAATACTTACCACCACTTTGATGATTTAAAACCAATTCCCAGATCCAAGGAGTCAAAAATACCCTGCTAACAACCGTTAAAATTGGCATCAAGTATTAATCTAGAAAAATGGCCCTTGACCGAATGTTGTAGTGGCTTACCTAGAATAGTCGAATCTCGAAGACCCTTTAGCGTCGGCTACAACAAACAAAACAAATTACTACGGCCTTAAAGAGCATTGGCTCTTCCAAAACTTAAGGCCAACCACTCGATTTTGGCCAACAACCAAAATAACTAGAATACTTACCTACAATCTTGAACATCGACAAGACACCCACTTCACCTTCGACTTCAAACTTGATAAAATAAAAGAGAGGTGGAGGCTAAAGGTTTCGGCTAGGCTTAGAATGAAGATGAAGCATTCGGCCAAGGTAAGCTTTTAGGGTGATTTAACTTGAATGAAGTGGAAGAAACAAATGGAATATTAACTAAGTGACCACAGCCCGCCACATAAGCAGTGAGAAGGAGGGATGGTTTTTGTGAGAGTAGAGTATGAGAAGAAAAAGAAAATGAAGGTCTAGAAGAGATTAAACATTAATTAAAAGGTCAAAAGAAATTCAAGAAGGAAGCTGCCCATTAAATAGCAAATTAAGCACCCCTCCCTAGAAGACTCCAAAGCCAATTGAACACTCCAAGCCCCCATTCGCCATGACTTCCACCAAATCCAAAATTCCTTCCTAAATTCACTCAATACCACCCAATTCAAAATAATCTACTAGCAACCATTATCACTTATTTACTAATTTTAAACTAACTAAAATAATTCTACACTTATCTAAAATAATAAAATAACACACCATTATCACTCCTTCAATTTAAAATACAAAATAAAATAAACCAATATTAATCCATTATCCCACGAATTCAAAAAAATAAATACAAAACTCATCCTTATCTTCCACCGAATTAGAAACACAACCACCTATCTATTGAAGACTCCATGTGCCTACCAATACCTTCAAATCTGCGCCAAGAGAAAAAAATTAGAACTCAAATGCCACTCACATGGTTCGAACACGGAACCTTCTTCTTTGCACCTTCTCCTCCAATGCCGAAGCCACTCACCACTTTGATTTTATGCTATAAAGCCCCAACATTTGTATTTAAGCCCTTCCTACTCAAGCCCATAACCGCATATAAAAAAAACACGCCCAAAATGTCTGCTGCGAAGCCCTCGAACTAAGCCCTTTCTCCCTCCAGTAGCCTAAGTGGCGACGTTAGCCACTTGACCAACGAGCTCTTTCGTCACAAACTCATTCGACTCCTTTTAAGGCTTCCTCCTTTGAGCGTAAACCCAAAAAATCAAAACCAGTTTTGTGCCTTCACGAATCGAACACGAGACCATAAGGCGTCACCTTCCTGGACCCCAAGCAATACTCTCAAGCCACTTCACCCAAGCGCTTCTTGTGCCATAAATTACCGAAAAATATACTTAAGGCCTCCTTGGCCCGTTTCCTTTTCCACTAAAAATCCAAAATTTTCCAAAGCCTTCCCTTTCATCCAAACATTTCTAAAACCCACAAAACTCATCCAAGCACTCTCAAAACCTACTAACACTCGAATTACACACAACCCAGCATAGCCCCTAAAACCGGGTGTTACAATTCTACCCTCCTTAAAATAATTTAGTCCTCGAAATTACTTTACTAACGAATGTCCGTACAACCTATCTTACCACCTTACGCTTATCTTTGTGCACTCGATCTTACTAAGACTATCATACCTTCCCAACACAGGTTTCTAAGTTCGCACTCAAAATTCAAAACACCTCTCTTAGCATCACGAAAAGGCTAATTCACAAGCAAGCAAAGCAATCAAAGCATGTACCAAAGCAAAGGAGCTTACCCGCTATCACATCCTTGGTTGACTCGACTAGAACCATTCCTTCCATGGCTTGAACCACGACCCTCGTCGCTCGAGGACAATTCTTAACCAGATGTGCCTTAGATCCACAAAAAAGCATTCTTTACTATTTCCCCAACACTCTCTTGGGTGAGGTCTTCCACACAAAGCACAAGGACGATTCGATCCTTTGTACAAGTGCACTCACGGGGTTCTCGATCCTTGGTCTTTTCGGGCATTACCAAATGATCTTGATGGTCCAATACCTCTCTTATTCTCGTTCCTACTCTTCTCTCGGTTTTCTCTTATAGTCTTCTTAACCTCTTGACAATCAGGCTTTCTCCACTAAAATGGCAAAGTCTCTTTCTCATGCGAGCGATCAACTCCATAACTCATCTCGTAGCCCATCTTGAATCGAACACTTCTTTCGTGTCGGTAGCCACGATTCCTTTGGCGTCTTGACTTAGTCGCACAAACTCACTTCATATTCCGCTACCGACTTATTCCCTTGCACTAGATTTAGAAACGCTTTCCTCTGCGAGTCCAAATAACTGGCTCCTACGTACTTTCCCTCAAACTTAGCCTTAAAGTATCCCCAATCCAATCGATCTGTCGGTACACCTTGTTTGACAGTGAGCCACCAACGATAAGCTTCGTCGCGAAGTAATGAAACAACGCCCTTCAGCTTTTCTTCATTGGTGCAGTCCAAATCATCCATGATTCTTTCGACTGCTTCTAGCCAATACTCTGCTACATTCGGAGCTACTCTTGACACTCCTCTAAAAATCTCGGCTCCATTCGATCTAAGCCTTTCCGATACTGACTTTCGTGTTCCATTTCCCTTACTAACTCCGCTACTCGGTCTAGCACTTTCGCAACATGGCACGGGATACTACGTCATCTTCTCTGTCGATCTTGCTCCTCCACGCCCTTCTTTGGCGACTTCATTTCGACCCATGGCGGACCACTATCGGTTCGATCTTGCCATTCTACCTCTCTGCATCCCCTAGAACTCATCTCTATCGTCTTGATTTATCTGATTAAGAAGTTTTATGCATTAGTAATTGTTCCACTATTAAACCGCAAACAACTTTATGAAAAGAGATTCTTGAAGTGGTTCTTTCGATCACACAAAGGTTCGGTTCGAGTTTTATTACTCTAATTCAAAGAATCACTTTCACATTCATCAATAGAGACACCTTCATTTCTCAATGAAGACACATTCCTTTCTCAATAGAGGCACATTCAGTGGTATCTACCACACATTCACTATCTGGACATTCCCGCCTGCTTTTACCTGAGGGGTATTTTCGTCATTTTCCTCTGAGGACATTTTACGTAATAAACCGGAGAAATTTTAAAACTTAATAAACCGAACATTTTGAAATTTCCACATCGGGAGGGTATTTAGAATTTGTCAAATTAGAATCTGATGAATTTTGGAAACCGGGGTATTTTAGTAATTTTGTCAACTGGGTAATTTTGTAAATTTCAAAAGTCGGGTATTATTTTGAAATACAAAATTTGGATACTTTTGCAAAGTGAGAGAATTTTATTAAAGTTGGGGTTAACTCAGAAATTTTGAAAGTCAGGGGCATTTTAGTAATTTTCAACACAGGGGTATTTTTGTAATTTTGCAAGTAGGAGTATTTCAGTAATTTTGTAAATCGAGAAAATGTCTTTCAAAATTAAATTTAGGGTTTACAAATCGTAGGGGTAAATTTGAAAATTTTAAAACTAAGGGTTTTTAAAACAGTAAAGCTAGTCCCTTTCGGGTTTGAATAATTGGTTTAGCCTATGAACAAGCCCTCTTGGTTAAGGTGGACCGTAGCTACGCACTGTGTAGGTTTCGAGTAAAGAGGAGGTGAGTCGCTAGGATTGCTTAAATACCAAGCTCTCACTGAGTACCACTCCTAGACATGCGTGCAGGGTTGCCACACCTTAACTTCGTGACTTGCTTCACGAGTTGGTTTAATAATCCTTAAGTCTTATGCATATGTTTGGGTAGACTAGTCCTAGGGTCCAAAAAGCCCTAACATTCTAATCTACTGAGCCCAAACTAAGCCCATAATAATTCATAATAGTAAAGCACTTCAAAAGTCTGAAGTACTTACAGTGGACTTGAATTGAGGTACAGTGCCATGCCGAATAACTTTGAAAATATTTTATAAAAACCATATTTTGAAAAGCCCATTTTGAAAATGTTTTCGGGCCCAAAACCCTCAAAGCTGAGTTTTGAACTGGGCTCTGATACCAAACTGTAACATCCCCAAACCCGGCCCACGAGCCTTGACCGGATCTGGTTATGTCACTGCGGAATAACGGTTGAAAATCTTTGTCTTTAGAATAAAACTTGAAAATTTTGTTTATTTTAGGAAGTAATTCCATTAAAAATTATTAAATAATAAGCTTGGTTTGAATTAAAACTTTATTATATTTTATTAAAAGATAAATCATTTGTAAAAATATTTCTAAGTACGATATAAATTCATCATCCATAAAAGAGTACTTTAAACAAAAGTGGCCCTTATTACAACCAATATTAAACAAAACACTTAGTATTAAAATTGCTTAAAAATAATTAAATTAATCTCCTTTTGCATGGGCCACCTTGCATCCTCTCCAACCTGGTCCGATCATTCTGTTACCTGCGATGTTGGATAAATAATTGGGTGAGTCACACTGACTCAGTGTGTAATTAAACCACTGATATCCACCCACATGCTAGCCACAAATCAACCCAATTATCAAATGCAATATATAAATATAAACAGATGCTGCCACGTTCTAGGCTTGGCCCACATTCAATCCACATTCAAGTACTGGGCTAGGCCCTTTTCTCATTAACCCACTGATTACTGGGCTTGGCCCATTTCCACGTATGTTCTCAAAACATACCTAGTCATATTTCATATTGGGCTTGGCCCATTTCCATATCAATTCTGGCGAAACCATGCAATCATGAAACCCAACCCAATCCTAAGGTCCATCCGCTACACACCCCTTATCCACCTACCACACACGGGGACTATCGAGTCACCCTCTCCTTTATCTCCAAAAGGCAACCAATGCCATCCACGATGTAGCGTATAGCTAACATCAAACCACGATGGAGCACACGACAATCCATCAAGCCGCGATATGGCATAAAGCCGATATCAATCCCGTAACCACGCGAACTAAATCGCAAAGATCCACAACACAACCTCGGTCGGCGCCAATCCACGATGTAGCCAAAGTCGACATCAACCACGCACTCAAGTACACCCGTATCCTTCTTTCAAAACCCACCCATGCACATGTAACATAATATGATCTTTGAGATGATGCATGTACATGATATTCACCAATATAGGCATGCTCACATAGTTAAAATCAATTATCACATATTAGCCAATTTGCTACTAACTCAGTCGTCATCATACCCCTTCAAGGGTATCAATTTCACATTCTTGCACTTGTTAGCAAACATATTAAGCAGCAAATATTACGCAAATCCCAGAATCAATGGTCTAACTACACACCTTATGACCTGAAGCTCTATACCCTCGATCCCGACGCTATCGCTAAGCGTGACTACGGCTATCTGCCTAACTTTCTTTGCTCGACGCCGCCCACACCCGGTGGCCAATCTCGAGCTGCCGAGCGACTCTCTTCTTAAACTTCGGACGTTGACCTTCCTTTTCCCTCTTGGTAGCACTCGCATCCATCGGCGATACTTAATCGTAACCACACGATTAATCAACAAAGTCATAATCTACTATAACAAATCTAAGTCGCTACTAATCATCCTTACGAAATAAATTGAAATCCAGAAGGCTTCCTTTGCTACATCGATTGCCTATAAACCATAGTCACCATTCGGTCAACACCAAAATACAACCAATGGCCTAAGGCCCAATATCAAACCACTTACCCCTTTTAATTGAATCCCGAAACACCAATGGAATTGCCGAAAATCCTGTTACAAGACTATTAGTATCGGCTAATACCAAAATCCATGGAAAAGGCCCTTTGGTCAATACTTACCACCACTTTGATGATTTAAAACCAATTCCCATCGATCCAAGGAGTCGTGAAATACCCTGCTAACAACTGTTAAAATCGACATCAAGCATTAATCTAGAAAAATGGCCCTTGACCGAATGTTGTAGTGGCTTACCTAGAGTAGTCGAATCTCAGAAGACCCCTTAGCGTCGGCTACAACAAACAAAACACATTACTACGGCCTTAAAGAGCATTCGGCTCTTCCAAAAACTTAAGGCCAACCACTCGATTTTGGCCAACAACCAAAATAACTAGAATACTTACCTACAATCTTAGACGTCGACAGCACCCCACTTCACCGGTTCGGCTTCAAACTTGATAAAATAAAAGAGAGGTGGAGGGCTAAAGGTTTAACTAGGCTTCCGAATGAAGATGAAGCATTCGCCAAGGTAAGCTTTAGGGTGATTTCGACTTGAATGAAGTGGAGAGAAACAAATGGAATATTCGGCTAAGTGACCACAGTAGTTTGACCACATAAGCAGTGAGAAGGAGGATGGTTTTGGTGAGAGTAGAGTATGAGAAGAAAAGAAAATGAAGGTCTAGAAGATATTAAACATTGGCTAAAGGGTCAAAAGAAATTCAAGAAGGAAGCTGCCCATTAAATAGCAAATTTGGCACCCTCCCTAGAAGACTCCAAAGCGATTGAACACTCCAAGCCCCCCATTCGTACATGACTTCCACCAAATCCAAAATTCCTTCCTAAATTCACTCAATACCACCCAATTCAAAATAATCTACTAGCAACCATTATCACTTATTTACTAATTTTAAACTAACTAAAATAATTCTACACTTATCTAAAATAATAAAATAACAAACCCTTATCACTCCTTCAATTTAAAATACAAAATAAAATAAACCAATATTAATCCATTATCCCAAATTCAAAAAAAAAAAAAATACAAAACTCATCCTTATCTTCCACCGAATTAGAAACACAACCAGCCTTCTATTGAAGACTCCATGTGCCGGCCAATACCTTCAAATCTGCGCCAAAGAAAAAAAATTAAAACTCAAATGCCACTCACATGGTTCAACACGGAACCTTCTGCTTTGCCCTTCTCCTCCAACGCCTGAGCCACTCGGCCACTTTGATTTTATGCTATAAAGCCCCAACATTTGTATTTAAGCCCTTCCTACTCAAGCCCATAACCGCATATAAAAAAACACGCCCAAAATCTTTGCTGCGAATACTCGAACTAAGCCCTTTCTCCTCCAAGCACCTAAGTGGCCGACGTTAGCCACTTGACCAACGAGCTCTTTGCGTCACAAACTCATTCCAGCTCCTTTTAAGGCTTCCTCCCTTTAAGCGCCAAACCCAAAAAATCAAAACCAGGTTCTTTGCCTTCTGAATCGAACACGAGACCATAAGGCGTCACCTTCCAGACCCCAGCGGCGCCCTCCAAGCCACTTCACCCAAGCGCTTCTTGTGCCATAAATTACAGAAAAATATACTTAAGGCCTCCCTTGGCCTTTCCTTTCCACTAAAAATCCAATATTTTCCAAAGCCTTCCCTTTCATCCAAACATTTCTAAAACCCCTAAAACTCATCCAAGCACTCCCAAAACCTACTAACACTCGAATTACACAACACCGTAGCCCCCTAAAACCGTGGTGTTCTGAGGCTTCTTGTTTTGATCGACGTTAAAATTGAGGTTTTTGACTTTTGATTTCCGCATAAAAGCGCAGCATGGCGGAACAAAGGTCTGACCCTGGCCGGAGATAGAAGGGAAGAGAGCTTTTTGAGCTCTGTTTTTTCTTCTTTTTTGAATGTCTGTTAAAATGAATTTTTTTAAATTAATTTCTGACTTATATAAATAGCTGGAATAACGTCGTTTTGGGGGCTGCCTTTAAAGGCCAAAATGACGTCGTTTTAAGGCCTGTGACCCGAGCGTTGACCTGACCCAGGGAGGATCCGCATGTTTTTGTTTAAGGGTCTAATTGCCCTACAAGCCCTTCTACATTATTTTAATTTTACAATTAAGTTTCTTTTAGTCTACAATCAGGCCCAAAATTTTTTCTTTCGTTTCAATTTAGTCCCTTGAACTATTTAATGGCCAATGATGAAACGGCGCCGTTTAGGAGACAGGGTATAATTTCCCATTAGGTCCCTATAATTTGTAGCGCATTTCAAGGTCATCCCTTTACATTATACTTTTTTAGATTTTTATTTTATTTATTTGTAAAACCTTTTTATTTTATGTTTTATTTAATATTATATTAAATTATTTTTATTAAAAATTCTATATTATTTTATTAATTTATTACTAGTATATAATTTTATGTATAGTTTTCCTTAAATATATATTATTTTTATAAATATTGAATTACCACTATTTATAATTTTATTTAATCTAATTATTTATATATTACTTATTATTTTATAATTAAATATTATATTATATTTTTAAAAAAAAGCCTTTTTATTATATAATTTTATATTATATCATACATCTTTTGAAATCTTATTTTGTATAAAATTTATTTAATATATTTTATTTATATGGTTTATATTATATTTTATTTTTATGATTAGTGTATTATATATGTTTTTATTTAAGATTATTATTATACTATCATTTTATTATATAATTGTTTGTATATGTATTAAATTATTAAATTATATATTTGTTATAAATTTTTCTTTTTATATAAATTTTCATTATTTTTAAAAATATTGTTTATATATATTAAATAGTTTTAGAAATTGTCATATTCTTTTTCTTATTATATTGTTTATTCAATGCTTAACATAATTCTTTATTTATTTATTCATGTTATACTATTCTTTATTGTTTATTGTTAGTATAATTGGGAGTTATGTAGAATTGCTATTAAATATGTATATTGCCATATCTACTCCAAAACCATTTGTTTTATAAAACACATTTAATTACATTTATGCATTTTATTCAAAAGCTTTTAAATACAAATATATATGATATTTGGGGACTTGAGAGAAATTATACCTTAACTTCTTGGGTTTTAATTTTTCTTGTAGAACTTAAATTACCAAGTATCCTCTTTTTTAAAACCTATAAATTTTAAATAAAACTTATCCTCGAGAACTCAAAATTGTCATGTCCTAACTCACTGGGTATGGCGATTTGTTATCTCGGGATAAGAATTTTAGAAAATAAGGCAATGTTTCGTGTTTGGAAGTTCGAGAAATTGTGCCCTTACGTGCTGGGTTTCAGTTTTTCGTTCGTCCAAATAACTAAATATACTTTTAATGAATTTTGTAAAACATAAGATGATTTTGGTTACGAGGGTTTACAACATCATGTCCTAACGTGCTGCGTGATGTTTGTATGCTTTTGGAACAAAGGAATCTCCAATTTCAACTCAAATTATTCAAATTTTTAAAGAAATCATATTCCCAAATCTTTTTCAAATTCTCGACATAAGGACATTAATTAATCAATTAGGTACCAATTTTTGGGCATTACGAGGGTGCTAACCCTTCCTCAATGTAACCGAACTCCTAACTTATTTTACGGTATTTTGTGGACCAAAATCAATGATTTGAAATAAAACATCTTATAAGGTGATCCAATCCCACCTAAGTAAAAAGGATTGGTGGCGACTCCGATTTTCATTTTTAAGTCGATTCAGTTTTCATAAAACTTTAAAAAGGTTTGACGACTTAGCGACTCATTGGGGACCAATAAGAGAGTCAAGTCGTAAAATTGATAATTTCATGTCCTTTTGTCCGAATTTAAAATTCTGATTTTTTTTTAAAAAACATGATCATTTATTGCATGTGGTTTTAATATATATATCTGCATTGCAGTACATGACCGTTGTGGTCGTACCTTTAAGTGCGAGTAAGAAACTATGCCTTCGTGAGGTTTTCACCTCTGCATGGGCTAGTGGATTGCTTTCAAGATACAACTGTACCTATGTCTTCGTGAGGTTTTCAACTCTGCATGGCCATAGGGAAATATATTCCCTTGAACTGAACTAGATCCATATGAGCCTATAATGGGTGAGGATTAAGGAATCTGCTGGTTCAGGTACCCACCCTTTAGAACTAAGCCACATATAGTGATCCTTAAGAGCCAACCCTAGATAGAGCTATACTGAACCCTAGTGGTCGCCCAGATAGGTGCCCTATTTTGTTATTTATTTCTCTTGTGCTAACGTGTTCTCTTTTGTTTTGATTGCATTGCATTCACATCATAGAAAGGAGGTTTTGATTCAAATTCGACTGCTAAATAAAAAAGTTGGTCATGAGAAAATGGATTTCTTGATAAAGGGGATTATAATACGGTCGTCCGAATATGGTCCAAGTAAACACGACGAAAGAAGACTGATAGTCCATGAAGCAAAACGAGATTTTATTGCCCAAGGATTCAAGCTGACAAAGACTATTCGAGAATCACCACGTCTTGGCTTTCTTGAAGAGGCTAACGAGCTTTATGGAAATAAGTGAGTGAAGAGTTACGGCCTGGATCAAGTAATAAGGATCTAGAAGAGGCATCCATTGGGAATGTTCATGGGACACGACCATAACATCCTTTGCGAAGAAGGGGATTCATGTTTTCACTTGGACTATGAGGACAAAGCCGCATATGTAATCCGTTTTGTGTAAAGAAATTTATTTTCTAGTAAAGTTTTTCTAATGGAATTGAATTCAGAATTGAAACACCCCACACCCGGCCCACGAGCCTGAACCGGATCTGGTATGTTCCTAAAGTAAACTGGTTTCAATAATTTTTGTTACTTAGAGAAATTTGTAAAAAAAAAAAAAAAATTGGAAAACTATTATTTTGAGTTGGGCTTAGATTGGAAACCCATTTATTTAATCTTGTAAATCCAATTTGATTCAATATGTCCAAAATAGTTCTTAGCACAATATTTAAAAGTAAAGTAAAAATAAAGAATAATCCACTGGGCCTTATGGCCTTATTACATCAAGTAAACCCAAAATAAAGTTTAAGGTACCAAATAAAATAAAGTCCAAATAAAATAAAATCTCCGAATGTAGCATGGCCACCTCAAGGTCCACCGCCCGTCCAAAACGCTTTCATCACCGAAAATAATTCCCACAATGAGGTGAGTCAACAAACTCAATGTGCACACAATACTAACATTCAACAAATCAGGCATTCATGTTCAAATCATCAGATCCATATAAAAATGAAATTATGATGCAACCCAAACCCAATCCTAATGGTCCATCCACTACACACCACCTGTACCTGCCATTCACACCGTGGGGACTACTATGTCAACCCTCCATCCGCTACACACCATCGAAGGCGTCACATACGATCGGCGTGCTCATCGCCTATATATCGTTGTGTCATTAGACACTATGTTCAAATAATGTAACAGAGTTACCAAATTAGATAATGTAATCGAAGTTACCATATTCAAATAATGTGACCGTAGTCACCATATTTCGTTGGTGAGATCGAAGTCAACACCTTCGTTGGTGAGACCGAAGTCAACACCTACTCTTCCCCTTTCACATAAATCCCGAATGCCCCAAAATTTATATATCATGCATAACTTACTTAGTTTCATATTCATATACATATATTCGCATGTTATAAAATAACATATTTCACAATCCTATCAGAAGTAGGAAACGTACCTGAGTACTTTTGTACCACTTTAGGGTACTTAGCCATATTCACATACTTTAGTATAATCATATAATAAAATAATTGCCATATGAAATATCGAAGGTTAGTAAGGGTACACACCGATTGGCTTAATAGATTCCTTGAAATCTCAAGAACGATCTACCGATCTAGATCTTTATCTCCTAAATTCGCCAAATATTAAAACATATTAACAAACCTATTTGGCTTAAAAACCAAATCCTAGTAGGATTTGTATTAAGACTCACCTTTGCCGATTTGGTGTTTATACAATTCCCGAAAACTTGGTTTTTCCTTTACCTGATATTCGGCCAACCTTAAATCTCAATATGGGTTAGTTTTCGGCTTTTTAATAATTAAAGAATTGATCAAAGTAATCACACAAGCCTTGGCCGAATGTGTCTCACCTTAATTTCCTTGAATCCAAAATCTAAAACTCTTCCTTTGATATTCGGCCAAGAGACATAAAAGGGTTATTTTCTTAAATCTTGATTAAGCAATTAAAAGAACAAGAACTAATTGTTCTTACCTTAGATCCTTGATCTTTATATTCTGTGCTTGTGGAAACCTGAGATCCCTTGTATATTCGGCCATGATCAAGAATAGGGATTAGGCCTTTTACTTTCGGCAACTAGAAAAGAAAGAGAGGAAATTGAATGACTTAACCTTACCTTGATGCCTTTAATCAATTGCTTCCTTGTCTTGAGTTCTGAGATCCCATATGGAGATTTAACAGAGATCAAAGAGAAGGGTTTTGACTTAACAATGACAAAGGAGAGGAGAAGAAAAGATGGAGTCCTTGCTTAGGAGAAATTTCGACAAAGAGAATAGGTGCTAGGGAATTTTCGCACACAAATGAAAAGATGAGAGAAAAGTCTCAACTCTCCTCCTTTAACTGAAATTGCTATGCCAAGAGTCCTTGACTTGGCCACTACTTCCCACAAGTGATAATATTATCATTTAATTATCACAAGTATTTAATTCATCCTATATCTCCTCAATTATCTTATTAAAAGAAAATTCTTATTTATCACTCATTAATCAAGTTTTAACCAAATAAAACTCTTCCTTACTAGGATTAGGTGCCGTCCACCCTTAGCCTTGGAAGCCAAAATAAAACCTTCAATATTTGCTTCCCAAGTGACTCGAACTCAGGTCATTTCCATAAGCCTTAAGTGACACCTTTCGGCCACTGTTCCAAGCCCGATTGTGTGTCAAATCTCACCAACTTTTTCTTTTAAGGCCCTCTTGCCCTTATTTCCTATTTTGGACTTTAAAATTTGTCATTCCGGCCTTATTTCTAAGTTTCCTAAAATTTTCGATCGGCTCTGTAACTTGCCATTTTTCTTACATCTTCAGGTTTCCAAAATGTTCAGGTTTCCAAAATGTTTAGGTTTCCAAAATGTTCAAGTTTCCAAAATGTTCAGGTTTCCAAAATGTTCAAGTTTCCAAAATGTTCAGGTTTCCAAAATGTTTAGGTTTCCAAAATGTTCAAGTTTCCAAAATGTTCAGGTTTCCAAAATGTTTAGGTTTCCATTTTCATGCATTTCTAGGTTTCCAAAAATATCAAAAATTTATTCTTAGTGCTTAAACTTGTCATTTCATACAATCAAACTGAAAATGCATAGGCCCTATTCAGGATGTTACAAGAATCAACACCTCTCTTTTTGCATTTCATTCCTTTGCATTGCATTCATGTAACACCCCAAACCCGGCCTAGAAGTTAGGCCCGAATCTGGCATGTCACATCAAACGGTTGTATAAACCTTACGATCTTTAAAAACTTTTCCTCAATTTAAAAATTTTCTCTCAATGAAACACCTCGAGTTTCGTCGCTTAACAAATAAAATTTTCTTAAAGTTATTTTTCCTTGCAAACATAACACTGTTTTCAAAACATTGTTTATAGTAGAAGATTGACTTTAAAAGCTGCAAAAACGTGATATTTGGAAACGGCAGTTATCGTTTTTAAATACCCATGTTATATTGTTTTGCAGTTCATAACTAAAAGAATTACCAATGAAAGTTAAAAGAAAATCCAAAAGGCCATATTACATAAATTAATAACCCAAAATAGAATAATCTAAAATAATTTCAAACCAAAATTACTAAGCTCCGTTTATTAACAACTCCGCGTATGACCACCTCTGAGTCCTCCGCAACTCCATGTAACACCCCAAACCCGGCCCAAACAATACCACTGGATCTGGTATGTCACTAAGAAAAATTTTGTAAAACCAATTGTGTCGACGGAAAGCCCAAATGAAAATTATATAAAATGTGCCTTAATAATCAAAACCCAAAACCGAATTACATGTCTTTGAAAGAAATTAAAATGAGAATAAATAATAAAGGCCCATAATAAAACTAAAAATGTAAACTATTGGCCCATGGTCTTATTACAACATAGTTTAAATCCATGACATAGAATACTAAAAAAAACTAATAAAGGAAAACTTTTCGCCGGATCCACATGTGCTTTTGCATGGCCACCTTGCGCTCCACTCCGGCCCGGTCCGATGCACTAATTGTCACCTGAAAGGTTAGTTTAATTGGGTGAGTCGCGAGACTCAGTGTGCAACCCTCATGCACCACTAGATTTGGGCCTCATAAAACATAATAATAATTTCATTTACATGGAAACAAATAATATGCAAAACCCAACCCAATTGCCTAGGTTTCCATCCGCTACACGCCTCCGTACCAACCAACACACCATTGGGGATTTCTACAATCAACCCACACCGCTACACGCCAAGATGGTAGTCATGCTGCTCATCAACATATATTGGCCGAAGCCCTTATAACAGATCATGGCATTAGCCATTACAGTAAATCACGGTAAAACTGCTACACATATACATATACATATACATATACATTTACTTCCTCCTTTCCTCACCCAACCCATGCCAACATGTACAATAATTTAAAAACATGTACAATAATTTACTTGTAACATATAATTAGATTATTTACTAACACGAGGGTCATTGTCTAAATCCAAGATTTCGGCTTTTAATGTAACATACAAAACTTATGAACATATATATATATATAATTAATCAGATCTAGATGGTGAGGAAGTATTACACACCTGATTCACGTACTAAGGCTTTCACTATATCTACGCTACTATCACTCGAGACTACCACTATTGGCCCACGATCTGACTTCAATTTTGGCCCACACTCCGATGGCCAATCTCGCACTATCGAAATAGATCGCTTCTTGTATTTGAGTGACAATTTTACAGATCCAACCTCTACTGCTTGACTGTTAGTTGAGTCCATAACAATCCCTTAATCACTAAACCAAATAAATGATGAGATCTAACTCATGAATTAAATATAACCCTTAAAACGAGCACTTACCTAGTTAGTCAAATCCCGAATGTCCTTGAGAAATCGTCACCACCAACCTACCTTTGGCTTTTCCACCAAATCGACACTTTCGAATAAAACAAGACAAGATATGGCTTCTAGGATAGAGAGAGTGAAATCGACAAGCCTTTGGAATAAATGATTTGGTTTAGGACTTGACAGAAAAAAATAAAGAAAACGCAAAGAAACAAAATCCCGAAACTCACCAGATTAGAGAAGAGTATGCAACTTATGGTGCACCTTCGGGAAACAGAGATCTCACTTGTACATTCGGCTTTGGGAGAGTAAAATAAAGACTAGGGTATTCGATTTTGAGAAGAAAAGAGGGGAAAATAAACTGTGTTGAAGAGTTGCGGCAAAGAAAAGAATTTGAGAGAATAGGAGAAAGGAATTTCGGCTAGGTGAGGAAGAAGAGAAAAAAAATAAAAGAATGGATGATCAATTGGCTTAAATAGAATTCGGCAGTGCACCCCCTTTCCTAGAGTTGGATTTTCGGCCAACTCTGCAAACACCTGATAGCTCAAATTCCTATCCCTTATCATGATCTGCTGACTCATTTAAAAAGGTCTCAACTAGATCCAACTCCTCATCCTCTTAATTATCAGCTTTTATCACTTAAATGAAAAGAAATAAAGCTCCTAAATGCTAACAAGTGTGCCATCCACTCCACCTCCTTGATATGCCGAAATTTTGGCCCCAATTCTTGGGCCTCAATTGGCCACACATGGCCCAATAACCTCCCTAAATGGCCCTACCCTAGTGCCCACTCAAAGTAGTCCAAATTTTTGGGCCACAAGCCCAACTTGCTACCAAACATAACTATTTACATTTAATTACTACTAACACCATTTTTAATCATTCTAACCCAAGTTTTAAAGCCCAAAATATCACTTAAACTTTTCAAAACTTTAATTTAAACTCTAATCCATATATTTAATCAAGGCCTCAGCCCGACCCTTAAATTCTCGAACTAACATGTTAAACCTACATATAAATGCACAGGCCCACATTTAGGATATTCTGACTCTACCCCTTAAAATAAATTTCACCTCGAAATTTTACTCGATCGAAAAAGATGGGGATCTTTGTTGGCGTATAACATCCTCTGCTCTCGCGCTTCTTACATTCCATGATTTTGCCACAAGACTTTGACCAATGGAATAGACTTCCTTCTCAACACTTTCACATCTCGATCCAGAATTTGCACTGGTTCCTCTTCAAAAGACAAACCCGGTCTTACTTCTATCTCTTCTACCGGCACTATGTGTGATGGATCAGATCGATAACGTCTCAACATCGAGACATGGAACACGTCATGTATTTGCTCTAACTCCGAAGGTAACTCCAACCGATAAGCCACTGGGCCTACACGTTCTAGCACCCGATAAGGCCCAATAAACTGTGGACTCAACTTACCCTTCTGTCCAAACCTTATTACCTTCTTCCACGGGGATACCTTTAAAAAGACTTGATCTCCTACCGCAAATTCCACCTCTTTTCATTTTAAATCCGTATAAGATTTTTGTCTATTAGACGCTTCCTTTAGTCGAGCCTGTATCAACTTCACTTTCTCCTCTGTTTTCGAAATTAATTCTGGACCTAACACCTTACGTTCCCCCAATTCCGTCCAACAAGTTGGAGTACGACATCTCTTTCCATATAACGCTTCATAAGGCGCCATCCGAATCTTGGCTTGATAACTATTATTGTATACAAATTACGCTAAGGCAAATACTCTTATCGCCTTAAAGTCGATGATGCAACCCTTAGCATATCTTTCAAGATTTGAATTACCCTTTCAGATGACCATCGATGCGTGGGTGAAAGGCGATACTAAAGTCTAACCTTGTTCCCATTGCTTGATGAAAAGCCTTCAAAATCGTGGCGTGAACCTAAGGTCCCTATCGATATGATCGACACAGCACACCATGCAATCTTACAACCTCGACCACATACAATTTAGCCACTTTTTGTAAAGAAAAGTCCACTCGAACCCAGATGAAGTGAGCAGACTTCGTCGGCCGATCTACAATCACCCAAATTGAATCTTTCTTAGTGGGTGTAAGAGGTAACCCACTAACAAAATCCATCGTGATTCTCTCCCATTTCCATTGGGAAATTTTCACTGGCTGCAACAATCTCGATGGCACTTAGTGTTCAGCTTTGACCTGCTGACACGTCAAACATTTTCCTACGACTTCTGTTACCTTTCTTCAGACCTGGCCATCAAAATTGCTCTCGTAAATCACGGTACATCTTGACTCCTCTAGGATGCATAGCATAAGGGCTACTATGCGATTCCCGAAGAATCCTCTGTCTTAGCTCATCATCCTTAGGCATGCAAATCTTCCCACGATAACATAGAACTCTATCATTGTTCAGACTATGGTCCTCCATTCCATCATCCCTTACTTGCAACAGTCGAGCACTCAAGTCTTTATCTCCTAAGTGCTTATCCTTAACCTGACTTACCCATGTTGGCTTTACTTGCAACTCAGCCAACAAACTCCCATCGTTGAATAAACTCAAATGAGCAAACATGGCTCTTAACTCCGATACTACTTTACGGCTTAGCGCAACTACTACCACATTTGCTTTTTCAGGGTGATATTCGATCGAACAATCATAATCCTTCAAGAGCTCGATCCACCTACGTTGTCTTAAATTGACTTCTTACGGGTAAGGAGGTACTTGGACTCTTACGGTCGGTGTAAATTATCGACTTCTCCCCATATAAGTAGTGCCTCCAAATCTTTAAGGCAAACACTACTCTCGCTAACTCCAAGTCATCGTGGGGTAGTTCAACTCATGCGGTCTCAAGCTGTCAAGACGCATATGCCACCACCTCTCCTTCTTGCATCAAGACACACCCTAAACCCCGTAATGCGACGTATCACGATGAGCGATAAATTTCTTTCACGCCTCGTCAATTAACATCGGCGCTTCGTCAGATTCTCTTCAACTTCTCAAAGCTATTAGAAAACCCTTCAATGAACCTTCGATAATACCTCGCCAAACCTAAGAAACTCCAGAACCTCGCCACGAAATTTGGTGGTTTCCAATCCAATCTGACCTCTATCTTTCGAGGGTCCACCACGATTCCCTACCGAAACCACATGTCCTAAGAAAGTCGCTTCCTTCAGCCAGAACTCACACTTACTGAACTTTGCAAACAACTGCTTCTCCCTCAGATTTTACAACACCACGCGAAGATGTTTGCCATGCTCCTCCTCCGACTTAGAGTAGACCAGGATATCATTGATGAACACCATGATGAACCGATCAAGATATGGCTGAAACACCCGGTTCATCATATCCATAAAGGCTGCTGGCGTGTTCGTCAACCCGAACGGCATCACCAAGAACTCATAATGCCCGTACCGAATCTGCAACACCGTCTTATGAATGTCTCCTTTTTTAACCCTTAATTGATGAAATCTGAACTGTAGGTCAATCTTAGAAAAGATCGATGCTCCTTTGAACTAATCGAACAGGTCATCGATTCTTGGTAATGGATACTTATTTTTGATCGTCAACATGTTCAATTGATGATAGTCCACGCACATACGCATGGATCCGTCCTTCTTCTTCATGAACAGGACCGTCGCTCCCTATGGAGACACACTCAGTCGAATGAACCCACGATCCAATAGTTCTTAAATCTGAGACTTGAGCTCCACCAACTCCTTCGGTGCCATCCTATAAAGAGCAATGGATACTGGTGCTGTACCCGAAAGTAGGTCTATTCTAAATTCTACCTCGCGATTCGGGGGTAATCTTGGCAATTCCTTCGGAAAGACATTCGCGAACTCCTTGACTGTTCGGACCTCATTAACAGTCACCTTCTTAGTATCCAATGCACTAATAAAAGCTAGATATGCACTACATCCCTTTCGAATCATATTAATAGCTTTTAAGGATGATACCACGTTGGACAAGTAATTCCTTCTTTCTCCTAACACAACCACCTCCCCGCCTTCTGGGGTACCCAACACCATACGCTTGTTCTCACAGTCCAACTTGGCACGATGCTTAGTTAACCAATCCATTCCCAAAATAAGGTTAAACTCTCCAAACGGTAATTCCATTAAATTTGTTGGGAATACTACCCCTTGAGTCTCTAAAGGTACATCCCTAAACAGTTTGTCCACCACCTTAGATTGTCCTAAAGGACCAACCACGATCATCTTCCTAGTGGTTGTTTCAGAGTCTATACCTAAAGTCTCAGATACTAAACATGTAACATAAGAGTGGGCTGACCCAATATAAATTAAGGTAAATAAAGGATTATCAGTAACAAGAAACATACTGGTTATAACATCCAGTGCGTCACCGTCCTCCCTTCAACGAGCAAGATAAACTAAACCCTACGCCTTACATCCAGTACATTGCACCTCTACCAGATGCTCCACGACCCATTGGATCCATTTCTTCCTCTAGTCGTACCTCTACCCCTTGGTCCAGTGACCACCTCTCTTAGCTTTGATCGAACCTCGGCTATCGCCCACGATCCATCTGAGGACAGTCCCTCATCAAATGTTCTGTGGATCCACACCTAAAACATCCACCGATTTTCACCCTGCACTCCTCATAATGGGTTCTCCCACATATAGAACATGCTTGACTCGGCTGATGGGGCACGAGCAGCCCATCGTTCTAAGCCTCTTCTAAAAATTTCCAGTTGCTTTGGAGGGTCCAAAACTCCTCTTACTCCTGCCCCGATCCTTATCCTTCTCTTGTCTCTCTACCCGTTTCACTTCCTCAGCTATTTTAATTTTATACACTAGAACCGCAAAAATTCTCTCTCGTTGTGGCGCAATCAGAACCCTTAGCTCATTCCTTAGCCCATCCTCGAACCGAACGTATCGTTCATACTCCGTTGCTACCATTCCTTGAGCGTAATGACTCAAGCATAGAAACTCAGCCATAGACTTACTCCCCTGCACCAAATTCAGGAATGCTTTCCTTTGAGCATCCATATAACTAGCCCCAACGTACTTTCCCTAGAATGACTCCTTAAAGAAATCCCAATCAATCAGGTCCGCGGCCGTACCCTTTTTTACCGTGAGCCACCATTGGTAGGCCTCGTCTCGAAGAAGAGACACGACCCCCTTTAGCTTCTCCTCCATCGTGAAGTCTAAGTGATCCATTATACATTCCACTGCCTCCAACCAATATTTAGCAGAACTAGGGGATACGTCGGAGACTCCCCTAAATACTTCGACCCCATTGTTCCTTAGCCTCTCAGGCATAGATTTTTGGGCTCCTATACCCATACCAGCCTCAGCCACTCTTTCCAAGACCTCAAGATGCACTGAGACACCACGTCCTCTCCACCTATCTGGTCTTGAAATTCCACCTCAGCAGCTGGTGGAATCGGTATCTCACTTCCGAACCCATGACCCGATCCTACGGGTTTTGACACGGTCATCCTACCTCTACCGCGTCCACGTGGCAGACGTCCTCGACCTTTTGTACTCATTCTTCTGGTTTGCATTTATCTGATTTAAAAATTTTATGAGTCATTAATTGTTTCTACTAATTATCCCCGAACAATCTTATGAAACATAGTTTTAAAAGTGATTCTTTCGAATTCGAACTTATCTACAGTTTTTAGTCTTCCTATTCTAGGACTTATGCACACACAACGTTCATACAAGTAGCATTCATCACCTAAGGGTATTTTTGTCATTTCACTACCCAAGGGTATTTTCGTAATTTTATCCTACAGGGGTATTTTCGTAATTTTCCAAAATAAGGTTCCGGGTGATTTGGCAAAATAAGGGTATTTTGGTAATTTTCCAACTCGGGGGTATTTTGGTAATTTCACAAATTTGAGGGTATTTCGATAATTTTACAAATCTGGGATATTTTGGTAATTTATAAAATCTGGGGTTATTTCAGTAATTTTGAAAATTCGGGGATATTTCAGTAATTTTTCCAATCAGGGGTATTTTGGTCATTTGCAAATTAAGAGTGTTTTGGTCATTTACAACTCAAGGATATTTTGATGTTGTTGTTGTTGTTTTGTTTCCTATGGAAAGATTACATTGACTTTGTAAATCGGGTATTTACGCAAATTATGGGTAATTTTTTTTCAAAATAAGTATATTCTAATAATTTTGTGAGAAAAAAGTGTCCGTCCTTTCGAGTTTTAATTATAAGTTTTGGCACATCAACACGCACTCGTAGCTAGGGTGAATAGTCACTATGCACTGGTAGGATTCTAGTGGAAAGGAGGTGAGTCACTAGGATCGCTTAAATACCAAGCTTTCCTGAACCCACTCCTAGACATGCATATGCCTATTGCCACACCTGTCATGGCTAAAGTGAACAATCACTATGCACCGTGTCGATTCCTCTGAAGAGGAGGTGAGTCACTCGACCGCTTAAATCTGAAGCTCTTCCTGGATCTACTCCTAGCCATGCATATGCTTGTTACCACACTTTAGTCTTGTGACTCGCTTACGTGTTTTGTTTAATGAAGTTAAGTCTTATGGATTTTTAAGAGTTTGTTTGTCTAAGCCTAGAGTCCATCAAGTTTTAACCTAAATAGTCTACGTCCCATAAGCCTGTTAAGCCCACATTTATATCACACAATGGTTTAGAGTACTTACCTGGCAAACTTAGCTGGAGACGCAGGTGCCATGCTGGACTAACAAACCTTTACTGAGAGAAATTCATGTTTTAAAAAAAACCCATTTTTAGAAAATCTTTTGGGCCTAAAATCCCAAAGCCGAGTTTTAAATCGGGCTCTGATACCAATTTGTAACACCCCAAACCCAGCCCAAACACTACCACCGGATCTGGTATGTCACTAAGAAAAATTTTGTAAAACCAATTGTGTCGACGGAAAGACCAAATGAAAAATATATAAAATGTGCTTTAATAATCAAAACCCAAAACCGAATTACATGTTATTGAAAGAAATTAAAATGAGAATAAATAATAAAGGCCCATAATAAAACTAAAAATGTAAACTATTGGGCCATGGCCTTATTACAACGTAGTTTAAATCCATAACATAGAATACTAAAACAAAACTAATAAAGGAAAACTTTTCGTCAGATCCACATGTGCTTTTGCATGGCCACCTTGCGCTCCACTCCGGCCCGATCCGATGCACTAATTGTCACCTGAAGGGTTAGTTTAATTGGGTGAGTCGCGAGATGCAGTGTGCAACCCTCATGCACCACTAGATTTGGGCCTCATAAAACATAATAATAATTTCATTTACGTGGAAACAAATAATATGCAAAACCCAACCCAATTGCCCAGGTTTCCATCCGCTACACGCCCCCATATCAACCAACACACCATTGGGGATTTCTACAATCAACCCACTCACTATCGCCAGATGGCGCCATGTCGCTCATCAACATATATTGGCCGAAGCCCTTATAACAGATCGCGGCATTAGCCGCTACAATAAATCACGGTAAAATCGCTACACATATACATACACATTTTCTTCCTCCTTTCATCACCCAACCCATGCCAACATGTACAATAATTTAAAAACATGTACAATAATTTACTTGTAACATATAATCAGATTATTTACTAACCTGAGGGTCCGCTGCTTAAATCTGAGATTTCGGCTTTTAATGTAACATATAAAACTTATGAACATATATATATAATTAATCGATATAGGCGGTGGGGAAGTATTTCACACCGATTCACGTACTAAGGCTTTCGCTATATCTACGCTACTATCACTCGAGACTACCACTATTGGCTCACGATCGACTTGATTTTGGCCCACACTCCGATGGCCAATCTCGCACTATCGAAACAGATCGCTTCTTGTATTTGAGTGACGATTTTATAGATCCAACCTCTACTGCTTGACTGTTAGTTGAGTCCATAACAATCCCTTAATCACTAAACCAAATAAACGATGAGATCTAACTCATGAATTAAATATAACCCTTAAAATGAGCACTTACCTAGTTAGTCGAATCCCGAATGTCCTTGAGAAATTGTCACCACCAACCTACCTTCGACTTTTCCACCAAATCGGCACTTCCGAATAAAATAAGACAAGATTCAGCTTCTAGGATAGAGAGAGTGAAATCGACAAGGCTTTGGAATAAATGATTTGGTTTAGGACTTGACAGAAAAAATAAAGAAAACGCAAAGAAACAAAATCTCGAAACTCACCAGATTATAGAGGAGTATGCAGCTTATGGTGCACCTTCGGGAAACAGAGATCTCACTTGTAGATTCGACTATGGGAGAGGAAAATAAAGACTAGGGTATTCGGCTTTGAGAAGAAAAGAGGGGAAAATAAACTGTGTTGAAGAGTTGCGGCAAAGAAAAGAATTTGAGAGAATAGGAGAAGGAATTTCAGCTAGGTGAGGAAGAAGAGAAAAAATAAAAGAATGGATGATCAATTGGCTTAAATAGAATTGACGATTACACCCTTTCCCGAGTTGGATTTTGGCCAACTCGCAAACACCGATAGCTCAAATTCCTATCCCTTATCATGATCTGTGACTCATTTAAAAGGGTCTCAACTAGATCTAACTCCTTATCCTCTTAATTATCGACTTTTATCACTTAAATAAAAGAAATAATGCTCCTAAATGCTAACAAGTGTGCCGTCCACTCCCCCTCCTTGATATGCAAAAATTCTGCCCCCAATTCTTGGGCCTCAAGTGGCCACACATGGCCCAATAACCTCCCTAAGTGGCGCCACCCTAGTGCCCACTCAAATCACTCCAAATTTTTGGGCCACAAGCCCAACTTGCTACCAAACATAACTATTTACATTTAATTACTACTGACACCATTTTTAATCATTCTAACCCAAGTTTTAAAGCCCAAAATATCACTTAAACTTTTCAGAACTTTATTTTAAACTCTAATCCATATATTTAATCAAAGCCTCAGCCCGAGCCTTAAATTCTTGAACTAACATGTTAAACCAACATATAAATGCACAGGCCCACATTTAGGATGTTACACTCCAAATCCTCTAAGGCTGGGGATTACCTGCAAGGTTAAAGCAAATGGGTGAGTTACGAGAACTCATTGTGTAATCCCCTAGTCGGTAATAATCCATCCGCTACATACCCCCGTACTAGCCCAACACACCTGTGGGGATGTCTAAATCGACCCACCCATCCGCTACACACCAATAAGGCAGACAAGCTGCTAATCACAGAATTTATGGCAAGGCCACTAGAATAATAGAATATTTATGTGGCATAGCCACCAGAACAGAATGTGGCAGAGCGACCCAATTACACTTCCTCCGATCATCAATATCCCAATCCCATGCAGAATGTCATGTATGCAAAGCATTTATCAAAAATGATGTATGAAATAAATTACCATCACAACCAATTAAACAGAATACACACAATCGTACTGATTAACCCCTAAGGGTGTAATAGTAATTTACCCGCCAAGGGTATTTCAGTAATTCACCCACCAAGGGTATTTTAGTAATTTACACACCAAGGGTATTTCAATAGTTTACCCACCAAGGGTATTTCCGTAATTTACCAACCAAGGGTATTTCAGTAATTTACCCACCAAGGGTATTTCAGTAATTTACCCTCCAGGGGTGTTTCGATAATTTCGCAAACCAAGCGTATTTCGGTAATTTTACAAACCAGGGGTATTTCGATAATTTCAGAAACCAGGGGTATTTCGATAATTTTGCAAACTGAGATATTCTAAATAGAGAAAACGATGCAAATGGGCCTAAGGCCCATTCTCAGCCCAAATGGACCCACACGTTCGTGTGGCCCATTTAGCCCAAATCTTGCCACAGATATGAGATTCACATAGATCAGTTCACTATTTACTACCTAATCATACAATTTATTCATATGGGCCCCCAGGCCGATTGGGCCCACTTGGCCCCTTTTGGCCCATCGTGGCCCAAACAATGTCAACCCACAAGAATACTCACGGTGGCCTCGACTATTGCGTCGAAGCTCCCACACGCTCGTGTGGCTACCATCGCCGTGTGACCGGCATTTCGTCATTTGCCGCTCTACAGCTAGAGTAGTGTGAAATATACACCTGATAGGAGTCTGAAGCTAATCCGCGCTCCGAATGCTCCTATGCCTAAACGCCCACCAAGGTATGCTTCCTCTCCTCATAGACAGCTCTATATATAACCAGCTTTTCACCTTCCCTCTTGCTAGCTTTCCGATGTGGGATCCATTCTTCAGTAGAGTTTAAATCCAACACAAACTCTGGTCATCCAATCCACAAAATAAATACTCCCCTGCTTGTCATGAGATTCAAACCTAGGCTCCATTGCAATCTTAATGACGCCTTGCCACTAGACCACTCACTTTCTTGTGTCTAACATCATGCGCAACTAAATATAAATCTATGGGCCAAAGTCCAAGTTCACTTAAAATAAATCAAAATGAAATGCAGCCCAAGGCTTGAACCTTGGACCCTTGCTTCCTTGTGGCGTCACCTCCTTGTCTCTTATGTGGCGTCCACTGTGCACTTTGCACCACAAGCTCTTTACGTGTCATTTTCTCCACATTTTATTCTTAAAACCTACTTACTAACTCCTAGGGTTTTACTTACCTAAAACCAAAATTTTCCTAAAGCTCAAGTTTGATCCCGAGACTTTATAGAAGCCCCCTAACCTTCCAAAATCACTCACCTAATAGGTCCAACTTGCACTAATTTCGTTCTCTTGTTCTCAAAAATTTTAAACGCTCCCACACTTAAGGCCCAATGGGCCCAATCCTACTAGGCCCAACTTCGGGTCGTTACAAATCTACACTTCTAAAGAAATTTCGTCCTCAAAATTTCTAACTTATAAAAATAATTGCACCTCCTAACCTACCACATTGCACTCACGCTGCGCACTCTGATATTAATAATGCTAATACACTTTTAACTTAATCTTGAAACCTCTTACACACAACTAAACATCTAACCACAGAAGTAAACCGATATTTATCACACAAACATACAATTTCTATATTCAAACATCACATCCAAACAAAACACATACAAAATAAATACTGAAAATACAGTCATTACAGCACAACGGAGTATAAGGTCAGGAAACTTACGAATTTTGTGCTGGAGACTCGGTGTGCCATACTTCCAATAACACTATCACTTTTTCTCAACCACAATTTAAATAGATTTGGAAAAAAAACTTTCAAACCCATTCCACAGCCGAGTTTTGAAACCTTACTTTGATACCATAAAATGTAACACCCCAAACTCGGCCTAGATGTTATGATCGGATCTATCATGTCACATAGAAGGGTTGTTTGAAAAGTTGTGCATTCGTTAAAAGTTTGCATGGTGTTTAACTATCCAGTCCATGCCTAGAATAAGATCAAACTCACCGAATAGTAGTTCTATCAAATCCGTCAAAAATACCACTCCTTGAACTTCTAGAGGCACATTCCTAAACAACTTGTTCACTACCACAGATTGTCTTAGAGGGCTAATCACAGACACTCTAGTAGCAAACTCAGATTTTATACCCAGAGTCCCAGATACAGTACATGCAATACATGATGGGTTGATCCAATATCAATAAAGTGGTAAATGGCACATCAATATAAGAAACATTGGTTATGACGTCTGGTACGTCGCCATCCTCTCGACGTCGAGCCATATAAACCAACCCCGGCTGCCTTGCATCTGTATTACCAGCACCTCTATCTGGTGCTCCACGACCTTATCCAAATCCATTCCCCCTCTGGTCGGACCACAACCTCTTGGTGGTTGCTGACCACCTCTCCCTAGTTGCACAAATCCCTGATCTACCATCTGCACCCTAACAGGCTCCAGTGGACAGTCCTTTATCTGATGATTCCTAGACCCACATTTGAAACACCCATCAGATCTTCTCCAATACGGAAACAGATTGGGCTGAAGCCCATATAGAAGCAGACTGAGCCGAAGCCCATACAAAAGCAGATTGGGTCAAAGCCCTATTTAGTAACAAACTGGGCCTTAGCCCTATAAGCATGATAATGCAACAGAGTATGCAACCCATTCTAATAATCCATCCGCTACACACTCCCGTACCAGCCCAACACACCTGTGGGGATTTCTAAATCGGCCCACCCATCTTCTACACACCAATAAGACAGACAAGCTGCTAAATACAAAATTTGTGGCAAAGCCACCAGAAAAATAGAATATTTATGTGGCATAGCCACCAGAACAGAATGTGGTAGAGCCACCAGATTACACTTCCTCCGATCATCAATATCCTAATCCCATGTAGAATGTCATGTATGCAAAACATTTAGCAAAAATGATGTATGAAATAAATTACCATCACAACCAATTAAAACAGAATACACATAACCGTACTAATTAACCCCTAAGGGTATAACAGTAATTTACCCAATAAGGGTATTTCAGTAATTTAGCCACCAAGGTATTTCAATAATTTACCCTCTAGGGGTGTTTCAGTAATTTCACAAACTAGGGGTGTTTTGGTATTTTCGTAAACCAGGGGTATTTCAATAATTTCACAAACCAAGGGTATTTTGTTAATTTTGCAAACCAGGGGTATTTCGATAATTTTACAAAATAAGGGTATTTTGGTAATTTTGCAAACCAGAGGTATTTTGGTAATTTCGTAAATTGAGGGTATTTCAGTAATTTAGATAATTTTATAAACCAGGAGTATTTCGATAATTTTGCCAACCCCTCAAAAGGTCTACATTTGCCTCGAGCGACTCAAGTATTCTAAACAGAGATAATGATGCAAATGGGCCTAAGTCCCATTCTCGACCCAAGTGGGCCCACACACTCGTGTAGCCTGTTTAGCCTAAATCTAACCAAAGATATAAGATTCACCTAGACCAATTCACTATCTACTACACAATCATACAATTTATTCATATGGGCCCTTGGGCCCATTAGGCCCATTTAGTCCCTTTTGGCCCATCGTGGCCCAAACAACGTCAACCCACAAGAATACTTAGGGTGGCCTCGACTATCACGTCGAAGCTCCCACACGTGCGCCCACACACTCGTGTCGCTACCATCGCCGTATGGCCGGTATTTTGATATTTGCCGCTCTACAGCTAGAGTAGTGCGAGATACACACCTGATAGGAGTCTGAAGCTAATCCGCGCTCCGAATGCTCCTATGCCCAAACGCGTGCCACAGTATAGTTCCACTCCTCCTAGGCAGCTCTATATATAGCCAGCTTCTCTCCTTCATTCTTACTATCCTTTTGATGTGGGATCCCTTCTTTAGTAGAGTTTAAATCCAACACAAACTCTGGCCGTCCAATCCACAAAATAAATAATCCCCTGCTTGTCATGAGATTCAAACCCAGCCAATGACAGCTTGCCACTAGACCACTCACTTCCTTATGTCTAACATCATGCACAACTAAATATAAATCTATAGGCCAAAGTCCAAGTTCACTTAAAAAATAAATCAAAATGGAATGCCAGTGCCAAGGCTTGAACCTTGGACCTCTTGTTTCCTTGTGTGGCGTCACCTCATTGTCTCCCATGTGGCGCCACTTTGCCACTACACCACAAACTCTTTTTGTGTCATTTTTCTCCACATTTTATTCTTAAAGCCTACTTACTAACTCCCAGGGTTTTACTCACCTAAAACCAAAATTTTCCTAAAGCCTAAGTTTGATCCCGAGACTTCATAGAAGCCCCCTAACCTTCCAAATCACTCACCTAATAGGTCCAACTTGCGCTAATTCTGTTCTCATGTTCTCAAAAATTTTAAACGCTCCCACACCCAAGGCCTAATGGGCCCAATCCTACTAGGCCTAAATTCGGGTCGTTACAATTCATGCATTTGCATTGTATTACATCATTTACATTAGACTTTCACAAAAGGACCCTAATTAGGTAAAATATTTCAGTTAACCTAGAAAACATGGAACAAAGGTTGGAGAGGATAGAGTAGATGCAAATACAAATGCAGGGGCAATTGGTTAAGATTCAACAAGAAATGCGTGAACAAATGCTAGAATTCCAAATGAATATGATAGGCCAGCTAACCCAGATACTAGCCAGAGGACTTGAAAAAAGGAGTGGCCTAGTGGTCAACACTGTAAATGATAATAAAGACATCATTTATTCCCCAATAGGTGTCCCAACTCAATCAGACATGCACTCGTATGGGATACCTATCATTATTGGACCCCAACATCAGACTGATACTTCGGCCTTCTTGAACTTCTTGATGGGTTCAGGTGTTAACCTAGATGATGTTTGAACCAAACCGGTTGTACTGGCAGAAACAAGAAAAAGGGGAGAGTGGACTTTAAAGGCCCCAAAGAAGAAGGAAAAGGAAGCGAATGGTACGAGTAGGTATAACAAAGGCCATTCGAAGCCGATTACAATAAGCCAGCCAAGGATGGTAATTAGCAGCCACGAAGTCTTCCCAAGGCGAGAACCCAATTCAAGACCGAACATAGAGAAACCTCAGTTCGCACCCATTCCAGTCACGTATAGGGAGTTGTACCAAGTTCTGTTCGATGCACATGTCATATCCCTTTTTTATGTAGGCCAATATAGCCCCCATACCCCAAATGGTACGATGTAAATGGCCAATACGAATACCATGGGGGAATCACAGGACATTAGATCGAGAACTGCATCACTTTTAAAAAGATAATTGAAAGATTTATCAGATTAAGAATTGTAAAATTCGATGGTCCCTTTGGTGTAGAAATTTCGTTACCCAACTTTTCTGTTAAGGGTGTAAACATCATGAGTTTTATAATAGATGGGGGCATGAGATCTAAAAATGCATCGAGCTTAGGGATTTAGTGCAAGGCCTGATGGATAATAAATTGAAGAGATCAAATGCCTGGTGGGAGCATTGGGGAATCTGAACACTAATGACATATTTGAATAGGGGAATAAAAGTTTCCAATCCCTTACACACTTGGGAAGATTTTAAACAATGGAACTGGGGAAGGGAGCCTTGTATTTTTAGAGTGATTCTAGAGCAATATTCGAAACATGCTTGTTGTAACACCCCAAACCCGGCCCATGAGCCCTGACCGGATCTGGTATGTCACGAAGTAAAAACGTTTGTAAGATATTGATTTTCTGGTGAAAAAAAATTGTTAAGGTTAATAAGCAGTGTTTTGATAAAACTCAGGTGGGATTGGTTTTTATTTATAAACATGGTTGTGTTTGGAAACCTTTTTAAAACACTCGATCATGCAAAATTTTAAGAATCTTCAAGTTATGGTTGACTTGGTAAACTTTGCTACCCAATGGTAACATCTTTGAAAACTCGTAAAAGTTACTTAATTTGAAAATGTTGCTTTAGACCGATTTACTTAACATTATATAATCTCATTCGTAATATAGTATAAGTAGAGTAAAAATAACTATGTAAACATCCCAAAATAATAAACTAGTGGCCTTATTACAACCCATATTAAAACTTAGAAAAATAAATAAACTTAACTATAATAAATTAAATTCAAATCCAACGAATAAGCATGGTCGCCTCGAGTCCGCTCCGCTCCATCTCATGATCTACTCATTTGCAAAATAATATGGGAAGGGGTGAGTCACCAAGACTCAGTGTGTAAATCCCCCACCTGGAAATGCAACTCATACACAAATTATTAATAAACATGCAAACATGCAACCCCACTAACCATCCATACTCCTTTAACTACCCCCTGTGGTCAAAACCACTGATGACCATAGGTCACAATTATCATAATATGGTCAAAACCACTGGTGGTACCAAACCACTGGGACTTAGTCACAATTTATCAACGGTGTGGTCAAAACCACTGGTGACCGAAGTCACAATTAAACTGATGGGGCCAACCCATCTTGTGGTCAAAACCACTGGTGACAGTCCATAAAGATCATCCCCCTCCTCTCATCAATCCCACCTTCATCATGCTTACATAACAGTTATCATAATCCCATATATCATGCATTTATGTATAACATAGCATTCAACAGCATGTGATGGCATACTCAATCATACATCATAGATCATGTAATAGGGGACTTACCCGGAATCCATGCTCATGTCCACAAGCAAATCACTACCACAATGATTAAAAGGCAACAATATAGTCATGTTAACTAATAAAGTGTGTAGTGAATTTTACACACCTGTTACTAACGTGAATCTTAGATCTCGAAGTTTCGATCTACTGTGCTAGATCCTTTGACCCTATATTCGGCCAACAACAAGGTTAGTGACATAGGCCTTTTTGGTTATACTAATAATCCCGAAGGATCAATTATACCTGAAATATGGCCTTTGGCCGAATATGCTTAACCACTTACCAAACTTATCGAAATCCCGAAATTGTCACTTGACTTGTCGAGATCCCTGCCAAAACACTTGTTAAAATCGGCTTGCACACTTATACATACTCAAGGCCCTTGGCCGAATAGTACTTACCACCTTATCTCAGGGAATCAAATCCCAAAATCTTCCTTCAATCGGCTTAAAGTTCTTCCCTACAAACGGTTTAACCACTTCATTAGAGAGCTAAAGGCCATTCGGCTATAAACATAAACCTAAAAGAAGTTGTTTCCCCTTACCTTAATGACTATCTCGGCCTTTAACCACCACAAGTCGGCACCACCTAGTGATGTTAGGGGTTTCATCTTATGCCCTATATGGTAGGGGATATTCGGCTAGCAACACAAATAGAAGGTGAAATTTTGATGAGAAGGGGGGTAGGTTCGGCCAAATAGAAGAAAAGAAGAAGGGAATTTTGAAGAATTTTGGCAATTGTAGCTAGGGAGAATTCGGCCAGCAACTATTGAAGAGAAAAAGAAAAGAAACTTTTATGAATTTCGGCACCTCCCTGCTTTATCAAAATCGAATATGGATGGCCCCAAGGAGTCCTATATTCGGCCATCTCCCCTCCTTTTTGTGATAATTTCCAGCTTATAATTATCACCCATCAAATAACATTTATCTTTTATTTTTATCTCTTAGCCACTCTTCAAACAATTTAAATGAAAATAAACTACTAACACTTACCCTTCCAGTCGAAAATGTAAAGGAAAAACAAGGTTTATCCTTATCACATTAAGAGTCCAAAATCAGGCCATTAGCTCACTCCTCTTCACGCTAGTTTGAAAAAAATAAAATACCAATCTTTGCTCCTTGGTTCGAACATGGGACCTAAAGGAGTAAATGCGCATGACCCTTTACAGTACTTCCAAGCCACTCTTCCAAATCGACTTTCATGCCCCAAAACCTCGCCATTTATTCTTAAGGCCTTCCTAGGCCGATTCCTTCTAATGCAAAAGAAAATAAAACTCCCAAGGTGCATACTCGGCAGCTCAAACCCAAGACCTGCGCCCATTGTCACCTCCAAGCTCTTAAGTGGCGCAAGATAGCCACTTTGCCACTGACTCATTTCGTGATATAAACCCCTTACAATCCCTTTTAAGCGTTCCTTCCTTAACTCCCTTTTGGCCTAATATCAAAGGCAAAAATTAAAACATTCTTGCGCTTCCACCAGGACTTGAACATGAGTCCTCCCTCTTGCACTCCCTTGCACCTTAGCGCCACAAACCACTATGCCAATTTACTCCTTGTGTCCAACTTCTCCCAAAACTTTCTCTGAACCCCTATTTCATCTAGCTCCCTCTTCTTAATTACTAAAAATAAATTTTAGCCCTAAGTCCGACAAGTCCGGGGTTATGACTAGACCCTTAAATATATCAGGCAATCAAGCATACATATTTCTTCAAGCACACACATGGGAAAAATAATAAAATAATTAAATTACAAGCAACCCCTAATTCAGGATGTTACACTTGTTGCCTTAAGCCTAGAGGCAATAAGAACCCTTTTGTGAAATAGGCTTGTGTCCAGAATTTTTATTTTAATAAAATGCATCTTTTTGAGTAAATATTCTTTTATTATTATTTCTTTTTCCCATTTCATATTGTACGAACAATTTTTATTCTTTGGACTTTCTTTCAAGTATTCTTTCATTCTTCAATCATTGTTTGAATCATTTATTTTTTAGAATCTTCCTTCGAACCTACAATAGATCTCCAGATATCAATGATGTGAGCAACGCTGTTACTGACTCAGAGTCTCTTTCGAGTAAGATAGGTGTCTAGAAGGATATCAGTACTTTGAAGACGATAGATATTGTAACCTATCTTCTGATTTGTGAAGAATGGAAGAACAAGATGAAAAGCAGACCTACTCTACAAAAGATCGGTCGATATTTTGAGCCTAGAAAAAAGGTAAAGGTTGTAACCTAGCTCATCACAGAAATAAGGCAAAACATCATTGAGTTATTTTCAAGAATTCAAAAATGTTTTTGGAAGATCATATCAGGACATGCTTGGACTACTGAGACAGGGGTACGTTGAAATCTTAAAGGAGGTCCATAAGGATATCAGAAAGACACATGCTAATGATTTTACAATAGTCAAGCTAATCATGAGGTTTGGGTACTGTTAATCTATATAGAAGGGAATGGTATCAACTATGCCGTATTTAAGGAGACAAGATTCATGTGCCTTCTCCATTTCTTCACAAATTTTCCATATGTAGGGTATGGATGTGATGGAGCCAATCTCGTCAAAAGTTTTTAGCCAATATCGGTTCATCATTGTGGTCGTCGTTTACTTCACTAAGAGGGTGGAAGTAGCTTCATATGCCAATGTTACAAGGTCGAAGTCATTAATTTCAAAAAAAAAAAAGATCAGATGCCAGTAAAAAATGCCAGAAACGATCATGTTTAATAATGCATAACTATACAAAGTCAAAGATTATAGTTTGCTCAAAGATCAAATAGCATATCACAGTGTAGCAAAGGTTGTCAAAGGAAAAAACAAAAAGAAAAAAAATAACAAAAAAGATGAAAGGTGACCAAGACTTGTAAAGATTGGCATAAGAAGCTATCATTTACTCCCTATGATTATCGAATGTTGGCCAAGACCTTTTCCGAGGCAACATCTTCCCCATTGATTTATAGATTGGGAGCATTTTTATCAATTGAACCTAATCGAAGAAAAGGTTAAAAGTTATCCATCACTGTCAGATGATGGAAGCTTACGACAAAGAGGTTTATCCTAGAAAATTCTATGAGGGGAATTTGATCCTTCTTTACAAAATATCTTCAGAGGAAAGCAGATGCCAAACTGGAAAGGACCTTATGTAGTAAGACGGAGCTTGTTCTAGAGGATCATTGATATGGACCAAGATGGATGCCAAAGACTTGCCTAATCTAGAGAATTCAGGTTCGGTCAAGAAGGATTTTACCTGAAAAGGGAAGGGCCAAGGTGAAAACCTGCAAAGGGCTCCTAGAGCTCAAATTCATCCAAAAAAATTCAAAAAAAAAAAAGAAAAGAAAAGAAAAGAAAAGAAAAAGGAGAGGCCAAGGCGAAAACTCGCAAAGGGTGTTTTGAGACCAAAGGGGATTTGAGTTGAAAACCCGAATAGGGCGGCTCAAATTTTGATCAAAAGTGGGGCATACAGTAGCCATGCTATGTTTGAATTAACAATGAGGAAGTATGTTATATCCTGGGCCATCGACAAAGTACTCCGAATCTTCTAAACATGTATTAAGCTCAAAATGGTCCTCAAGGAGTTTGTATAGAGACGCTCAGGCTACGATATCTGGGGCACCTAGCTTCTATCTTACCCATTTTAAATTTGCTATCTTTGATTACTTTATTCTTTTCAAAGATATACCCTAATCAATTTTCTTTTATAGCCTTGGCTATCTTTGCTTACTTTATTCTTTTTACACCAATCAATTTTCTTTTATAGCCTTGGTTATCTTTGTTTACGTTATTTTTTTTAAAGATACACCAATCAATTTTCTTTTATTGCCTTGGTTATCTTTGATTAACTTATTTGTTTCGCGCTATGCTCCTGATTAATTTCTTTCTCACCCATTGTTGTGATCTTTTTCAAGCATTTTATATTGAAATAAAGATTAATGGACTAATAATACTTTCATAAAATGAGTTTTACATATTACTCTGAAAGCTTCTAAATAATATGAGAATCTAAAACAGGGCTATTGTTTAGAACTCACCAAACTTAAGAGTAAAAAATATTATCTCTTCAGATTTTTATTGGATAACCCAGGTGTAAAAGGGGATCATTCTTAGGAAAAGAAAATGATACCTTGTAAATTTTAGGCACATACATCGGTCATTATACCTGTGGAATGGTGATCAAATTGATACAATTTCCATACCTCCGAGTGGTAACTGGATGGATAGAAGAAGCCAAATGTTATTCCCCTAAAGTTACAATGGGAGGTACAAATTTTATGTCCTCAGGTTCAAGGGAAGGGACTCTGAAATTGCAGCGGGGCAAGCTTGTTGAGCAGAATATGATCGTTTCTTTGGGTTTCCTGTCAAAGATACCATCTGAACGAGAAAGCATGGTAAATCATCAGTGATAGAACCTTGATGAACTATGAGCTATGACAACCCAAACATTAAAAAGGGATCATTCTCATGCATTTATGTAAATATCATTCATACACTTTCAATTAGGAGCATTTGATTCATTCAGATCATCTCGTCCTAATTGTTATACATTAAAAAAAAAGAAAAAGAAAAAAAGAGATCATTCTCATGACATTTTGCATTCATGAGAATGTCATCTTTCATATAATTTAGTTAAGAGCATTTGATTCATTCTGATCATTGCAGCCTAATCATTTAACAAAAGGGATCATTCTCATGGAATTCTGCATTCATGCAAGTGTCGTCCATAATACATTCGAGCCTATAGGACATGTCTCCCAAAAGACGGTGTAGCAACATCTGTGAATTCACCAGTCCTATCTCTCTGACCAGCAGGGGAATAGGTTGAAGATTGAAGATCTTGTCACCCTAAGCAGTAGTGGAACAAGATAGAACGATAAATTTTATTTCTATGAGGAAGCGAAGTAGATTTAAGCCATCAGTCTTATCTCCCTTGAGATGGTAGTGGAGTATATTGAAGATTGAAGTCTTTCTGAAGTAGTAAGGAAGCAAATTGGAAAGCTCAGACTTTGTTCCCTTGAGATGGTAGTAGAGCAGACTGAAGATTGAAGTCTTCCTGAGATAGTAAGGAAGCAAATTGAAAAGTTCAAATTTTGTTCCCTTGAGATGGTAGTGGAGTAGACTGGAGATTGAAGTCTTCCTGAAATAGTAAGGAAGAAAATTGAAAAGTTCAGATTTTGTTCCCTCGAGATGGTAGTGGAGCAGACTGGAGATCGAAGTCTTCCTGAGATAGTAAGAAAGAAAAGTGAAAAGTTTAGATTTTGTTCCCTCGATATGGTAGTGGAGTAGGCTAAAGATCGAAGTCTTCCTGAGATAGTAAGAAAGCAAATTGAAAAGTTCAGATTTTGTTCCCTCGAGATGGTAGTGGAGCAGGCTGAAGATTGAAGTCTTCCTGAGATAGTGAGGAATCAAATTGAAAAGTTCAAATTTTGTTCCCTCGAGATGGTAGTGGAGCAGGCTGAAGATTGAAGTCTTTCTGCGATAGTAAGGAAGCAAATGGAAAATTTTAGATTTTGTCCTCTCGAGATAGTAGTGGGGTAGACTGAAGATTGTAGATCTAGCATTCCTAAAGTTACAGAAAGCAGATCAAAGTTACTAATCTGGCATCCCTGAGTTTGCAGGGAGCAAATTTAAAATAGCAGGTCCGACATTCCTGAGTTTGCAGGAAGCAGATTAAAGATACCAATCTGGCATCCCTGAGTTTGCAGGAAGCAGATTGAAGATACCAATCCAGCATCCCTGAGTTTGCAGTGGAGCAGATTGAAGATAGTAGTTTGGCATTCCTGAGTTTGCAGGAAGCAGATTGAAGATACGAGTCTGGCATTCTTGGGTTTGCAGGAAGCGGATTAAAGATAGCAGTCTGGTATTCCTGAGTTTGCAGGAAGCAGATTGAATATACCAGTCTGGCATTCCTGAGTTTGTAGGAAGCAGATTGAAGATATCAGATCTGGCATCCCTGAGTTTACAGTGGAACAGATTGAAGATAGCAGTCTGGCATTCCTGAGTTTGCATGAAGCAGATTGAAAATAGTAGTCTAGCATTCCTGAGTTTGCAGGAAGTAGATTGAAGATACCGGTCTGGCATTCCTGAGTTTGTAGGAAGCAGATTGAAGATACCATTCTGACATTCCTGAGTTTGCAGGAAGCAGATTGAAGATAATAGATCTGGCATTCCTGAGTTTGCAGTGAAACAGATTGAAGACATCAGTCTGGCATCCCTTAGTTTGCAGTGGAGCAGATTGAAAATAGCAGATTTGGCATTCTTGAAGTTGCAAGAAGTAGATTGAAAACATTAGATATTGTCTTCCTGAGTTTGCAGTGGAGCAGATTGAAGATAGCAGGTTTGACATTCTTGAAGTTGCAAGAAGCAGATCGAAAACATCAGATCTTGTCTCCCAGAGTTTTTAGTGGAACAAATCAAAGATAGCAGATTTAGCATTCTTGAAATTGCAAGAAGCGGATCGAGGACATTAGTCTGGTCTCTCTGAGTTGTAGTAGAACTGACTAAAGATAATAGATTTTGTCTTCTTGAAGTTACAAGAAGTAGATTGAAGCCATCGGACTTGTTGAAATCAAGATGAAATTCCAATACCGTTGAAATTACAGTGAAGAAGACGAGGACCAAGAAGTCGAGGCTCGGTCAAGACTGGGCAAAATTGGTCCTTTTATAGTCTTTGCTCTATTCTCGTTTCACAATAATGAGCCGGGCTTAAATAACAAACCAAAAAAATAAATAAAAATGTCTAGTTACAGTTCATTTTACAAAACCAAAGCCCAAATAACCTTAGCCCAATACCCAAATACAACCAAACCCAAAACTAAACTACCCAGCAACCCAAACTAAACCTAAACGCAAGACCCAGATACAAACCAAAGTGGGCCAATGCTTAGGCGAAGTCAGCAAAAACCTAGGGTTTCTGGGAAAACCTTGTGCAGTAAGTAGCCTCGACACCAAGTAACCAGTCGTGCCGCAACCCGCGTAAACTACGCCTATATCGCTGAAATCCTCGCCGACGACCTACAAGAAAAGGAAAGAACAACAGCCAAACTTGGCAAAAATAGGACAAAATCCTTTGTTCCTTTTTTATTTTTATTTCGAGGGTTATAAAAACCCATCAAATCTGTAAACAGGAGGGATATGGACACAAAAAACAAAAGAACACACAGAGAATACAATAAACAATTTTTTTACAAAGGTGATTTTCGTGTTTTATTCATGTTATTTTTATTTTTCGCTTCGATTCACACCTATTTTTATATACAAAATAGTGCTAAAATAAAAGGAAAGAGGCTTACTGTTTTGATCGGCGTTAAAAATGGAGGTTTTAGGCTTTCGACCGTCTTTGAGGCGCGTGGTCAACAGAGGCCGACTACGGCCGGAGATGAAGGAAGAGATCTTTTCTGAGCTCTGTTTTGTTTTTTTTTTTAATGTCTGTTAAAATGAATTTTTTTATTAATTTCTGACTTATATAAACAGTTAGAACGGCATCGTTTTGGGGGCTGCCTTTAAAGGCCAAAACGATGTCATTTTAAGGCCTGTGACCCGCGCGTTGACCCGACCCAAGGAGGATCCGCGTGTTTTTGTTTAACAGTCTAATTGCCTTACAAGCCCTTCCGCATTATTTTAAATTTACAATTAAGTTTCTTTTATTTTACAATTAGGCCTAGAATTTTTTCTTTTGTTTCAATTTAGTCCCTTGAACTATTTAATGGTCAATGACAAAAGCAGCCTGCTTAGGAGACAAGGTATAATTTCCCATTAGGTTCCTATAATTTGTAGCGCATTTCAAGGTCATCCTTTTACATTCTATTTTTTATATTTTATATTTTATTTTTTTGTAAAACCTTTTTATTTTATGTTTTTATTTAATATTATATTAAATTATTTTTATTAAAAATTCTATATTATTTTTATTAATTTATTACTAGTATATAATTTTATATATAGTTTTCCTGAAATATATATTATTTTTATAAATATTGAATTATCACTATTTATAATTTTATTTAATCTAATTATTTTATAATTAAATATTATATTATTTTTTAAAAAAGCCTTTTTATTATATAATATAATATTATATCATACATCTTTTGAAATCTTATTTTGTATAAAATTTATATAATATATTTTATTTATATGGTTTATAGTATATATGTGATTTTTATGATTAGTGTATTATATATGTTTTTATTTAAGATTATTATTATACTATCATTTTATTATATAATCGTTTGTATATGTATTAAATTATTAAATTATATATTTGTTATAAATTTTTCTTTTATATACTTTTTATTATTTATTTAAAATATTGTTTATATATATTAAATAGTTTTAGAAATTGTCATATTCTTTTCTTATTATCTTGTATATTCAATGCTTAACATAATTCTTTATTTATTTATTCATGTTATATTATTATTTATTATTTATTGTTAGTATAATTGGTAGTTATGTAGAATTGCTATTAAATATGTATGTTGCCATATCTACTCCAAAACCATTTGTTTTATAAAACACATTTAATTACATTTATGCATTTTATTCAAAAGCTTTTAAATCTGATATATGATATTTGGGGACTTCAAGAGAAATTATACCTTAAGTTCTTGAGTTTTAATTTTTCTTGTAGAACTTAAAATACCAAGTATCCTCTTTTTAAAACCTATAAATTTTAAATAAAAACTTATCCTCGAGAATTCAAAATTATCGTGTCCTAACTCACTGGGTAAGACAATTTGTTATCTCGGGATAAGAATTTCAGAAAACAAGGTAATGTTTCGTGTTTGGAAGTTCGAGAAATTGTGCCCTAACGTGCTGGGTTTCAGTTTTTCGTTTGTCCAAATAACTAAATATCATTTTAGTGAATTTTGTAAATCATGACATGATTTTGGTTACGAGGGTTTACAAATTCATGTCCTAACGTGCTGGATGTGATGTTTGTATGCTTTTGGAACAAAGGAATCTCCAATTTCAACTCAAATTGTTCAAATTTTTAAAGAAATCATATTCCCAAATCTTTTTCAAATTCTCGACATAAGGACATTAATTAATCAATTAGGTACCAATTTTTGGGCGTTACGAGGGTGCTAACCCTTCCTCGTACATAACCGACTCCCGAGCTTGTTTTTTGGTATTTTGTGGACCAAAAATCAATGTTTTGAAATAAAATATCTTATAAGGTGATCTAATCCCACCTAAGTAAAAAGGGATTGGTGGCGACTCCCGTTTTCGTTTTTTAAGTCGATTCTTGTTTTTCATAAATCTTTAAAAATAGTTTAAACAAATATAATAATAATAAAGTTAGCTATAAATAAAATAATAGTAGTAGTAATATTAAAATAATAATTATAATAGTAAAATAATAATAATACTAAATTAGTAATAATAATTGTAATAATAATAATATAAATAGTAATGAAAATAATAACAAAAGTAATAGTAAACATAAAAATAGTATTAATAATAAAATAATAGTAATGATATTAAAATTAATAGTAATAATAAAAAATAATAGTAATAGTGAAAATAAAGGTAATATTAATAATAATGAAAATAATAATAATAACAATAGAATTAATAGTAATAAATAAAAATAGAAATAATATCACTAGTAATATTTAAAAATAATAATAATAAATATAATAAAATAATAATATTAAAATAAATAACAATAATGAAATAATGGCAACAATAACAAGAGTAAAATAATAATAAATAAATAAAAACTAAATTAAACTTAAAAATAAAATATTGGGGCAAATTGGGAATAAAAGAGAGGAGGATCAAATCGCAATGCGTGAATGGAATGGAGGGACCAGAACGGTAAATATCCCTTACCTCCAAAACGCGACACTTCGTGCGGGACTAATTTGGAACAAAAGGAAAATTATGGGGCAAAATTGAAAACAAAAATGAGTTGTATTAAAAAATAGAAAACGCGGAGGGTCCAAAAGCGCAATAAAACCATCATTTAAAAAACACGCGGATCTACCCTCATTCGGGTCAGGTAATCGGGTTGGCCTCCACAAAACGACGTCGTTTTGGCGTCTGGGGAGGCCCATGAAACGACGCCGTTTCTGTTTTCTATAAAAGGCACATTTTCATTTTTTTTCATTTTGCGATTGCATCAAAAAAAAAAAACAAAACAAAACAAAAGGGTTTCCCTTTTTCTCTCAATCCTCTTCCTTCAAGCCTAGAATTCGGCGATGGCTCAGACAATCACTGCTATTCGCCATTGCCATGGCCATCGTTAAGTTTTTTCTCTTTTTTTACTATATTATAAGCTTTAATATATGTAAAAAACAAAAAAAAGAAACTTAAAAAATAGATTCGAAGAGAAGAAAATAACGAAGAAAAAAAAACACCTTTGCTCGTACATTTATTGATTTTTTTTTGTATATTGTATTGTATATATGTGTGTGTATTTACATAAAATATATTCGTCCTTTTATAGCCACAGTCAAAATACAAGTTTTGGTATTATTTTTTTTGGCTATATTTGCGTTTCTTTGGCTTTTCTTTCCCATTTTGCAGATGAACGGCGAGATGGGGACGGATTCACGCTGTGATGGCGCTTGATGTCCAGCAGTGAAGGTGTACATAGAACAACGACGACACCAAGTGTTGGGGTTAGGGTTTCTTGAAGTTGTTTAGGTTTTGGGCCCTTTTAGGCTTAGGGTTAGTTGGATTATTTGGGCCGTAAATGGACCGTGTAAAAGGACTTTATTAAATATTATTTTTTTGGTTTTGAATGGTTTGGGCCGGAAAAATAGGCCTATTACATTTGGTATAACTGAACCTTTAGTGCATCTAATTACCTCGACATACTACTCATGGGTGGATTTAAAATGCAATCTTGATGGAGCTTTATTCGGACGATATTTATTCGACTTTGGGGTGATTATTTGGGATCATACTAGTGTTTTTATTAAAGGTTTGGTTGGCCATGTTAATCCTTCTTGGGACCCTCATATTTGTTAGAAGATGGCCTTCCATGCAGCCCATGCAGCAACAAAGCAGTAGTAGACATGCCATGCATCGAGCCATGCAGAAGCTATTATTTTATGTGTAGCTGATGAAGTCTTTTGTTTATTTTGTAAACTTCAGTCAATGTAATGAAGTTTAGCTCATTTTGAACTATGTTAGGTTGATATTTTATGTAGTTTTGATAGTGATTGAGTGATAAATCACTTTGTTTATGTGTGAAGTCATTACTACAATTTTCTATGTAATTAGTGGTGTTAGGTGAAAGCTTAGGTAGAATTTGACTTGTAATGACTGTGATCAACTTGTATTTGTATTGGCATTATGCCATTGTTCATTTTGAATGAAAATTATTGAAGTTTTCATCCATATGCTCCATTGTTCTTAGCTTTTCTCTTCATTTTCTGTTAGCTTTCTTGCTTGTTTCTTCTGCAAGTCTCGAGCCTTGCTGCTCAAGCTTCAGCTGAGTTTTATTGCTAGCTGATCATAACACCAACATTATTATTGAGATTTTTACTATTCAAGAAGCATTATCTTGGGTTCGCACTAATAGATTTAATAATGTTGTGATTGAGTCAAACTGCCAAAGTGTTATTAACGTGTTGACTCAGTCAAAAGTTGATGTATCTAAATTTGGCATCCTTGTTCAGGATTGTATTTATCTCAGTTCTTTCTTCTCCAATTGTCCATTCTTTGGACGAGAAGGGACGGTAATAAGATGACCCATAAGTTGAATAGGGTGGCTTTATCTTATGCTTCTTTTCATGATTTCGCTATTCCGCTTAATGTTCTTCTCCTTATTATTAGTAGTGATATTGTTTCAAGTACTTAAGAGGATGAGACGTGTAAGGTTGAGTGTACGGAATAAACCTATTGGCTTGGGTCTTTAGTTGTCTCACTCGTGTACTTTTCTTGTTTTCTTTCTCTATTTTAATATAGCGTTTTTTTTTCTCCTAAAAGAAACTATATAAAACCAACTCAAATCCAAATATTATTTAATTTAAAATCCAAACCCATCCTTAAAGAAAACCCAAATCCATTAGGATTTGCGTTAGATTTAATATATAAACTTAGGTCTTATTTGAAAGAGTGTTGAAAAATTCAATAAATTGAAAATTAATATTTGAAGCACTTATTTTTTTTTTAAAGCGTTTGATAACCTATGATGAAATTAATTAGATCAATTTTTTCACAAAAAATGTGGAAAATGATAAATAAATAGGGACCTACTTATCACTTAATAGAGAATACATTCAATTTTTTTTTTTTTTGTTTCATTCTATTTCATTTTAGGTTCTACTATCCTTTATCAAACAATCTAATTATAATCAATTTTTATTTTCTCAACACTTAATTTTTTAGTTTATCAAGCATAGCCTTAATGTTTTTGTTAAGTTCTGGTAGTAATATATCAATTCTCAACTCAATAAGACAAATTACCTAAACATGGAATAATGTTTTACTAAAAAGAAAATCGTTGATTGATCTTACTTTAGCAACAATTCCAGTGGCAACACAAGGGGCTTCAAATTTGATCAAACTCTTTCACTGCACCAAAACAGACTTTTAGCGTCGTTTTTAGTGGCGTTTTAATGAAAAACGCCGCAAATATTATATGTTAGCGGCATTTTAAATAAAATGCCGCAAAAAGTTGAGCAATAGAGGCGTTTATTTCCAAAGCGCGAAAAGGAGAAATAAGCGTTTTTCTCCCAAACGCCGCTAAAGACACGAGCATTAGCGGCTTTTGAAGAAACGCTAAAGATCTGAGCATTAGCGGCGCTTCTAAAAAAACACCGCTAAAGACCTGGGCATTAGCTGCGCTTTTGAAGAAACGCCAAAAAGTCTCAGGCATTAGCGGCGCTTTTGAAGAAACGCCGCAAAAGACCTGCATTAGTTGCGCTTTTGAAGAAACGCCGCTAAAAGTTTTTCATATTTTTTCTTATTCTTGCTTTGAAATATATTTTATTTTGATACATTCACTTATAAGCAATGAGAAAGTTTCATTTTAGTTATTTAATTATGAAAAGTTACAAGCGCTAACTAAACAATTTAGAAGTTTTCATTTAAGTTATAAATTAAGCTATTAAAATTAATTTAGGGTTTAATGTTTACTATGTTAATTTCATGGTTTAGGGTTTATTATTTTAGTGTATGGGTTTAGTGTTTTAAAGTTTTTGTTTGGCTTTATTGTATTTAATATCTTAGTGTTTAATATCTTAGTGTTTAAGTATTAGTGGTTGGGGTTAAGGTTTAGGGTTAGAAATTTGGGTTTAGGGTGAAATGGTTAATGGGTTAGGGTTTTAGGTTTTAGGTTTATAGTTTATGGTGTATAGGTTTAAGGTTAGGGGTTTGGGGGGAAATGGTTAATGTGTTAGGTTTTTGAGTTTAGGGTTTATATATGGTTTAAGTATAAGATTTTAGGGTTAATTTAGGGTTTAGGGTGTTAGCTATATGACCCAAAATCCCGAAACTGAAATCCCTCATGAGGGATTTATGTTTAATGTGTTAGCTATTAAAATATATATTTTGTACTACACTAACATTGGCCACATGAATTCCCAAAAAGTTGGTCTCGGATTATGGTTTAACGTTTGCAATTTAGAGTTTAGGGTTTGAGTTTTATGGTTTAGGGTTTTGTTTTTGGAGTTTTGAGTTTAGGGTTTGGGATTTAGGGTTTAAGGTTTAAGGTTTAGGGTCTAATGTTTATTATTTAGGGATTAATCTTGGATTTTTTAGATCTTATACAATATTAACACAATTATTGATATAATTAACATCATTTTTTTATTTATATATTGCATACATATATAAAAAGTTATATTTATTCAATATAAAAATATATTGATGTATTTATATTTTAAAGTAATGTGTATGATTAAATGAAAATTAAAGTTTCAAATATACAATTAAACCATAATTGAAATAAAATTAAAATTGGAAAAATTTAAAATTAAAATTTTATATGTTAATTTAAAAATTATAAAATCTTCAAAAAATTCTAAAATTTTCTTAAAAGTTAAATATTTTGGAATTTTCAAAAATAAAAATTCAAAAATGATAATCTTAGCACAAAAATTTAGAAAGAAAAAAATAAGTAAAAATGAAAAAAATTAAAATTGAGAATAGTGGCATTTTCATAAAAAAACGCCGCAAATATGTTCCCCGAGACTAAAAACGCAGCCGTTTTATTAGGATTTTAGTGGCGTTTTTACTAAAATGCCACAATAGTATATGATATAGTGGCGTTTGTTAAGAAGCGCTGCAAATTGTTCATTTATTTTTTAGTGGCGTTTTACCAAAAACGCCGCAAAATGTTGGGATATAGCGGCGCTAGTAAAAAACGCGGCAAATATGTTATTGTATTTTAATTAAAATGATGTAGTTTGGTATTTTTTTTAGTGGCTTTTTTTGTTAAACGCCGCAATAGGTATGTTTTTAGCTGCGCTTGTTGATAAACGCCGCAAAGCTTGAATTGTTTTAGGCAAAAGATCATCGTTTTGCTCTCCTCCATTTCCCCAACCATTAAACTCGATTGAATCAATTTTCCTTTCTTCTCAATTTCATTTCCCCTTAATCTGAAATCCCTAAATTGAAAATTGAGTTCTTTGGTGGATAAAGCGAGAACCTTCGCTCACGAGTTAGTCCTATTCATCTACATTTTTGGGTAATCAAAGCGATTGCTCTTTGCTTCTTTTTTCTGTTGGTTTTAGGTTTTCATCGTTAGAATAAGTATGTCTCTACCTTTTCATCTCTATTTTAAATTTCGGATCTATCGTCTTTCCTTGTTTTTCGTTTCCTTTTGTTTGAGTTTTGTTCTTAGCATTATGAAAAAGCTGTTTTGGTTAAATCCTTTCAAATCTGTTGATGTTTGTCTCATTGTTCTTTAGTCGGTTTATCGACTACTATGTTTTTTTTTTTTTTTTGCTTGTCATTTGTATTTTTGCCTTTTCATTTCTGTTTTGGGCCTCTCAGTTGATGTCACAACTCCCCCAGTTGATGCATGTAGAGTTTATTTGGTTTCAGAAAAGATAAAATTGATTGTTTTGGGTATCTTGATTGCCTTGATTCTTATCATTCATTGTTTGTCTACCATGGTTTCAATTGTTAAAATCATCTTGGATTTCCTTGTTACGTTTTCTTTGCCTTCTTGTTGGAGTTTGGATATATTGGTTTGTTTTACTTTGTTGTTTTAGGTCGCATATTTCTCTCTTAAGCTTGTCATATAGCGAAAATTTAATCATCCCAACTGGAGTGTTTTTGGTTAGCTCTTTTGCTTGACAGGACCACTTAGCTAACAAAATCATTTTATCAACAACTAAATTTAGCTGGTATTACTCTCAGTATTTGAAATTTGTTCATGTAATTAAAGATTTTATATGCTTTGTGTTCATATCTAAGTATGACTATGATGCAAATGTCAAATATAAGTACTGGAAAAAAAAAAAAGTAATCATCTACCCTGTTCTTGATGCAAATGCAAATGTCAAATATAACTAAGCATTCGACACTTACTAGCAGTTGTATTTTTGTTTTAGTCACTTGTTTTAATCATCTACCAGTTGCATTCGACACTTACTATGCACATGGTCAATTTACCATGCCTTTGTTACTATCGATTGCTACCAGTTGTGTTCTGCACTTACTATGCACATGGTCAATCTTATTATGTATATGAAACATATTGTAGTGTGTGTACCATATGAAATTAAAAGAATAAAAAAAGTAATTTGATTGTTTTTGAAATATTAATAGCTAAATTTAGCTAAATAATAATAAAGGCCTAATTAACAAAATTGTAAGCATGTAAGGGATTAATTTAGTTTTCTTACAATGACAGTTTTCTTACAATGTTTTATATTTGAATCGTATTACTGGCTTATTTTTCTAAAAATCCAGATTACTCATCTTTTGCTTTGGTATTGTTAATTGTGTAGAAAACGAAGGCTTCTTTTTTGAGGACGTCGGCCATTCATATCAACCCAAGGTATCTCTCTACAATCTCATGGTTTTGTTTGGAATAAAAATGTTTCTGCTCCCTCTTCATTTGCTATATCTAGGAGACAATAATAAGTAGTATTTAACTGCAGCAAGTTATAGGAGACCTACATCGACTAATAAAAAAAACTGACCTCCCTGTCCAACCTTTTCCTCTCAAGCTTTATGCCACTAAGCTTAAGTTGAAGTTTTTGCAGCTCCTTAATAATGCTGCTAATTTGGGAATCACATTCCTTACTCTTTAAACGAATTGAGTCTAACTCGGTCGCAATTGGTCATGGTTTTTATTTAGAGTATCAACTTACACCATAGAGCATTAAAAAAATATTTTATAACATAGAAATAAACAAGATAGGAATCGCCAATTACCTTGGCTAGTTGTTCTTCTACTTCCAAATTAAGATTGTAAATCATGTTCTCAAGGAAGCCAATTGGCTCTCTAAAGATGATTGTTCTTGTTTAAGCGCTTCTCGTTCCATAACAAGCATCTCTATTTCATTTTCATGCTCCTAAAACATGCAACAGCAAGTCCAAGAAATTAATTAGCCAAAATAAACTAATTTTAAACCCCAAACCCCAAACCCTAAACCCCAAATCCCAAACCCCAAACCCCAAACTTACCTAATTTTAAACTCTAAACCCCAAACCCTAAGCCCTAAACCCTAAATCTTAAACCCTAAACCCTAAACCTCAAACCCTAAAACCAAACCCTAAACTTAATTTTAGACCTTAAACCCCAAATCCTAAACCTCAAACCTTAAATCACAAACACTAAACCCCAAACCCCAAACTTACCTAATTTTAAACCCTAAACCATAAACCATAAACCCCAAACCCCAAACCCCAAACCAAACCCTAAACCCTAAACCCCAAACTTACATAATTTTAAACCCTAAACCCTAAATCTTAAACCTTAAACCCTAAACTCTAAACCCTAAACCATAAACCCCAAACTTACCTAATTTTAAACCCTAAACCTTAAACCCAAACCCTAAACCCCAAACTCCAAACTTACCTAATTTTAAAACCCAAACCTCAAATCCCAAACCTCAAACCTTAAACTCCAAACCTTAAACCATAAACCCCAAACTTACTTAATTTTAAACCCTAAACCCCAAACCCTAAACACCAAACCTTAAACTCTAAACCCTAAACCCTAAACCTTAAACTTACTTAATTTTATACCCTAAACCCTAAACACTAAACACTAAACCCTAAATCTTAAACCCTAAACTTACCTAATTTTAAAACCCAAACCCCAAACCCAAAATCATAAACCACATACCTTAAACCCTAAACCCCAAACCCCAAACACTAAACCCTAAACATCAAACCCCAAACCCTAAATCATAAACCATATACCTTAAACCCTAAACCCTAAACCTTAAACCTCAAACTTTAAACCTAAAACCCTAAAATACAAACCCCAAACCCCAAACCCCAAACTTATCTAATTTTAAACCCTAAACCCTAAACCTTAAATCCCAAACCCCAAATCCCAAACCCCAAACTTACCTAATTTTAAGATCAAATTTCATAACTTACATTATTTACCGATCAAATTTCACAACTTACATAATTTTAAGTTAAGATCAAACTTCATAACATACATAATAATTGCATAGATAAAAAAAAGATTCAAAGTATATAAATTTGGAAACACGATGGGTTGCCTTATATCTCACTGTTAGATATAATGGATCCTCCCTAGGTGTAACAATGCCACGTATGATGAATATAAACGAATACAAAAATTACCTAATTTTACCGATCAAATTTCATAACCTACATAAATTTACGATTAAATTTCATAACATACATAATAATTGCATAGATAAAAAAAAGATTCAAAGTATATAGGCTGGAAATGTAACACCCAAAACCCGGCCCATGAGTCCTGACTGGATCTGGCATGTCACAGAGTAAAATGATTTGAAACATTTTGAGTGTCTGGTGAAAATTTGATAAAATTTGGCTAAGATATTAAAACAGTGTTTGAAAACTCAGTTGAAATTATTTTTATGAACATGGTTGGGTTGATAAATCCTTTTAAAATGTTTGATCATGTACAATTTTAAAATTTGTCAAGATTATAGTTGACTTGCTGTATTTTGTTACCCGATGGTAACATCTTTGAAAACTCGTAAAAGTTACTTAGTTGGAAAATGTTACTTTTAACCGGTTTACATAACATTTGTAAATTCATTTGTAGTATAGCATAAGTAAAGTAAATTAACTATGTAAACATCCAAATAAAAATTAGCGGCCTTATTACAACCCAATTTAAAAACTTAGAAAAGAAAATAAATAAACTTAACGATAATAAATTAAATTCAAGTCCATCAAATAAGCATGGCCGCCTCGAGTCCTCTCCGGCTCCATCTCCGCGATCTACTCATCTGCAAAATAGTATGGGAAGGGGTGAGTCACCAAGACTCAGTGTGTAAATCCCCTACCCGGAAATGTAACTCATACACAGACTATTAATAGACATGCAAATATGCAACCCTACTAACCATCTGTACTCCTTAACTACCCCGTGTGGTCAAAACCATTGGTGGTCAAAACCACTGGTGACTAGTGTCACAATTTAAATGATGGGGCCAACCCATCGTGTGGTCAAAACCACTGATGACTATAGGTCACAAATATCATAATGTGGTCAAAACCACTGGTGGTACCAAACCACTGGGACTTAGTCACAATTTAACAACGGTGTGGTCAAAACCACTGGTGACCGAAGTCACAATAAATCTGATGGGGCCAACCCATCTTGTGGTCAAAACCACTGGTGACAGTCCATAAGATCATCCCCCTCCTCTCATCAATCCCACTATCATTATGCTTACATATCAATTAACATATATCATGCATTTAATAGCATATGATGGCATACTCAATCATATTTCATAGACAAAGTAATAGGGGACTTACCCGGAATCCATGCTTAAGCCCACAAGCAAATCACTACCATAACTAACAAGGTAAAAATATAGCAAAGTTTACTAATAAAGTGTGTAAAGAGTTTACACACTTGTTACTACCGAAATTCCTAGATCCCAAAGATCCGATCTACGATGCTAGATCCTTGACCCTATAATCGGCCAACAACAGGGTTAGGGACTTAGGCCTATTCGGCCAAACCAAAAATCCCAAAGGATATGTTGTACTTGAAATAACACTTACCTTGGTTGCCGATTTGGTTTCCAACCAAATCCCGAAGCCTTAATTAGCCTCTAAATCCATGGCACATATTAGTTTCAGCATTTAAACATAAACTTTTTAACAAATGGCCCTTGGCCGAATGTGCTTAACCACTACCAAACTTACTGAAATCCCAAATTTGTCACTTGAGTCCTCGAGATCCCTACCAAAACACATGTTAAAATTGGCTTGCACACTTATACATAATCAAGGCCTATGGCCGAATAATGTGTAAGCCTTACCTTGAAAAATCAAATCCCGAAAGCTTCCTTCAATCGGCTATGGCCTCCCTACAATCGGTTTAATCACATCATTATGCATCATAGACCATTCGGCCATAACCATAGATCCAAAAAAAAAAAACATTCGGCCATGTCGACATACCTCTTACTAATCAATTGCAAAAGAATCCCGAAAAGAATCTCGTGCTCCCTTGCTAACGGCCAAAGTAGCTCTAATGGAGGAGAAAAGATTTCAGCAAAAAGGGGTGGAAGAGGTTCGGCTAATAGAGAAAGAGAAGAAGAGAATCTTTTGAAGAATTTTGGCTATTGTATCTAAGGAAAATTCGACAAGAACTATTGAAGAGAAAAGAAGAGAAATTTGATGAATTTTCGGCACTCCTTGCTATATCAAACCCGATTTTGGACAGCCCCAAGGAGTTCTAAAGTCGGCCATCACCCTCCTTTTTGGTGATAATTTCCGACAATTATCACCCAATAAGAATAATATTTATCTCCTATTTATCTCCTATCCACCTCTTTAAACAAATAAAATAAAATATAGTATAACATCACAACTCTTCCAAAGAATCTTAGAGCAAAATTAAGCTTCATCCTTATCAATTTAAGTGTCCTACATGCACCATCAACTCCCTTTCCATGCACGCCATTTGCAAAAAATAAAATGCCAATCGCTAGACTTCTTTGGTTCGAACCAGACCTCACCGCCAGACCCCTTGCAACGCCCCATACCACTCTACCACCTTGACTTTCATGCTCTTAAACCTCTCTATTTAATTTTTAAAGCCTTTATATCTGGCCCCCTTTCTTTAACGCCAAAAAGCCCAAAAAATAAAACACATCCCCCTTGTAACTCCCAAGAATCGAACCTCCTCCTTGCAACACCCTTAGGCGTACCAAGCCAATCATGCCAATTAAATCCTTGTGTCATGTTCCTTCAAAATTTTCCTTAACCCTTATCTCACCTAGCTCCCTTCTTTTAAACACTTAAAAGAAATTTTAGTCCTAAGTCGGGCCTAGCTAGGGTTATTTCTAGACCCTAGAACATGCCAAAAAAATCATAGTATTTATTTCTTCAAGCACACACATGGGAAATTAATTAAATTATAAACAACCCCTAATTTAGGGTGTTACAGTTCTACCCTTTAAAAAGAATTTCACCTCGAAATTACAGGATCGAGAAGAGTTGGGGTATATTTGTGCATCACATCCTCGGGTTCCTATGTGGCCTCTTCCGTACCATGATTACGCCATAACACCTTTACCAAAGGCAATGACTTCCTACGTAGAACTTTGACATCTCGATCTAAAATCTGTACCGGCTCCTCTTCGAAAGACAAGTCTGAGTTCACTTCAATTTCCTCAACCGGCACAACGTGTGAGGGATCTGATCGATAGCGCCTCAGCATCGAAACATGGAAGACATCATGGATCTGGCTCAATTCTGCTGGCAACTCAAGCTGGTAAGCTACCGGTCCCTGCGTTTCAACACGTGTGCGGTCCGATGAATCTAGGGCTTAGCTTGCCCTTCCGGCCAAACCTCAGCACCTTCTTCCAAGGTGATACCTTCAAGAAGACCTTATCACTTTCTGCATATTCAACCTCTCTTCGCTTAAGATCGGTAGGATTTACTTTGTCAAGCGCCTCCTTAAGACGAGCACAATTACTCTAACTTTATCCTCCGTCTCGCCACTAACTCGGACCCAACATCCGTCGCTCTCTTAGCTCAGTCCAACATGTAGGAGTACGGTATTTTCAACCATACAGCGCTTCATACGGTGCCATCTGAATGCTCGGTTGATAACTATTGTTATAAGCGAACTCTGCCAAAGGTAGGTACTCCTCCCAACTACCACGAAAATCCAAAACACAGCCTCTCAACATGTCTTCCAACACTTGGATAACCCTCTCAGATTGTCCATCAGATTGCGGGTGAAAAGCCGTACTGAAATTCTACTTCGTGCCTAACTCCTGATGTAAAGCCTTTCAGAATCTCAACGTAAATCGAGGATCCCGATCTGAAATAATGGACACCGGTACTCCATGCAATTGCACTATCTCATTATATCTGACTGGCTAACCTTTGAAGAGTGTAGTCAACCCTTACCGGTATGAAATAGGCCGACTTAGTCAACCGGTCTACTACCACCCAAACTGCATCTTTCTTACTGGGCTTAAGGGGAAGCCCACTTACGAAATCCATAGTAATCTCCTCTCACTTCCTTGTGGAATCTTTCTTGGTATAATGACCCGATGGCAATTGATGCTCACCTTAACTTCGGCATGTCGGACACTTGCCCACTAACTTCGGTTACCTCCCGCTTAAGACCCGACCACTAAAAGCGCTCCCTTAAATCTCGATACATCTTGTCGCTTCTCGGTGCATAAGCGTCGCGACTACTATAAGCTTCTTTAAGGATTCACTGCCTCAACTCATCATCCTTAGGCATACATATTCTCCCCTGAAAGTATAACACTCCATCACTGCCCAAGTGAAACCTTGGCCTCACCATTACATACTTGCAACCTTCGAGTATTCAAAGCTTCATCACCATCCGCTTTCTTTGACCTCATTAATCCAAGACGGCTTCACTTGCAATTACGCTAGAAGGCTCCCATCCTCATAGAGACTTAGATGAGCAAACCTTACTCGCAAATCTGCTACCACCTTCGACTCAATGCATCAACTACCACATTAGCCTTCCCGGATGGTATTCGATTGAGCGATCGTAGTCCTTCAACAACTCAATCCACCTCCATTGTCTCGATTCAAATCTTTCGAGTCGGGAGGTACTTGACTTTTGTGATCTGTACACTCATCGACTTCTCCCGTCACAGTAGTGCCTCCAAATTTTCAAGGCAAATACCACAGCCCAATTCAAGTCATGTGTCGGATAGTTAAGTTCGTGAGGCCTCAACTACCGTGATGCATAGCGACCATCTTCCTTCTTGCATCAGCACACACCCTAAACCGATGTCGATGTATCACGATTACACGTGAACTCCTTTCCGCCTCGAATTTGAACTAAGACCGGTGCTTCATCAATATCCTTTTGACTTATCGAAACTCTCTTCGCGCTTCTCGGACCATACAAGCGGAACCCTTTTCTCAATAGCTTAGTCAACGATGCTGCGATTAAGGAGAAATTCTCCACGAATCTCCTATAATATCCTGCCAACCCTAGAAAACTCTAAATTTTCGTAACAGACTTGGGTGGTTTCCACTCCAATATCACCTCAATCTTACGGGGATCCACCCTAATTCCCTCGACTGAAACAACATGCCCTAGAAAGCTTACCTCTTTGAGCCAGAACTCACACTTGCTGAATTTGGCGTACAACTGTTTCTCCCTTAAAACTTGTAGAACCACATAAAGATATGTGTCATGCTCCTCCTCTGACTTCGAGTACACCAAAATGTTGTCTATGAAGACCACGATGAACCGATCTAGATAGGGTTGGAAAACCCGGTTCATCATGTCTATAGATGCGGTCGGTGCATTCGTCAAACCAAAAGGCATTATCAGAAACTCGTAGTGCCCATACCGAGTACGGAATGCTGTCTTATAGACATCAGCCTCCTTTACCTTAAGCTGATGGTACCTTGACCTAAGGTCAATCTTAGAGAACACCGATGCCCCTTTAAGTTGATCGAACAGATCGTCAATCTTGGGCAAAGGATACCGGTTCTTTATTGTCAACTTGTTCAGCTGCCGATAATCTATACACATCCTCATTGTCCCATCTTTCTTCTTGACAAAAAGCACTGGAGCTCCCCAAGGCGATACACTTGGTCGGATGAACCCTCTATCCAACAATTCCTGAATCTGTGCCTTCAACTCTACCAACTCTTTCGGCGCCATCCGATACGGAGCTATAGATACTGGCGTGATTCCGAGTAACAAATCTATACCAAATTCAACCTCACAGTCCGGAGGTAGACCCGGAAGTTCCTCTGGAAACATATCAACATAGTCCCTTACAGTCCGAACATCTCTTACATCAACATCCTTAGCTTCCAAAGCACAGACATGCACTACATAAGCTTCACAACCCTTCCTAACCATCTTTTCTGCCTTCAATGCAGAAACCACATTAGACAGGTAATCTCTCCTTTCACCTATTATTGCCACCTCATCACCTTCCACGGTCTTTACTACCATGCGCTTAGCTGCGCAATCCAGGCTAGCCTGATACTTTACTAGCCAATCCATCCTGAGGATTAGGTCAAACTCCCGAAATGGTAGTTCCATCAAGTCTGCCAAGAACACGACCCCTTGGAGTTCTAGGGGTACGTTCCTATAGAATTTACTTACTTCTACAGAGTGACCTAGGGGGCTTAATACAGTCATCTTCCTAGAAGTAAGCTCAGAGTCTAAATGCAAAGTTTCCACTACGCTACTAGCAATGTATGAGTGGGTTGAGCCAATGTCAATCAAAGTGCTATAGGGTACACCAAAGATCAAGAACATACCGGTTATGACATCCAGTGCGTCGCCTTCCTCTTGACGCCTCACGGCATAAACCAAACCAGGTTGCCTAGCCTCAGTACCACCGGTACCTTCCCTCGGTGCCCCACGACTTCTGCCAACACCATTACCTCCTCTTCTTGCACCACGACCCCTCGCTGGCTGTTGATTATCCCTTCTATTAGGTGCACGATCCTGACCCTCTGATCTCAGTCTAGCTGTCTTTTTCAAATAGTCTTTAACTCGATGCTCCAAGGACCCACATTCGAAGCATCCCCGATTATCATTCCAACACTCCTCCGTGTGAGACTTGCCGCACCGAGCACACCGTGACGGCCATTGAGGATTAGCAGCAGCCGCAGGCCTAGCAGCTTGATCTGACCCACCAAACCTTGTCCTCTTCTGCTGAAGATCCAGAGCTCCTCTTATTCCAACTCCTATCTTGATTCCGTCTAACCGACTGTCTTACCCCATCGGCAACCTTCGATTTCTCCACTAGGACAGCGAACTCCCGTTCCTGTTGTGGAGCTATCATCATCCTCAGCTCATCTCTCAACCCATCTTCAAATCTAACAAAGTGCTCATGCTCGATGCCCACAATACCACGAGCATACCTACTCAACCGGAGGAATTCGGCCTCATACTCTGCCACTGTCTTATTGCCTTGAACCAGGTTCAAGAAAGCCTTCTACTGTGCATCCACGTAACTAGTTTTGATATATTTCTTTTGACAAGCATCCTTGAAGAATTCCCAGGTGAGATTTTACTCGCCGCTCCATCTCTCACAGTGAGCCACCACTGGTATGACTCATCCTGAAGCAGAGAGATGATACCCTTCAGCTTCTCCTCATTATGAAATCCAGGTCACCCATAATCCTTCGATGAGATTCTAACCAATATTTCACCGCACTGGGTGCCACACCAGAAACTCCTCTAAACACCTCCGCTCCGTTAGTCCGGAGTCATTCAACCACGGATTTATGGGCTCCTGCACCCGCGCCTGCTTCAGTAACTCGTTCCAACACTCGTAGCACCGCCTGGGATACTACGTCGTTACCACCAGTCTGATCTTGGAACTCAGTTTCTGCCACTGGCAGATCCGGTATCTCTTTTTCAGACCCATGACCAGACCTTGCTAGCTCCGACAAGGTCATCCTACCTCTACCACGGCCACGGGGCAGACGTCCACGACCTCTTGTACTCATTTCTAACGATTGCGTTTATCTGTTTAAGAATTTTATGCATTAGTACCTTTATTTCACTTGGTTATTCACGAAGAAATTTTATGATAGGAGTTTTAGGAGTGGTTCTTTCGTAATCATACATGCACACAGTTTTCCATTCATTCATTCAAAGAGACGTTGTAGTTTTCATGGTGATTATTTTTCCACTACCCAGGGGTATTTTCGTAATTTGTCCTACAGGGGTATTTTTGTAATTTTCAAAAATAAAAGTTCTCGGATGATTTTGTCATAAAGTATTTTGGAACTCTTAAATTTTCGGGGTATTTTGAAAAAAAATTTTGAAATTCGGGGGTATTTCGGTAATTTTGGACCTCAGGGGTATTTCAGTAATTTTTCACAAATCAGGGTAAATTTGTAAAATTTAACAAATCAGGGATATTTCAAAAGTTGTGAAACTTTGAGGGTTCTTTTTGGGAATTGCATTTTCCAAAATAGTGATGTTGTAAAATTTTAAAAATTAAGGTCATTCCGGTAATTTTATTGGTTAGGGGCAATTTTGTAATTTTCCATAATCAGGGCATTTTCATAAAAAGATTTCCAAAATTTAGTTCGAATTGATTTCACAAAAGAATGGTATTTTGAAAATTTTCTATTTGGAAATTTTTCATACGGAGGGTATTTTGGCAATTTACAAGCCAGGGGTATTTTGGTCATTTATCAAACTGAGGGGTATTTTGGTAATTTTTCAATTTTTCCTTTTTAAAACAAGGTTTTAATTACTTCAATAACAAAACGGCTAGTCCCTTTCGGTTTTAGTTATCAAGTTTAGCTTTGTGAGTGTGTCGTCTCAATTTAGGATGAACCGTCACTATGCACCGTGTAGGATTCAAGTGAGCGGGAGGTGAGTCACTAGGATCGCTTAAATACCGAGCTCCCACCGAATCCAATCCTAGACATGCGTATAATGATTGCCACATCCCTTGCTCGGTGACAACTCACGGGGTTGTTTAGGAATTATTAAATCTTATGCATTGTTTGTTGGGGTTCGCTAACCACAGGGTTCAACAATTCCTTACTCTAATATTCTACATTCCCAATTTACCCTTCTACCCCTCATCAAAAATTCACAAAGAAAATAGATAGAATTACTTACCTGGGTGGATTGGTGCCGGAGACTCGCTGCCATGCTGTTCAAGCCAAAAACAGTTTCCAAAACATTCCAATAAGGTCTACTAACATAAACAAAACATTTTGGGCCTTGGGCCCCTACAGCCGAGTTTTGAACCTGGCTCTGATACCAAAAAGTAACACCCCAAACCCGACCTATGAGTCCTGACCGGATCTGGCATGTCACGGAGTAAAACGATTTGAAACATTTTGAGTGTCTGGTGAAAATTTGATAAAATTTGGCTAAGATATTGAAACAGTGTTTGAAAACTCAGTTGAAATTATTTTTATGAACATGGTTGTGTTGATAAATCCTTTTAAAATGTTTGATCATGTACAATTTTAAAATTTGTCAAGATTATAGTTGACTTGGTGTATTTTGTTACCCGATGGTAACATCTTTGAAAACTCATAAAAGTTACTTAGTTGGAAAATGTTGCTTTTAACCGGTTTACATAACATTTGTAAATTCATTTGTAGTATAGCATAAGTAAAGTAAATTAACTATGTAAACATCCAAATAAAAATTAGCGGCCTTATTACAATCCAATTTAAAAACTTAGAAAAGAAAATAAATAAACTTAACGATAATAAATTAAATTCAAGTCCATCGAATAAGCATGGCCGCCTCGAGTCCTCTCCGACTCCATCTCCGCGATCTACTCATCTGCAAAATAGTATGGGAAGGGGTGAGTCACCAAGACTCAGTGTGTAAATCCCCTACCCGGAATTGTAACTCATACATAGATTATTAATAGACATGCAAATATGCAACCCCACTAACCATCCGTACTCCTTAACTACCCCGTGGTCAAAACCATTTGGTGGTCAAAACCACCGTGACTAGTGTCACAATTTAAATGATGGGGCCAACCCATCGTGTGGTCAAAACCACTGATGACTATAGGTCACAAATATCATAATGTGGTCAAAACCACTGGTGGTACCAAACCACTGGGACTTAGTCACAATTTAACAACGGTGTGGTCAAAACCACTGGTGACCGAAGTCACAATAAATCTGATGGGGCCAACCCATCTTGTGGTCAAAACCACTGGTGACAGTCCATAAGATCATCCCCCTCCTCTCATCAATCCCACCATCATCATGCTTACATATCAATTAACATATATCATGCATTTAACAGCATATGATGGCATACTCAATCATATTTCATAGACAAAGTAATAGGGGACTTACCCGGAATCCATGCCTAAGCCCACAAGCAAATCACTACCATAACTAACAAGGCAACAATATAGCAAAGTTTACTAATAAAGTGTGTAAAGAGTTTACACACCTATTACTACCGAAATTCCTTGATCCCGAAGATTCGATCTACGATGCTAGATCCTTGACCCTATAATCGGCCAACAACAGGGTTAGGGACTTAGGCCGATTAGGCCAAACCAAAAATCCCGAAGGATATGTTGTACTTGAAATAACACTCACCTTGGTTGCCGATTTGGTTTCCAACCAAATCCCGAAGCCTTAATTAGCCCCTAAATCCATGGCACATATTAGTTTCGGCATTTAAACATAAACTTTTTAACAAATGGCCCTTGGCCGAATGTGCTTAACCACTACCAAACTTACCGAAATCCCGAATTTGTCACTTGAGTACTCAAGATCCCTACCAAAACACATGTTAAAATTGGCTTGCACACTTATACATAATCCAGGCCTATGGCCGAATGATGTATAAGCCTTACCTTGAAAAATCAAATCCCGAAAGCTTCTTTCAATCTGCTATGGCCCCCCTAGAATCAGTTTAATCACATCATTATGTATCATAGACCATTCGTCCATAACCATAGATCCAAAAAAAACCATTCGGCCATGTCCACATACCTCTTACTAATCGATTACAAAAGAATCCCGAAAAGAATCTTGTGCTCCCTTGCTATACGGCCAAAGTAGCTCTAATAGAGGAGAAAAGATTTCGGCAAAAAGGGGTGGAAGAGGTTCGGCTAATAGAGAAAGAGAAGAAGAGAATCTTTTGAAGAATTTTGGCTATTGTATCTAAGGAAAATTCGGCCAGCAACTATTGAAGAGAAAAAGAAGAGAAATTTGATGAATTTTCGACACTCCCTTGCTATATCAAACCCGATTATGGACAGTCCCCCCAAGAAGTCCTAAAGTCGGCCATCACTCCTCCTTTTTGGTGATAATTTCAAGCTTAATTATCACCCAATAAGAATAATATTTATCTCCTATTCATCTCCTATCCTCCTCTTTAAACAAATAAAATAAAATATAGTATAACATCACAACTCTTCCAGCCGAATCTTAGAGCAAAAATTAAGCTTCATCCTTATCAATTTAAGTGTCCTACATGCAGCCATCAACTCCCTTTCCATGCACGCCAGTTTGCAAAAAAATAAAATGCCAACTGCAGCTTCTTTGGTTCGAACTCAGGACCTCACTGCCGCAGCCCCCTTGCAATGCCCCATACCACTCTACCACCTTGACTTTCATGCTCTTAAACCTCTCTATTTAATTTTTAAAGCCTTCATATCTGGCCCCCTTTCTTTAACGCCAAAAAGCCCAAAAAAATAAAACACATCCCCCCTTGTAACTCCCAAGAATCGAACCTCCTCCCTTGCAACACCTTTAGACGCACCAAGCCAATCATGCCAATTAAATCCTTGTGTCATGTTCCTTCCAAAATTTTCCTTAACCCCTTATCTCACCTAGCTCCCTTCTTTTAAACACTTAAAAAGAAATTTTTAGTCCTAATTCAGGCCTAGCTCGGGGTTATTTCTAGACTCTAGAACATGCAAAAAAAAATCATAGTATTTATTTCTTCAAGCACACACATGGGAAATTAATTAAATTACAAACAACTCCTAATTTAGGGTGTTACGGGAAACCTGACGGGTTGCCTTATATCTCACTGTTAGATATAATGGATCCTCCCTAGGTGTAACAATGCCACGTATGATGAATCTAAACGAATACAAAAATTACCTAATTTAACCGATCAAATTTCATAAATTACATAAATTTACGATTAAACTTCATAACATACATAATAATTGCATAGATAAAAAAATAGATTCAAAGTATATAGGTTGGAAACTCAAGCGGGTTGCCTTATATCTCATTTATTAGATATAATGGATCCTCCTAGGTGTAACAATGCCACGTATGATGAATCTAAATGAATACAAAATTTACCTAATTTTAAGATCAAATTTCATAACTTACATAAATTTACGATTAAATTTCTTAACATACATAATTTTAAGTTAATATCAAACTTCATAACATACATAATAATTGCATAGATAAAAAAAAGATTCAAAGTATATAGGTTGGAAACTTTGACGGGTTGCCTTATATCTCACATTAGATATAATGGATCCTCCTAGGTGTAACAATGCCACGTATGATGAATCTAAACGAATACAAAAATTACCTAATTTTAAGATCAAATTTCATAACCTACATAAATTTACGATTAAATTTCATAACATACATAATAATTGCATAGATAAAAAAAGATTCAAAGTATATAGGTTGAAACTCGACGGGTTGCCTTATATCTCATTATTAGATATAATGGATCCTCCTAGGTGTAACAATGCCACGTATGATGAATCTAAACGAATACAAGAATTACCTAATTTTAAGATCAAATTTCATAACCTACATAAATTTACGATTAAATTTCATAACATACATAATAATTGCATAGATAAAAAAAAGATTCAAAGTATATAAATTTGGAAACTCGACGGGTTGCCTTATATCTCACCATTAGATATAATGGATCCTTCCTAGGTGTAACAATGCCACGTATGATGAATCTAAACGAATACAAAATTACCTAATTTTACTGATCAAATTTCATAAATTACATAAATTTACGATTAAATTTCATAACATACATAATAATTGCATAGATAAAAAAAGATTCAAAGTATATAGATCGAAACTTTGACGGGTTGCCTTATATCTCAACATTAGATATAATGGATCCTCCTAGGTATAACAAGGCGTATGATGGATCTTAAAAATACATAACTTAATTTTAAGATCAAATTTCATAGCATTATTTACATAAATTATTAATTAACAATTTAGTCAGTATAATTTATTGTCAACTTTAGACTTCAATAACTACTGAAATGGATAGGAGTTGGATGAAATTGTCAAGGGTGAGCAACGGCTATCGAAATGGAGTAGAAACTTTTACGAATTTCGCATTTCAAAATGCAAGCCAAGAGAATATGATTCTTTGCCCGTGTAAGAAGTGTTGCAATATTAATCGGCATTATCGTGAAGTGGTCTCTGAACATCTAGTTGTTGATGGCTTTGTCCGGGGTACAAAATATGGTTTTTTCATGGAGAGTGTACATCTAGTGGAGCATCTTCATCGATGAATCAGGGTATTCTCATAGTGCTTTCAATCGAATGTTAGTGACGATAACATGGAAAACATGTTGCGGGATGGTTTTAATATGCACGATGATGGTTTGGTCATTTCCACGACTTGTGTGCAACCGATGATCATAATTTTGGTGGAAATACTTTCACCGAAGGGGAAAGAAGTGTACCGAATGAATAGCCAAATGAAGAAGCGGCGAGGTTCTACGTTACTTGGTGAAATGAATGAAGAAGCGTATGAGGGATCAAAATTTTCCAAACTATCATTCGATTCGTCTTTTCACTTGAAATGTTTGGGGTGGAGCGAAAATCGTTGACAATCTTTGTTAGAGTTTCGCAAGAAATGTTCCGCTTGCAAAAAATCCTCAATCTTCCAAAGACATGAAGAAATTGATAAAGGATTTGGGCCTTGGATACAACAAAATTCACAGTTGCCCAAATGATCGCATGTTGTATTAGGCGACCGCATAAACCAACAGTGCTATCATGTATGCGGCCAATCCCGTTGGATTAATAGAAATATAGAGGACGGTAACGAGGATAAACACGGTACATAGTCAAAGAAGCAGCCAGTTAAGATTTTACAGTATTTTCCCCTAATACCGAGGCTTTAACGGCTTTTCATGTCGTCGAAGATAGCCGAATCAATGACGTGGAACTGTGATGGATGAACCGATGATGGGTTGTTAAGGCATCCTGCAGATTCTTTAGCTTGGAAATGTTTTGACTCCAAATTTCCAAGCTTTGCAAGCGATCCTCGGAGTGTGAGGTTGGGCTAGCATCCGATGGATTTAACCCTTACAAACTCATGAGCACAACGTACAGTACTTGGCCTGTGGTGCTTGTTCCATACAATTTGCCTCCATGGGTTTGCATGAAATAGCCTTTTTTTATCTTGTCTATGATTATACCTGGAGAGAAAGGGCCGGGGAATGATATTGACGTCTATTTACAGCCACTTGTTGACGAGTTAAAACAACTATGGGCTGGTGTTCATTCATTCGATGCAATGAGAAAAGAGAACTTTAATTTATGTGTGGCATTAATGTGGACTATTAACGACTTTTCGGCTTATGCTAATTTATCCGGTTGGAGTACCAAGGGACATTATGCTTGTCCGTGTTGTCTTTCAGTGAGACATGTTCGCAATGGTTATATAATGGGAAGAAGTTTTCTTACATGGGGCATCATCGGTGGTTACCGAAAAATCATACATTTAGATTTCAGAGTGCTCAGTTTGATGGTACTGAAGAGTTCAGACCAGCTCCTTCGCAGACCGGTGGATCTGAAATATTGTTAATGTTGAAAGATATGAATTTCATTTATGGGAAGATGAATCAACCAGCAAACCTACATAGAAATAGAAGATCTAAGGATGAATCTGATGATGAATCTGATTAAGAGGATGATCCTAATGAGGCAAACTTGTGGAAAAAAAGAAGTATTTTTTTTCGAGTTGCCTTATTGGGAGCATCAGATTTTACGTCATAATCTTGATGTCATGCACATAGACAAAAATGTCTGCGAGAACATCATTGGGACTATTTTGAATGTCGATGGAAAATTGAAAGATAATCTTCAGAGTCGACTTGATTTAGTCCACATGGGAATTCGGCGTGAGCTTTATCCTCGAGCACTTTCGAATATGAAATATTGGTTGCCGGCTGCTATTTTTTCAATGTCGAAGACGGAGAAAGAAGTGTTCTGTACGGTGTTGAAGGATATAAAGGTCTCGGATGCGTATGCATCAAATATATCGCGATGTGTGAGTCTTAAGGATCGAAGATTATATGGCTTAAAATCGCATAACTATCACATATTGATGCAAGACTTACTGCCAGTTGCTATACGATGTTGTATGTCGAAAAAGGTGGCAGCTCTGTAATTGAACTATCAAATATAATGAAAGGCATTTGTGGTAAAGTTTTGAATGTTCAAGAACTTGAGAGACTACAAGATCGAGCCACATTAACTTTATGCAATCTGGAGAAGATATTCCGCCTTCCTTCTTCACTATCATGGTGCACTTATTAATTCATCTCCCGCGTGAAGCACTTCTTGGTGGACCCATTTTCTATCGATGGATGTATCCCAGTGAAAGATCTTACTTTATTTGCAAAATATTCCTTCATTCACTAAATGCCTTTATTTCCAACTTTTGATAATGTTGTACATCGTGTTTAGGTTCCTTTCCAAATTGAAGTCATCTCGCCGCAATAAGCGTTATTCGAAAGGATCAATTGCCGAGGATACTTGGCGGAGGAATGTATGACTTTCATTCGAGGTATTTGGAAGATGTTGAAACAAGAATGAATGACCAAGTAGAAATCTTTGGCTCGCAGATCATAATTTGGTGAAACTTATTTATTTCAAAGTTTGAGAACCGATCGGCAGAGTCAAAATTACAGAATTAGACGATAGATCGTGGGTCCAAGCACATCGATACATTCTTTTTCATCACGATTCAATGGAACCATTTCGGAAATACGTTCTACAATTTGATAAATACTCATCAATTATGATTTGTTTGTCTTCTAACAAAGCAAAACCTTTTTTACCGTAATGAGTACAAACAAATATTGAGAGCTCGTTCACGATCTCGAAGATTAAATCGACGAGAAATTAATAAGTTGTTCGCAGAATCATTCCATGAATGGTTAAGCCAAATGGTATGCAATTTAAATTTTCATTGACAAGTAATAATATTTTCTCATAACATTCATAATTACTCGATTTACTTTCGACTCAATAGGTTTGGAGTCGGAATGAAGTAAATGACGACGTTAAATGGCTTTCACAAGGTCCAAATAGAATAGTTAAAGATATAGTGGCTTCCTCATCAATCGGATCTGATTTCATACAAGGTATCGCGAGAGATTGAGGAGAACCCAAAATTGCGAAATTGTTGTTAATTCTTCGATTACAAGTTATGCTAGTGCTAGGGACATGATGTCCGGTCGAGGGAATTTGGAATATTACGGACTTATTATCGACATCATTGAGTTGGATTATTACGGCAAATGCAAAGTTGTCTTATTTCGAGGTGATTGGGCTGATGTGAATACGGCTCGTGGAATTAAAAGCGATCAATATGGCTTTACAATGGTGAATTTCTCTCGATTAATTCACACTAGAGAACAAGCCGATGGACGAGCAGTATGTGTTTTCTTCTCAAGTTAAACAAGTTTTTACTCGGAAGATCCAATTGATGAGGGTTGGTACGTTGTACTTCGAAACACCCCTAGAGACTTCTTCGACATTGGCAGTGGAAGTAGAGATGACATAGTCGAAAGATCAGAAACTTTGCCTTTTCCAGAACAAAACTTAAATGAAAATATCCTAGTACTAGTCAACAATTTCAATGGATTCGTCAAGATGTGGACGAAGATATTTACGAAATATGATTTAGTAAGATTTTACGATTTATTATTTATATGTAATATTATAATTTTAATGTTGGGCATGTTATATAATTCAACTATTTTAAATGTCCTATTATTGTTGTTATTTGTTACTAAAATTTTGAACTATTTTATGTATTACGGGAAAAATGCCTAGGAGATGATTACGAGATTTAAATATTGTCCGCTTACTCCAAATTCGTAAGAAGCTAATAGTAGTGAACAAAGAAGCTGTTGTTGGATCTTCTACTCTGCGGACATAGATGACGAGCCCGGAGAATTTGAAAGTAATGTTAAGTTTATTTTACATGCATGTTGAATTTTATTATTGATTCATTTTCAATTTTAATATAATAATATATCATTTTTAAATTTGAAGGTGGTGGGACGCCAGAGGTCGGGGACCTACATTACTTAAAGATTTATACGACTTAAAGCCTACCGATCGTGTTAAAGTAAGGAGAAACAATCATGGCCGACTGTTGGATCTGAAGCTCATTGTTAGGAGGCTATTTGGGCATTTTAGCACGAAATTCCAATATGTTGCCCATTAACTTCTGAATCATGGCATCACATGCTTGATGCCAACAAAAATCGAGCTCTCGAAAATATTAAGGTAATAAAACGTGAATGTAATTTATAATACTTTAATTTAATTTTCATTTATATTAACTTTTATACTTTTTTCTTGAGGTAGATTTAATTTAGAGGTCTCTGATGACTATGTTAAGAAGACATTGGGTAAAAATGGAGAGACAATAAAAGCACGCTCAAAAACAATATTTTAAGAAAGACATAAGCCTCGACGAAAAATTAAGAAATGTTCCACCCAAGAATGTTGAGGTACCAATGGGAAGATCAAGTTAGATTTTGGAATTCAAAAAGGAGAGGTATTACGTACTTCTAAAATCGTATAAATTATTTGGTTTATAGTATTTACTATATATATAATTCAAATTGCATTATGTAGGACCGTGAGCGAGTTGGAATAAGCAAGACGAAATAGAAATTCACGCATACCTGGGTTCTAGAAGTTTTGCTTGTGTAGGCGATGCCGAGGTATTATAATTTATTAATTCATCAAATATTAATTACTTTATACTATTAAATTATATTATTTACGCTAAAATGTAGGAAACTTCGATTGGTCAAAAGTTGGACGATTCACTTTTTTGACATTACGATAGAAAGAAGGATGGATCTCGATGACATCCAAAGTCGCGTAAATTTTGGTATGTTTACTTAATAAAATTTTATTTTTATAAATATTTCTATGGTTTAATTATAATAGTTTAATTCATCGCTTATAGTTTTAAATTTATAATGTTAAATTATGTTGCATTCTTTCTTATTTACATATTTCGTTTCTAACTCTTTCATTGGTTTATTAGGATAAACTAAAGGAGAAGAAGGCCGAGTATGAAGCGGTCTTTTGCTTTGACTGATAGTTCGTTAATCTTGAGGAGATTGATAATAGAATTATTACGTATGTTTTGGGTCCCGAAAATTACAATCGCTTGATGATAGTTCGCTAATCTTTAGTATATTTTAATAGAATTATCAACGATGTTTTTTGTCTTGAAAGGTATGGTCGGGTTCGATTTAAAGGAACTGGTGTTACCCGACCCAATATTTTGATCGCCTCCCAGCAGACATGCCTTCCGGGGTCAATCTCGTCTTTGAAGTTTAGAGGCTACAAAACCGATAGCTCGGATGCAAGAGAGCACAGTTGAGCAGAGGCAAAAATTGTCGATGTTCAAAGAAAATATGAAGAACTCAATGACTTAGAGCGAGATGTAGAAGCGGCGTGAGGCGACAAGAGAGGTAGCGACGACTACGAGGGAGGCGAGAGGCGACATCGATGCTAGCGAGCGAGCGAAAAAATACTGAAGAGCTCCAAGACCGACTTGACATATGATGCAGATGTTTCAATGATGCAAAAACCGCCATCTTAGACATTTAGTTTCTCGTTGTAAGAAGTTTTGACATTATTACATTTAACATTATTGTTACAATATTTTCAGTTATCATTCATTTAATTTATTAAATTTCAAGTATCATTTAGAATTAATGTATTGATGTGATTTTTATGCTAAATTTGCTTGTTTTGCGTTGGAATTATATCTTTGTTATTGGTTGGTTTTAGTGCATGAGGGTATAATATTGAAAAAATTGTACTTTTTGAAATCTATACAAATTAGCGGCGTTTGTACAAAAGCGCCGCTAAATGTCAAGAAATTTTTGCGGCGTTTTTGGTAAAAGCTGAAACACCCCAAACCCGACCCACAAGCCTTGACCAGATCTGGCATGCTTTTAAAGAAAATCCATTCAAATCTTGTTTGAAAATTTACTAAAAACTTGTGTATTTTTTAATAGTCTTTGATTTGGGTTGGGCTCGAATTAAGAACCCATGACGATAAGGTGTTAAAAACAATTTGATATTTATACTTAAGAAAAATTTAACTTTTAAACTTTAAATTCGATGATAATCGTATCATACTAAGTAATTTAAAAGCATGCATAAACGATTCAATACTTTGGCCTTATTACATCAAATAAAAGCCCGAATAATTCAAAACATGGAAATTTTAAAACTATAAAAACAAAATATAACGATCGTCGAATTGAGCATGGCCACCCCTGAGCTTCTCCCGACCCAGTCCATTACTGATCATCACCTGAAAAATAGTCCCACAAGGGGTGAGTCAAACAGACTCAATGTGTACAACCAACACCAAACTCAAAAAAATTCAGGCATATCAAATCATACATAATCATATAGCATTAAATTAAATGATGCAATCCCAGACCCAAGCCTAGTTATCCATCCACTACACGTCACCCATACCAACCATCACACCGTGGGGACTACTAAGTCAACCCTCCATCCGCTACACACCATCGAAGGCGTCATTGCAATGACGTGCTTATCGCCTTTATAAAATTCAGCAGATAGCCACGGATACATACTTTGTGTCATGAGACACCATATTCAGATATCGTGGTCTTAGGTCACCACATTCGGATATCGTGGTCTTAGGTCACCACATTCAGATATCGTGGTCTTAGGTCACCGCATTCATTTCCCTTTTTCATAATATCCCATATGCCCATGTCATACAAAATCATGCAACATAATGCCTTAGGCCGATTTCACATTCTTATCATATTCATATTCATGGCATAACAGTCTTATCATACTCATAGTAGGAGTAGGAAAACGTATTTTAGTACTATGTACCATAACATGGTACTTAGCCATATTTTCCACATTCATATAACATACATACATATTAAGCGAAAGGCCTTAAACTTATTAAGAAATAGTGTGGGTACACACCGATATACTTATCGAATTTCATCAAATCCCAAAACTCGTTCTATCGCTTTAGATCTTTAATTCTATATTCGACCATTCCTAACATGTTAGTAAAAGCCATTCTATTATAAATCCCAATCCTAGTAGGATTGTTGTAATCAAATTCTTACCTTGGTGCCGATTGGATTAAAAATTAAATCCCGAAACTTTGTGATGCTTCTTTATTGCAATCGGCTATACCCTTAATCATTGAACTAGTTAGTTTGACTTTTAAACAAATAAGAATTAGATCTAAATACCACAATAGGGCCTTGGCCGAATGTCAGATTCACTTACCTTTATGAATCTAAATTCCCGGAAACCTCAGCTTACTTTTGTCGCCTTTCTCCTAAAAACCGAAGTCACCTAATTTTTACCTACATTCGGCAATCCTCCACTTATTCAACAAACTAAAATTCTCAATTATCTTAGCCCATATGGTATTCGGCCAAAAAGAAAAGAATAGAAAAGGGCCATTCGGCCACCTACCATTAATTACTCACCTTCGGCTTTTCCAAAATTGGCACTTCTAGCTTATTATAAAGCAGGATTCAGCTTCTAGGGCTAAAGAAGAGAAATTGATAGGCATAGACAATTGTTTCGGGTTAGATCTTGATGAGAAGAGAGGAAGAAATCATGAGGAAATCCCAAAACTTACTGAATCACTAAAAAACATTGGCCTATGGTGCACCTTCGGGAAACTAAAACACCCTTGTAGATTCAGCTTTGAGGCTTAGAGAGATTCAGCTATAGGCTTGAAACTTATCTTTGGCTTTTGATTGGTTTTGCAAAGGAAAAAGAATTGATGATAGGAAGCACAGGGTATTTCAGTTTTACAAGGAAAGAAAAGGAAGATATAGAACTTAGAGAAATTCGACAAGACTAGGGGATTTTGTTTTCGACTTTGTGGAGAATTGAAAAGAAAAAAAAGAAGAATAATGGCTGAGAGAATATGGCAGAGATTTAAAAAAGAGAAGAAAGAATGTTGAATGGCCTTAGTTTTCCTCCTTTTGCCAAAATTACTAAGCCTAGAGAGTCCTCTTTCTTGGCCATCACTCTCATATCTTTATTTTCCTAGCTTAGCCGAAATTTTAAAAGAATTTGACTTCAACTTAAACTCCTACCTTAGTCTCCCTATGCCATCCATCTCCTTACCTTAGGAGTGCCAAATTTTAACCCATTATTTTGGGCTTCATGTGGCCATACTAGGCCCAAGTTATCCTAGCATATGGCGTTATTTCCAGAGCCCTAAGTGGCATCTCCGGGCCATTTTTTCATGCCCGATTTTGTCACATTTCCAAGGTTCCTTACATTTCCTTACATTTCTTTACATTTCCAAGCTTCCTCTTAAGACTTAATATTTTCTAAAGCATTTCCTTACATTTCCTTACATTTCCTTACATTTCCAAGCTTCCTCTTAAGACTTAATATTTTCTAAAGCATTTCCTTACATTTCCTTACATTTCCAAGCTTCCTCTTAAGACTTAAAATTTTCTAAAGCATTTCCTTACATTTCCTTACATTTCCAAGCTTCCTCTTAAGACTTAATATTTTCTAAAGCATTTCCTTACATTTCCTTACATTTCCAAGCTTCCTCTGAAGACTTAATATTTTCTAAAGCATTTCCTTACATTTTCAAGGTTCTAAAATGCACACAACACATTCACAACACATAAGGCATACTATTTCATGTAATTTTAGCCATAGTGCATAAGCCCTAATCCGGGATATTACAGTTCTACCCCCTTAAAATAATTTCGTCCTCGAAATTATTACTAACGAAAAATCGTACATCCTAACTCACCACATTACACTACTGCTGGGCACTCTGATCTTAAAACTAACACGTTTCCTACAAAAATTCACATCAGCGGCTGAGGGTGGTGGTGGCATTTCATTTTCAGATCCTTGACCGGATCTAACGGGTTTAGACACGGTCATTTGGCCTCTTCTACGGCCACGCACGTTACGACCACATCCCCTTGAATTCATACTTCCGCTTGCATTTATCTGATTAAAGAATTTTATGAATTAGTTTTGTTCTGCTTGATTATCCACGAACAGTCTTATGATTAGTAGTTTTAAGAGTAGTTCTTTTGATTCATACACATACAGTCTCACATCATTCACCTAGTCACACATATGAACTTGCGTTCATTACAGAGAAATGTTGTAATTGTCGTTGTTTGTTGTTTTCCACTACCCATGGGTATTTTCGTAATTTTATCCTATAGGGGTATTTTGGTAATTTTTCAAATTAGGGTATTTGAAAATGTTGTAAAATAGAGGTTGTTGATATTTTACAAAATTAAAATACTTGCTGGAAAAATTTCAAGGGTAAAATGGTAATTTACACACTAGGGGTATTTTTGTAATTTTACAAGCCAGGGTCATTTCAGTAATTTTTCACAAAGATATGGTTCCTGGTGACTTTCAAAACAAGGGCATTTTTTTAAGATTTCTAATTTGAGGGCACTTTGTTGACTTTCCTTCTTCGAGGTATTTTGGTCATTTATACAAAGTTAGGGGTAATTCGGTCATTTTGCAAATCAAGGGTAATTTAAGTAAATTTTCCAAATCGGGTGTCTTGGATATTTTGTAAAGTTTTGAATACTTGTGCAAAATCAAAATTATTATTAAAATCGGGGTAGTATGGTAATTTTGGAAAATTAAGGGCATTTTAGTAATTTTACCACTAAGGGTATTTAGGTAAATTTGTAAATCAAGAATTCTTAAAAATTTTTTCCAAAATAATAATTTTCAAAATTCCAAAAGGGTAGTTTGTTGACTTTTAAAACGAGGGTTTCCATGAAAATTATGGCTAGTCCCTTTCGGGTTTTAGTTATTGGGTTTAGCAGTGACTAAGTCCTCTTGGTTAGGGTGAACCATCACTCACGCACTGTAGGAGTCGAGTGGGTAGGAGGTGAGTCACTAGGACTGCTTAAATACCAAGCTCCCACTGAAACCAATCCTAGACATGCACAACTGCCAGTTGCCACACCCTAACTCCGTGACTTAGACACAGGTTTGTTTAATTGTGCCTTAGAGTCTTATGTAATTGTTGGGGTAAACTAGTCCTAGGGTTCAATTCCTAGTCCACTAATCTACATCCCTACATATATATCCCTACATATAAATCACAAAGAGGTTAGGAGTACTTACCTAGTGGACTTCGGGTCGGAGACTCAGGTGCCATGCCAGAAAGCCTGTTTATTTCTTAGAAAAGTCCATTTTCAAAAGGCAGAAAATGTTTTGGGCCCTAAAAGCCCTCAAGGCTGAGTTTTGAACCGGACTCTTATACCAAACTGAAACACCCCAAACCCGGCCCACAAGCCCTGACCGAATCTAGCATGCTTCTAAAGAAAATCCATTCAAATCTTGTTTGAAACTTTGCTAAAAACTTGTGTATTTTTGAATAGTTTTGATTTGGGTTGGGCTCAATTAAGAACCCGTGATTTATAAGGTGTTAAAACAATTTGATATTTATACTTAAGAAAAATTTACCTTTTAAACTTTAAATTTGATGATAATCGTATCATACTAAGTAATTTAAAAGCATGCATAAACGATTCAATACTTTGGCCTTATTACATCAAATAAAAACCCGAATAATTCAAAACTTGGAAATTTTAAAACTATAAAAACAAAATATAACGATCGTCGAATTGAGCACGGCCACCCCTGAGCTTCTCCCGACCCAGTCCATTACTGATCATCACCTGGAAAATAGTCCCAGAAGGGGTGAGTCAAACAGACTCAAATAAATTCAGGCATATCAAATCATACATAATCATATAGCATTAAATAAAATGATGCCATCCCAGACCCAAGCCTAGTTATCCATCCGCTAAACGTCACCCGTACCAACCATTACACCGTGGGGACTACTAAGTCAACCCTCCATCCGCTACACACCATTGAAGGCAGTCGTTGCAATCGACGTGCTCATCGCACTTATAAAATTCGTGGCATAGCCACCAGATACATACTTTGCGTCATGAGACACCATATTCAGATATCGTGGTCTTAGGTCACCACATTCAGATATCGTGGTCTTAGGTCACCACATTCAGATATCGTGGTCTTAGGTCACCACATTCACTTCCCCTTTTTCATAATATCCCATATGCCCATGTCATACAAAATCATGCAACATAATGCCTTAGGCCCAATTTCACATTCTTATCATATTCATATTCATGGCATAACAAGTCTTATCATACTCATAGTAGGAGTAGGAAAACGTACCTTAGTACTATGTACCATAACATGGTACTTAGCCATATTTTCCACATTTGTATAACATACATACATATTAAATAAAGCCTTTAAACTTATTAAGAAATAGTGGGTACACACTGCTATACTTATCGAATTCTATGAAATCTCAAAACTCGTTCTATCACTTTAGATCTTTAATTCTTATATTCTACCAACCCTAACATGTTAGTAAAAAGCCATTCTTTATAAATCCCAATCCTAGTAGGATTGTTGTAATCAAATTCTTACCTTGGTGCCGATTGGATTAAAAATTAAATCCGAAACTTTGTGATGCTTCTTTATTGCAATTGGCTATAGCCTTAATCATTGAACTAGTTAGTTTTGGCTTTTAAACAAATAAGAATTAGATCTAAATACCACAATAGGGCCTTGGCGAATGTTAGATTCACTTACCTTTATGAATCTAAATTCTCGAAAACCTCGACTTATTTCATGCCTTCCTCCTAAAAACCAAGTCACCTAATTTTTACCTACATTCGCAATCCTCCACTTATTCAACAAACCAAAATTCTCAATTATCTTAGCCCATATGGTATTGGCCAAAAGAAAAGAATAGAAAAGGGCCATTCGGCCACCTACCATTAATTACTCACCTTTGGCTTTTCCAAAATCGGCACTTCTGGCTTATTGTAAAGCAGGATTCAGCTTCTAGGGCTAAAGAAGAGAAATTGATAGGCATAGACAATTGATTCGGGTTAGATCGTGATAAGAAGAGAGGAAGAAATCGTGAGGAAAAGAAATCCTGAAACTTACCGAATCACTAAAGAACATGCGGCCTATGGTGCACCTTCGGGAAACTAAAACACCCTTGTAGATTCGGCTTTGAGGCTTAGAGAGATTCGGCTATAGGCTTGAAACTTATCTTCGACTTTTGATAGGTTTTGCAAAGGAAAAAGAATTGATGATAGGAAGCACAGGGTATTTCAGTTTTACAAGGAAAGAAAAGGAAGATATAGAACTTAGAAATTCAAAGACTAGGGATTTTGTTTTCGGCTTTGTGGAGAATTGAAAAGAAAAAAAGAAGAATAATGGCGAGAGAATTCGATAGAGATTTGAAAAAGAGAAGAAAGAATGTTGAATGGTCTTAGTTTTCCTCCTTTTGCCGAAATTACTAAGCCTAGAGAGTCCCCTTTCTTGGCCATCACTCTCATATCTTAATTTTCCTAGCTTAGCCGAAATTCTAAAAGAATTTGACTTCAACTTAAAATCCTACCTTAGTCTCCCTATGCCGTCCATCTCCTTACCTTAGGAGTGCTGAATTCTAACCCATTATTTTGGGCTTCATGTGGCCATACTAGGCCCAAGTTATCCTAGCATATGGCGTCATTTCCAGAGCCCTAAGTGGCATCTCCGGGCCATTTTTCCAAGCCCGATTTTGTCACATTTCCAAGGTTCCTTACATTTCCTTACATTTCCTTACATTTCCAAGCTTCCTCTTAAGGCTTAATATTTTCTAAAGCATTTCCTTGCATTTCCTTACATTTCCTTACATTTCCAAGCTTCCTCTTAAGACTTAATATTTTCTAAAGCATTTCCTTACATTTCCTTACATTTCCAAGCTTCCTCTTAAGACTTAATATTTTCTAAAGCATTTCCTTTCATTTCCTTACATTTCCAAGCTTCTTCTTAAGACTTAATATTTTCTAAAGCATTTCCTTACATTTCCATGGTTCTAAAATGCACACAACACATTCACAACACATAAGGCATACTATTTCATGTAATTTTAGCCATAGTGCATAAGTCCTAATCCGGGATATTACAAAAGCGCCGCTAAAGGCCCTGACTTTTAGCGGCATTTTTTGGAAAAGCGCCGCTAAATGCCCTGACCTTTAGCGGCGTTTTTTGGGAAAGCGCCGCTAAAGGCCCTGACTTTTAGCGGCGTTTTTTGGGAAAGCGCCGCTAAAGGCCATGACTTTTAACAGCGTTTTTGTAAAAGCGCCGCTAAAGGCCCTGACTTTTAGCGGCGTTTTTAAAAGAAGCGTCGCTAAAGGCCATGGTCTTTAGTGGCGCTTTTATCACAAACGTTGCTAAAAGTCAGGGTCTTTAGCGGCGTTTTTTGCTCATAAACGCCACAAAAATTTTCGGCGGTTGTATTGGCGGCATTTTTTGTGGCGCTTCAAAAAGCGCCGCAAAGACTTTTTGTGGCGCTTATAAACGCCACTAAATGCCCAAAAAAACGCCGCTAAAAGTCATGCTTTTGTAGTGTTTATCGCTATTCAAAATTAATGCATTGTTTTCTAATTTCAAATGTCAAATCCAATGAATTGATATGCAATTTTAGTTGAACTTTTATGAATTGTTTTTTTTTTAAATGGAATAGCGTAATCTATAAACAATCATTTTCTATATTTATTTATGCATTATCAAAATAAATATTTAATTGTATATTTGTAATTACATTTCAATTTGAAAAAATTAACTTTTAACTGGGTTGGATTAGGCACGAATTATCCTATTTTATATAAAGTCGGGTTTGGACAAAATTTTAGACTCATATTTCGAATCAAATCGAGCTTGGGCAAAGATAATATCTAAAACTCCCTTATCTAAGCTTGGAACGATCCCACTTGGCGCCCATGGGTACCTCTACTCATTATGTTTTAGTTCAAATATAATTATGATGAAATTTTAGATGCATAAAAACATGGACACTTCTATGCCTCATGGTCCGGAAAACATGGCTAATCTCTAAAGAATGTTAGATCCAATCGGTTAAAGTATCCTATCCCATTGAATTTCGAATTTCCAGCCAAGTGGGTGACTCTTTATTCTGTCTCGATTATGGATTGAATATATACGGATTATCATCCTCCATTTTTCGCCTTTTCTTCTATGACTTTCATTTTGTCGTTTTCATGTTCCAAAGGTGATTTGCTTAGAGTAAAAACAATATTAGAAGAAAAGAAAATTGAAAGAACAAAAAATTAAAATATATAATTTTTCTTTTCTTTGGTGGACTTGGTAAAAAGGATGAAAATTTTAAAAGAAGAAATCTTTCTATCCATTGTTTAGTAGAATTGAAAAATAAAAAAAGGGAATAGAACTTTTGAAAAAAAATTATAATTTGAAGTAATATTCTTGCCTTTACACAAATCCCACAAGCCTTTACATGTTGAGAGTTTCCCACAAGCCTTGACACACTACAAATCCCACAAACCTTTACATGTTGAGAGCTTCCTACAACCATCTAATAAACAAGAGAAATCAGCTCGGAATTTCTATTTTAAAGAGAAGTGACATTTACCTTGTTCACTCTTATCGGTTTATCATGTCTGGATCCCAACTATTGCAAATTAGCAGTTATGATCGAAATCAACTTTCAGGTCTCATGAGGAGTTTTATTCACTATGACACCTCCGTTGACCGCATCCATCATATTTCTTTCCATAGGTAGGAGTCCTTCATAAAAATATTGGATGAGTAATTGTTCTGAAATTCTATATTGTGAGCAACTAGCACATAGTTGCTTAAATCTCTCCCAATACTCGTGAAAAGTCTCTATGTCGTTTTGCTTGATGCCGCAATTTTTTTTCCTAATAGAAGGAGCACATGAAGTAAAATAATATCCAAAAACAATCTTACCATGTCAATCCATGTGGTTATAGATCCAAGAGGTAGATAAAATAGGCAATCCTTCACCTTGTTGGCTGGTGAAAAGGGGAAGGCTCTTAGTTTGATTTTCTCTTTGATCACTCATTGTCGTCTCATAATAGAACACACTACACTACATGAAAGTCCTTCAAGTGCTTATGAGGATTTTCTTGACCGCCGAAAGTAGGCAATAAATGATTTAATCCAGATTTTAATTCAAAAGGTACCTCTAATTCAAGATATTCGATTCACAACGATTGTTACTCCAGATTCAGCGCAGCTAACTTTCTCATAGTTGGTTTTAAGCGAGCAATTGGTTCTTCTCCTTTTGATTCGGTAGATGAATCGACTGAGTTGTTCTCTATATATCTAGTTCGATAGATGAAGATGGTTGGTTAGTTCTCGCTTGAACTCCCTTCCTTAGTCTTCGAGCAGTTCTCTAAAAATCAAGATTGTACTAGAGTTCACCTGCACGAGAAGATCAAAATTTTAATTTTAATAAATATATTTTATGGCTAAGCAAAATTTAAATTAAAAGACATGTAAATGCTAAAGATTAAAGACAAAGACAAAGACGAAGACCAATTAGATCTCATAAACTTTTAGAATCAAGTTTCAAAATTCCTTTAATTCGAAAATTAGTATAGCAATCCATAAAGTAAAGTAAACACAAAAGCAAAATATACTAAGAGCTGCTATCTTTAGGTTATAACATAATAATGTCTATTAATATATATATATAACTCAACAAAGCAAAACAATTTTTCTACATTTCTTGGTAGATTTTCGCATAAAATTGTCGGGGCATCTTTAGACACTTTTCGATGTTTCTTGGGCTTGAGTTATGAAATAACTTTGTTTTGAACTTCCAATTCCCTTTGAAACGATATATTATGGACTTCAAATGGAGTTTTATAGGTTAAGTATAGCCAAAATACTACAACAACTTCATGTTAAAAAGTGTAAACCACAAAACTTACCAAAAATAAGCATTAATCTCGTTTTCTCCAAATATTTCTCTAAATCGATAATAAATAAAACATAAAATAAATAATATAAGTAATAACTTAAATAGTATAACTCAAGAGGAAAATATTATAAATAAATTAAATTTTTTGCATTTATTGAAACATGGGGAGTGTGTCTCGCATTTAGGATAAAATAGGATTGACTTCAGGAAAAGGAAGAGCCAACATCCCGACGACATGACACTGATGTCATGGTGAGAATATTCGCCACGTCCCGATGATGCGATGAATGGAGTCCCGACGAGGCAGCATGCCACGTCATGACATGTTCCCTACTCAATCGGGTTTCTTTTATTTTGCAGTCTAACTTTAATTATTTTAGGGATGGTTTAGTCATATTTGTACACAAAATTCAGCCTATAATTAGGCCTCTTGGCAACCCCAGATAAATTAGAATAACAACAAAATTAAGAGAAACTTAGTGGGAATTTTGGGAGAATCTTTGTATTTTGGGTTCAGGGTTTATTTGTTTCTCCATCTTGTACTCCCTTTTTTGGTTTTTGTCGTTTTAGTGAAGATTTCTTTTACCCATGGTTTTTTTATCCTCTTCAGAGGGGTTTTTTCGCGTAATTATTTGTGTCCAATTTTCTTGGCTTTCGTTCGTGTTCGTTGCATTATTTGGGTTCGACCCAACAAGTTGGTATTAAAGATTGTTTTGGGTTCCACAATTGACTCGTTTAGGAATGGCGACAACGAATTTCGATATCAAAAACTTTGATGGAATCACAAATTTCAGATTGTACCAGTTTCGAATACATGAGAGTGTTTAAAGCTAGGTTAGTCGTAATGGGTGACAGTCAAATGAAAGGAGTTGATTTTCTTGATGTTTCCTCTCCAGTTGTGAAGCACACGACCTTTTATGTATCACTGGCGTTGGTTGCATTATAAAACATTGATTTGAATACTAGGATCTTTTAGTTTCCAAGTTCGAGAACAATTTAGGCTTGGTTGACATTCTACAAAGATTGAGTTTGGCCTACGATAGGACCTGGAGAAGAAGGTATGTTAAATATGAGTCAAGGTGGATATTTGTGGGGTGTGCCTCATTTTTTTGTCCGAATAGATGGCGACGTCATGATGAGAAGCTTCTTGACGTTGCAACGATGTATGATGTCGTGACGATGTGAATGGACGTTGCGGCATGGCGATGTGTTTCTTATATAAATCAGGTTTCTTTTCCCAATTAAACTCAGCTATCTTTTCCCAGTTAAACTCTGATTACTCCAGGGATATTTTAATATGATTAGGCCTCAAATATTATCCTATTTAAAGGGACATTGTATCCCTATTTTTAAAGGCTAATTAAAAAGGTAATTAAAAATGTTGTACTACAGGGGTTTATTTTTGGGGGCGACAAGATGTTGCCGCAGATGAGTTTTTATGAGAGCTTTCATTGGAACTATGAAGAGACTTAAGATAAATCTTGTGGCAAGTTTGGATGACAATAATTGTGGTTTAAAATAGTTTGAAAAAGGTTCTTACAAGGCAAAGTCAACAATTCAATTGTGCCTCACTAACAATGTTTACAGGAGGTACTTACAAAGAAAATGACAACAGACTTATGGAGGAAATTAGAAGCCCTGTATATGACAATCCCTAAAAAATCACCTGGTATTAAAACAACGATTATATACGTTTTGTATGGTAGAAGGTGAGTCTATTATGGCTCACATCAGTGAATTTGTCACTCTCTTTAATGGCCAAAAGAATGTCGAGGCCAACATAGATGATAAAGATAAGGTTATGTTACTACTTCATTCTTGCCCCATTCATACAAAAATTTTAGGGAAACCCTGATTTATAGCAGAAAGAGACTCTCGTTCGAGGATGTGAAGGGAAATGTTTTAAGTAAGGATAAGTTCAATAAAGAGTTAGGCTTGAAGAATAAGTCAGATAGACAAGCCTCGATTTTAGTTGCTACTGGAAGGTAACAATCTAAGGATTCGAGTCAGAGAAGATCAAGGGTGAGATAAAAGTCAAGGAACCGTGACACGCAATGTGGCTATTGCAAAAAAGATGGCCCACATCGAGGTAGAATGTTACAAACTTCAGAACAAAAATAAGAGGGTCACCCAAAAAGACGGGAGAGGGAAGCAGAAGACCAATGTAGCTGATGCTAGTGTAGTTAAGGATAGAGGTGATGATTTGTTGCTGGTTTCAATAACTGAAAGGTCTAGGTTCACATCCAAGTGGGTCTTGGATTCAGGGTGTTCCTACCATATATGTCCCAATAGGGAGTGGTTCTCCACATACAATTCGGTTCAAGGAAGAGTTGTGCTTATTAGAAATAACTCACCCTGTGAAATAACCGATATTGGTACCATTCAGATTAGGAGCTGTCGAAACCATTTTTTTGAAAAAATAGGGCTGACTTTAAAAACAAAAATGGAGTCTCCACCAATTTTTTTTTCGGGGTGTGATCGGATCACCTTGAGATTGATCATTAAAACATTTTGATTTATTAAAACAATGATTTTGGCCTACAAAATTTGAGAAAACGGGTTCGAAAGTCTATTACGCATGAGGAATGATTAGCACCTCGTAATGCCCAAAATTGGTACCTAATTGATTAATTTACGTCTTAATGTCAAGAATTTGAAAAGATTTTAAAATACGATCCTCTTTATTTAAAAGAAAGCTTGAATAAATTAAATTGGATGCTAAGACCCTCTTATTTTGAAGAAGTAAAATGTCACACCCAGTGAGTTAGGATATGACATTTCAAATCCTCAAAACTAAGCTTGTCTTTTGACTTTTAAAACTCATGCATTCAAATTTAAGAAGGATATTCGGTTATTTGGGTCAAATGAAAAATCAGAACCCAGCAACTTAGGGCACAATTTCTCAAAATTCCAAATAGATAATATTGCCTTTATTTTTAGAAATCCTTACCTCGAGATAACAAAATGTTACATCCAGTGAGTTAGGACACAACATTTTTGAATTCCTGAGAATAAGCTTTTATTTAACTTATATTCTTTGATTTTTAAAAATAATCGGTTCTTTAGACTCGATGAGAAAAATCAAACCAGTAGAGTTAGGGTATGATTTCTCGAATCTCAAATACTGAAAATTTGTTGATTCAAAAATTTTATGTAACGGTAAATATTAATGTGGCACAATTTTTAGTAAAATGTAAAAAATGAATTACAAGACTAATATGCATAACGAAAGAATAATAAATCCGTTAGTGTGAGTAACAATAATAAGTAAGAAAATAAAATAAAATAAAATAACCAAGCCAAAAATAAAATAAAATAAAGTAAATAAACACAAAAGAAATTATAATTATAATTTCAATGAAAATATTAGAAATAATAATAGTAATAATAATAATAATAATAATAATAATAATGATAATGATGATAATTAATTATTTTAAAATAGCAAAAAATAACAAAAAGGACTAATTTGAACTTAAAATAGAAATTTGGGGACAAATTTGAAATATATAAAAAGAAAGGGACTAAAAATCGATGCGCTTAAAGAAGGAGGGGTCATCAGGGAAATTATTCCCTTTTTAAAAAGGCGCCGTTTACTACGGGGCTAAAGTCAAACGGAAAGAAAATTACAGGGGCGTATAAAAAAATAAAAAAATAAAAGAAACTGAATTTATATAGATAAAAAATGCGGAAGGGCTATTCGCGCAAATAGACCCTCAACACAAAAAACACACGGATCCCCTAGCGAGTCAGGTTGCACACGCAGGTTTGGAGGGAAAACGGCGTCGTTTTATGCTTGGGGTAGTAAGCCAAAATGGCGCCGTATAGCTAGGCCATATAAACCAATATTTTCAGGAAAAAAATCATTTGACCCCTCCTATTAAAAAAAAAAAAAGCTGGAAACCCTCAAAAGCTCTCCCCCCTTTTGCGATTTTCGGTCACCGGACCACCCCCGGTCCACCACGGCTGGCCACGATGGCTGGAACTCCCAAAAGTGACCCCTTTTGACCATTTTAACCCTTGCGACACTGATTTGCCACTAAACTATCTAAAAGAGCCTTCGAAGATAAAAGAAAGACGAAAACTTTTCGGTTTCCTCCCTTCCAGCCACCAGCGAGGTAAGATCTCTTTCGTTTGTTTGTTTATCTCTTTAGAGACTAAAAGCAAAATGAAACGAAAAAAAATCAAATAATAAAGAAAAAATCACCTTCAGAGAAACCCTTTTTTATTTTTGATTAATCGTTTCTATTTTTTTATTGATCTTGTCTCTAAAAAAAATTTACAAGGGTTTATCCTTTGATTTTATAGCCAAAATAACATAAAATACCTTTTTTTTTTTTATTATTTTTTCTCTGTCATTGTTTGTCCTTTTTTGTAACACCCCAAACCCGGTCTATGCATCAAGACTAGATTTGGTTTGTTACATAGATCAAACTATCTTAATAGTTTAGATGAATCAGTATTTCAAAACCCTTTTAAAGTAGAGTTTAATAAAACCTAAAGAAATAATTTTAATTTTGATGTATTTGAGAAACATAAGTTAAAATTCTCATCATTTTATTTTAAATTATCAAAAACATAAAGTAATTTTTATAAGAGTTCGTAGTATTTGAAAATAAGAATAGTTAAAGAATCTTGTATGTTTGAATACCCAAAATATTTTAAGAAAACATTATGTGATAAACATAAGCCCATATTAAAATATCCAAAACATAATTTTAATCCAACCACGCATAAAAATCCATAAAATATTAATAGAGGCCTTATTACATCATACCCAAAATAGTAAAATAAGGAAAATACTTATTAAAAAGTTCAAAGTTTATTAAACCCATGTTTGCAGTATGGCCTCCACAAAGTCATCCTTGGCCCAAGTCCACGTCAATTTCCATTACCTGAGATGAAAATTTTGAGGGAGTGGGTTACTCAGAACTCAGTGTATAACTCACTTACTTAATCCACTGGGCCAGATCATCAAATCATTATTTTGGGCTTTAGCCCATCAACAGGTTTAACAATATAAATAATGAGATGCATGCAAATAATGAAATTTCCCACCCAAACCTAATTTCCATCCGCTACACACCACCCGTACCAACCATCACACCTGTGGGGATCAAGTCAACCCACCCCGCCAACACACCAATCGTAGGCATTAAGCCATTTTATATTTGTTGCAGAGCCACCGAACTAGATTGTGACAAAGTCACCGAACTAGAGGCATTGAGCCATTAAAATATTTGTGGCGCACCAACCGAACTAGAGGCAATCAATTGTTTAATTATTTTATGGCAAAGCCACCGAACTAGATTTTGGCAATGTGCCTTTCTTCTCTTCATCGTTAATCCCAACCCACGAACATGTATGCAAAATAATCTATATTCATATGATGATTTTGCAAAAGGACTCAATATATATATATATATATATATATATAAGTCAATATTTCAAGTTTTTATTAAGGCCCATAATACAAAATATCATTTATTCCATATAACAATTTAGCATCTTTGGCCCATTTAACGATCTAGCAAAATTTCTGGCCCATTTAACGATCTAGCAAAATTTCTGGCCCATTTTCGATCTAACAGAGATTTTGGCCCATTTAGCTATCTAGCATACTTTTTTGGCCCATTTTCACGAGACATAAAATTTACATATTAGCAACAAACTCATCGAGGGTGTTTTCGTAATTTTCACAATTTTAATCGTTTTCATGTAATTTTAACCAAAATACCAATTATTACGTATTATACCAATTTTGTCATTTTTACGATTTTTCTCAATACTACTGATGACATCCAACCCGAGAAAAGTGTGAAGTTACACACCTTGATATCGTGAGTACTAAACCTTCCCGCTCGTCAACACCTAAACGTAATCTGAACCATTAGAACACTATCATTTATCAAAATACACTATTGGTATACGATCTAAATCCTTACCCTTTGATTTTGAACCACTTCTATTTTTGGTTTCTCCTCGATTGTTGATTCGTGTGCATGAGAATCCACGAACGTACAAAGGCTCGGAGTACGAACGACTTCAAATAATTGATTCTCCTCGGTTGAAGGTCTCAACCTTATGGAAAATCTCGGATTCAAACGACCTTTCGTTTATAATTAGGGATTTATGAACCGCCCTTTCGAAAGCTATGGACCGCCTTTTCGCTTCTATCTTGAATGTCTCTAAAGACATAAGATTGTTAGTCCGACTTATAAGTATCTAAATATGACTAACGTTTTATAAGATTTTAGATTTGGCTTACCACGATTTGTCTTCGTTCCATGAGAATCGATCGAGCGATTGCGTCCCTAAAAATGAAATCGATTAATAACTAACTATACTAATATAATGAATAAGAATCCTTGAAAAAAAATCACCTTACCTTGATTCTTGAAATCGATTCCAAAGTTCCAAAAATACTCAAGATCACCTTGAGTTTCTACCCTCCAAAATCTCACTAATGTCCACTATTGGAAAGATAATTGAGTAAGAAGAATTCGGTTATGATTAAAGGAAATCGGTTTGGTAAAAGAAAATGAAGAAATTTTGTCACAAGAGCAAGTTACATTCGGCCATGGATGAAATAAAATTGAAGAAAATTGTAATGAAGAAGAAAATGAAGAATAAGGAAATAGAATGGTATTGTTCGGTTTCAAAAGAGAAAGAGAGAAAGAAAGGAGAAGAAAAGAGAAGAATTAGGTTTTGGAAAAATTGTGCATTCGGTTTTGTGAAGGAAAAAGAAAAAAAGATTAGCCTTTTTTGTGTGATGATGGTTTCGGCACTAGGGGAAATAGTTGGCAAAAAAGTGATCAAATGATCAAAAAGAAAGAATGGTAAAAGAAATGGCTATAGTTTCCTCAAGGTATTTGGTAAAATCGGCTAGAGAGAAAGATAGATGAAAAGGAAAAATAAACACTTTGCTTAAGCCAAAATGACCAAAATGAAAGAGTTCTCCTAACATCCAAGCTTACCATCCTCTCAACCCAAAACCGCCATCCCCTTAGCCTCAATGTCGTCAAATACAATGGTCAAAAGGCCATTAGGAAGTTTCCAAAACATCTTCCTACACTTAAGCCTTTTTCACCTCCTTTTTCCTTAAGTTGAAGAAACATAATCCCTAATTCAAGCCCTTATCTTTATCTTTCCAAAACCTTAATCTTCTTACCAAAATAAAAACAATCCAACTCATCCTAACCTTATCTCCTTGCCGACACATGCATAGGCTAAAGTAAAAAAATAAAAATTCCTAATTGCATGCTAGGTGATTCGAACTCCTTCCCTTATGTCCATCTTATGGCGCCATCACCACTATGCCAATAACTCATCTTATGCCATCTTTTAGTACTTAATTAATTTAAGTCTCAAGCTTACCTAATTTCTTTACACTAAAGTACACTTAACTGATATTTTTATTCTAACTCCAAGTAACCCGAACTAACATTTAGCAACATAATGGTACTCAATTATTTAGGATGTTACAATTCTACCCCCTTAAAGAAAATTTCGTCCTCGAAATTTACTCGATTAAAAGAGGTGAGGATATTGCTCCGAATAGCTTCCTCGGCCTCCCACGTAGCTTCCTCCACTCGTGATTACGCCATAAAACTTTGACCAACAGCACAGTCTTCTTTCTTAGCACTTTAACATCCCGGTCTAAAATTTCCATCGGTTCTTCTTCAAAAGAAAAGTCTAATTTAATTCCACTTCTTTTACTAGGTATTATATGAGATGGATCCGATTATAAGCGCCTCAAAGATGGAAACATGGAAAACATTATGAATTTGACCCAATTCGGAGGTAATTCAATCTGATAAGCCATCGGACCAACACACTTCGTCACACGATATGGCCCGATGAACCTGTGGCTCAACTTGCCCTTCTTTCCGAATCAAAATTTTCTTCCAAGGTGAGACCTTCAGAAGACACGGTCTCCCATAGCAAACTCGATATCCCTTACGCTTTAGATCCGCATACGACTTCTATCTATCCGAAGCTTCCTTTAACCGTGCTCGAATAACTTTTACCTTTCCCTCAGTTTCAAATATCATCTCAGGACCCAACATCTGCCGTTCACTCAATTCAGTCCAACAAGTAGGAGTACGACACCTACGACCATACAATGCTTCATAAGGTGCCATCCGAATGCTAGACCGATAGCTATTGTTATACTGCTAATTCGCAATGGTAGAAAATCCTCCCAACTACCTCTCAAGTCGATCACACATCCCCTTAACATGTCTTCCAATATCTCGAATTACTCTTTCAGATCGACCATCGACCGAGGATGAAAAGCCGATCTTGAAATTCAACTTTGTCCCCAAGGCTTCATGCGAGCTTTCCAAAATCGTAATGTAAATCTAGGATCCCTGTCTGATATAATAGACACTGGTACCCTATGCAACCTCACGATTTCAGATACATACAGCTTAGCCAATTTTTGTAATGAATAATCCGTACAAACCGGAAGAAAATGAGCAGTCTTCGTCAAACGATCAACTATTACCCATACGAAATTTTTCTTAGTAGGTGTTAAAGGTAACCCACTAACAAAATCCATAGTTATGCGCTCCCATTTCCAAAGAGGGATCTTTACCGATTGTAATAAACCTGACGACAATTGATGCTCCGCTTTCACTTGTTGACAAGTCAAACATTTTCCTACTAACTCAGAAATCTCACGCTTCAACCCTAGCCACCAATACTGTTCACGGAGATCTCGATACATCTTATTTCCTCCGGGGTGCATAGCATAAGGACTACTATGCGCCTCTCATAGAATCATTTGCCTCAATTCTGAGTCTTTAGGCATACAAACCCTTCCACGAAAGCACAACACTCCATTCATGTTTATACCAAAATCCTCTATTTCACCCCTTTCAACCTGCTGGAATAAAAGTCCCAACTTTTTATCTGATGCCTGCTTTTCCTTGATTTGTTCCAACCACAGAGGCTTCATCTGAAGTTCTGCTAGCAGACTACCATTCTCATATAAACTCAAATGAGCAAACATTACTCTTAAATCAGATACCGCCTTACGACTTAACGCATCAGCAACCACGTTAGCCTTTCCAAGATGATATTCGATTGAGAAATCATAATCCTTCAATAATTCTAACCATCTTCTTTGTCTCAAATTCAATTCCTTTTGGGTAAGGAGGTACTTAAGACCCTTGTGATCCGTGTAGATGATAGACTTCTCACCGTAGAGATAGTGCCTCCAAATCTTTAAAGCAAAAACCACTGCAGCTAATTCCAAATCATGAGTAGGGTAGTTTACTTCATGCGGTCTCAATTGACGAGAAGCATAGGCCACCACCTTTCCATTTTGCATCAGACACAACCCAAACCCGTGTGAGACGATCACAATAAACAAGAATTCCTTTCCACCTCTCGTCAATTAAAACTAGTGCTTAGTCAAAATCTTTTTCAATTTCTCAAACTCTCTTGTTGTTTTTCATCCAAATATACGTAACTCCCTTCCGCATATAGCTTTAGTTAGGGTGCAGCAATCAACGAAAACCCTCAACAAAGCATCTATAATAACCAGCTAATCCTAAGAAACTTTGAATTTCAGCACCGACTTTGGTGGTTTCCAATCCAAAGATGACTTTAATTTTTCGAGGATCCACCCTTATTCCTTCAGCTGATACCACATGACCCATGAATGTCACTTCTTTTAGCCAAAATTCACATTTACTGAATTTGGCATAAAGTTGCTTATCACGAAGTAGCTGCAATACTATACGCAAATGCGTGTCATGCTCCTCATCATTTCTTGAATAAACCAAAATGTCATCTATGAACACTACCACAAACCGGTCTAAATATGGTTGAAAGACTCAGTTCATCATGTCCATAAATGCGGCTGGTGCATTGGTTAATCCAAACGGCATCACTACAAACTCATAATGTCCATAACGAGTTCGAAATGCCGTCTTATAAATATCTGCTTCTTTCACCTTAAGTGGTGATAACTCGATCTCAAATCAATTTTGAGAAAATCAAGCTCCTTCAATTGATCAAACAGTCATCAATTCTCGGCAAAGGATACCTATTCTTGATTGTCAATTTATTCAATTGTCGTAATCAATGCACATACGCATCGATCCATCCTTCTTCTTCACGAACAAAACTGGTGCTCCCCACGGAGACACACTCGATCGAATAAATCCTCGATCCAGTAATTCTTGAATTTGAGCTTTAAACTCTGCCAACTCCTTCGGTGCCATTCTATAAGGAGCAATGGACACTGGAGCCGTACCGGGCAAAAGCTTAATGCCAAATTCTACTTTCCGATCTGGAGGTATACCAGGAAGTTCTTCGAGAAATACATCTGGAAATTCCTTCACCATTCTCACATCATCCACAGATAACTCTTTGGTATCCAAAGCACAAATAAAAGCTAGGAATGCTCCATACCCTTTCCGCACCAACTTTTCTACCTTCAACGCCGATACCATATTTGCCAAGTAGTTCCTTCGTTCACCTATCATTATGACTTCTTATCATCCGAGGTTCTTATTGACATCTATTTTTCAGCACAATCCAAATGTGCCCGATGTTTAACCAACCAATCCATGCCCAAAATGAGATCGAACTCGCTGAAAGGTAATTCCATTAAATTCGCCAAAAATACCTCCTCTTGAATTTCTAAGGGTACGTCTCTAAACAGTTTATTTACAATTACCGACTGTCCTAAAGGACTAATTACTGTCATCTCACTATCGATAATTTTAGATTCTAGATTCAGGTTTCCAAATATGGTGCTAGCAACGCATTTGTGGGTAGAACCAATATCTATTAAAGCAGAATGATAGTACATCAAGAAGAAGAACGTACCAGTTATTACATCAAGTATATTGCCATCCTCGCGGCATCTAACTGCATAGACCATCCCGGCTTTCTTGCATCCGTGTTACCTCTAGGACCATTGCCTCTACACGTGCACCCCGACCACGCCCAAATTTCATTACCACCACGACCGGTCTCACGACCTCTCGGTGGTCAGCTGAGTACCTCTCGTCACCGTGCATCAAGATACGAACTTCTTGAGTCGTATCCATACATTGAGGGCAATTTCTATCTTGGTGATCCATTGAACCGCATTTGTAACAAGTGCCCGCTTTCCTCCAAAGACTCTCCGAATGCCTTTTCCCACATTCAAAGACAATCTCGACTTTGATTATTAGCTCTGTGTGCTCTACCTTGAGTCGGTTCATCATTCAAAGCCTCTTCGTAAACCTTTTGAAGAACTCAACCGCTTTATATCTCTCTTATTTCTAAATCTTTCTCAATTCGACATTCTGAGTTCTTAGCCTCTTCGGCTATCTTGGCCTTCTCCACAAGCGTGGCAAAAGTTCTAACTTGTTGTGGGGCAATCAGAACCCTCAACGCATCATTCAGCCCATCCTCGAATTGCACACAACGTTCATGATCCGTTGACACTATTATCCGAGCATAGCGACTCAAGCGTAAAAACTCAGCCTCATACGTTGCCACTGTCTTACTCCCTTAAACAAGATTCAAAAATTCCTTCCTTCGCGCGTCCACATAACTTGTTCCAACATATTTCCCTTGGAAGGCAGCTTTAAAGAATTCCCAAGTAATCAATGCGACGGTGCCTTCTCGACAAGAAGCCACCATTGATACGCCTCGTCTCTTAGCAAGGACACGCCCTTTCGCTTTACGCCGACAAAGGCATTCCATATCATCCATAATCCGCTCCACAACTTCGAGCCAATATTCACCACATTCGAGCTACACCGAAACTCCTCTAAAAACTTCGCATTATTTGACTTGAGTCGTTTCGAAATTGACCCACGAGTTGTTGGCCCAATTCTAGTTCCAAAGAACCCTTTCCGGACTCGCAGCATTGCTCATGTCAAAGCATTATCTTCTTCCATATAATCATGTGATCTTGTCTCACTCTCAAATGACGCAGTGCATCCATTTTCGCATATGATTTGGTACTTCAGAAAAGACTCGCCCTCTACCACGCCACGCCTACAAGGCGTCACGACCACGTCCTCTAGTGCTCATGATGACTAATTTGATTTAATCTGATTACAAGTTTTATGAATCAAAAATTGTTTCAGTGTTTATTAACGATGTTTTATGAGATTTGAGAGATAAAGTTATTTTTCGCAACACATCCTATAGTCTCAATCTCTACGATTTTTAACATCTAAAAATAGAAGTTCTAGAGTGTTCCTATGATCATATCATCATCATCATCATCATAATAATAATCATTTAGCAATGAATACTTTCTTGACTTGTTGCCGGATGCTTGTGGTGCCATACTGATCTTTAAAACATAATTGAAATGATTTCAGAAGTTATTTGTTGAACCCAACCACAGCCGAGTTTTAAAACTGGCTCTGATACCATTAAATGTAACACCCCAAACCCGATCTATGCATCAAGAGTAGATTTGGTTTGTTACATAGATCGAACTATCTTAATAGTTTAGATGAATCGGTATTTCAAAACCCTTTTAAAGTAGAGTTTAATAAAACCTAAAGAAATAATTTTAATTTTGATGTATTTGAGAAACATAAGTTAAAATTCTCATCATTTTATTTTAAATTATCAAAATCATAAAGTAATTTTATAAGAGTTCGAGTATTTGAAAATAAGAATAGTTAAAGAATCTTGTATGTTTGAATACCCAAAAATATTTTAAGAAAACATTATGTGATAAACATAAGCCCATATTAAAATATCCAAAACATAATTTTAATCCAACCACGCATAAAAATCCATAAAATATTAATAGAGGCCTTATTACATCATACCCAAAATAGTAAAATAAGGAAAATACTTATTAAAAAGTTCAAAGGTTATTAAACCCAAAAAGTTCAAAGTTTATTAAACCCATGTTTGTAGTATGCCCTCCACAAAGTCATCCTTGGCCCAAGTCCACGTCAATTTCCATTATCTGAGATGAAAATTTTGAGGGAGTGAGTTACTCAGAACTCAGTGTATAACTCACTTACTTAATCCATCGGCCGATCATCAAATCATTATTTTGGGCTTTAGCCCATCAACGAGTTTAACAATATAAATAATGAGATGCATGCAAATAATGAAATTTCCCACCCAAACCTAATTTCCATCCGCTACACACCACCCGTACCAACCATCACACTGTGGGATCAAGTCAACCCACCCCGCCAACACACCAATCGTAGGCATTAAGCCATTTTATATTTGTGGCGAGCCACCGAACTAGATTGTGACAAAGTCACCGAACTAGAGGCATTGAGCCATTAAAATATTTGTGGCAGAGCCACCGAACTAGAGGCAATCAGCCGTTTAATTATTTTGTGGCAAAGCCACCGAACTAGATTTTGGCAATAGGCCTTTCTTCTCTTCATCGTTAATCCCAACCCATGCAACATGTATGCAAAATAATCTATATTCATATGATGATTTTGCAAAAAGGCCCAGTATATATATATATATATATATATATATATATATAAGTCAATATTTCAGGTTTTTATTAAGGCCCATAATACAAAATATCATTTATTCCATATAACAATTTAGCATCTTTGGCCCATTTAACGATCTAGCAAAATTTCTGGCCCATTTTCGATCTAACGAGAGATTTCGCCCATTTAGCTATCTAGCATACTTTTTGGCCCATTTTCACGGGACATAAAATTTACATATTAACAACTAACTCATGAGGGCGTTTTTGTAATTTTTACAATTTTAATTGTTTTCATGTAATTTTCACCAAAATACCAATTATTACGTATTATACCGATTTTGTCATTTTTACGATTTTTCTCAATACTATTGATGACATCCAACCCGAGAAAAGTGTGAAGTTACACACCTTGATATCGTGAGTACTAAACCTTTCTACTCGTCAACACCTAAACGTAATACGAATCATTAGAACACTATCATTTATCAAAAATACACTATTGGTATATGATCTAAATCCTTACCCTTTGATTTTGAACCACTTCTATTTTTGGTTTCTCCTCGATTGTTGATTCGTTGTCTGATGAGAATCCATGAACGCATAAAGGCTCGGAGTACTGAACGACTTCAAATAATTGATTCTCCTCGGTTGAAGGTCCACAACTCGGTGGAAAATCCCGATTCTCAAATGCCCTTCATTTATAATTAGGGATTTATGAATCGCCCCCTCGAAAGCTATGGATCGCCTTTTTCGCCTATCTTGAATGTCTCTAAAGACATAAGATTATTAGTCTGACTTATAAGTATCTAAATATGACTAACATTTTATAAGATTTTAGATTTGGCTTACCACGATTTGTCTTCGTTCCACGAGAATCGATCGAGCGATTGCGTCCCTAAAACCGAAATCGATTAATAACTAACTATACTAATATAATGAATAAGAATCCTTAAAAGAAAATCACCTTACCTTGATTCTTCAAATCGATTCCAAAGTTCCAAAAATACTCAAGATCACCTTGAGTTTCTACCCTCCAAAATCTCACTAATGTCCACTATTGGAAAGATAATTGAGTAAGAAGAATTCGGTTATGATTAAAGGAAATCGGTTGTGGTAAAAGAAAATGAAGAAATTTTGTCACAAGAGCAAGTTACATTCGGCCATGGATGAAATAAAATTGAAGAAAATTGTAATGAAGAAGAAAATGAAGAATAAGGAAATAGAATGGTATGGTTCGGTTTCAAGAGAGAAAGAGAGAAAGAAAGGAGAAGAAAAGAGAAGAATTAGGTTTTGGAAAAATTGTGCATTCGGTTTTGTGAAGGAAAAAGAAAAAAAGATTAGCCTTCTTTGTGTGATGATGGTTTCGGCACTAGGGGAAATAGTTGGCAAAAAAGTGATCAAATGATCAAAAAGAAAGAATGGTAAAAGAAATGGCTATAGTTTCCTCAAGGTATTTGGTAAAATTCGGCTAGAGAGAAAGATAGATGAAAAAGGAAAAATAAACACTTTGCTTAAGCCAAAATGACCAAAATGAAAGAGTTCTCCTAACATCCAAGCTTACCATCCTCTCAACCCAAAACTGGCCATCCCCCTTAGCCTCAATGCCGTCCAAATACAATGGTTAAAAGGCCATTAGGAAGTTTCCAAAACATCTTCCTACACTTAAGCCTTTTCCCCCTCCTTTTTCGTTAAGTTGAAGAAACATAATCCCCCAATTCAAGCCCTTATCTTTAGCTTTCCAAAACCTTAACCTTCTTACCAAAATAAAAACAATCCAACTCATCCTAACCTTATCTCCTTGCCGACACATGCATAGGCTAAAGCAAAAAATAAAAATTCCTAATTGCATGCTAGGTGATTCGAACTCCTTCCCTCATGTCCATCTTATGGCGCCATCACCACTATGCCATTAACTCATCTTATGCCATCTTTTAGTACTTAATTAATTTAAGTCTCAAGCTTACCTAATTTCTTTACACTAAAGTACACTTAACTGATATTTTTATTCTAACTCCAAGTAACCCAAACTAACATTTAGCAACATAATGGTACTCAATTATTTAGGATGTTACATTTTTGTACGTACGAGGCGGAGGTTGGACGTGTTACGGAGGCACGTGAGTGTGTTGACATAGAGGTCATGGAGGTACTGAGGTCAAGTATGCAAGAGGAAACCCTATAGTTTCCTAGTTTGGCTGAGAATGCTTAAGTCTTTGGGCCATTGGGGCCTTGTAACTTTGGGTCATTTGGGCTAGGGTGATTAGGTTTAGTTTGGTTTGTAAATTGGGTAGTATTGGGCCTGGTATATTTTGCATTCGGGCTATTTTTTGTAACTGTATGTTTTATTATTATTTTGTTTTGTTCTGTTGGGTCTGTTTAAGGCTAATTAGTTTGGGCCTCTTATTAGCCCGAGCTAAAATTGAGCTTGACAGTATCATTCAGATTAGGATGTATGACGGGATAGTCAGAACAACATATGCCTGATTTAAAGAAAAATCTCATCTTTTTGGGTATTCTAGACTCGAATGGGTGCAAGATCGTCATTGAGTCAAACGATTTAAAGGTATCTTGTGAAGCCCTTGTTTTGGTGAGTGTACAGAAAGGCTACAACCTTTACATTTTGCAAGGTGCAATGATGTCTGACTCAATATAATTACGAAAGAAGGGTCAAAATTATCCTCAAATCCCGAAGAGGATCCTTCTAATGTCGCAACGACGCGACAAAATCCACTTGTTTCAGATTCTGAATCAGCCCGGCTGTGGAACATGCGACTTGGTAATATGAGTGGAAAAGGTATGACCATTTTAAGCAAAAGAGGTCTTCTCATAGGCATTGGACTTGGAAAGTTAGGTTGTGTTTAGTAATGCTTTTTAGGAGTACTTTTGACATGAAAAGCACTTTTGAAGCAAAAGGAAAGCTAAATAAGAAACTTTTGGCTGAAATTTTTGGCTTTTCAAAAGTGCTTTTGGCCAAATTCAGAAGCTAAAATTATTAGCTTTTATTCTCCCAAAAGCAGTTTCCAAAGCTTGATTACTTTTTCACCCCTCCAACACACGGTACTTTCCCCTCTCTAATTCTCCCTTCTCTTTCATTTTATTTGTTTCTTCCATTTTCTCCAAGGTTTTTGTTTCTCTCTCCCTATCTTTATTTCTACTCTCCTAATCCCATCTTCTCATTTGAACTCCCTATTTAACTTTCTCGTTTTCCCCCATTTCAAGTTAAACTCTTTTTGGTTACTATTGAGTTTGGTTGCTCCCCATTTTAGGTTAACTTTCTTGTTTCACCTTTGATTTTCTTGGATTTTTTGTTTGGTTGCTGAGTTTGATTTTCTTGAGGCTTATAATAAAGGTATTAAAGGAATGATCTTTTCTTTGTGTTCTTTGAATGTTCAAATCAATGGTTATCATTTTGGTTTTTTTTCTCTTTTTTGTTTCATTAATAGCTATCATTGAAGCGGTTAAGATTTTGATTCAAGCTCTTTTTTGTTTCATGGTAAAAGGGGATGTTGGGAAATATTTATAGCTTGGAATTTCATGCTAATGGAAACCTTGATATATTTTCTGCTGTATTTTGCTAGGAAGAATATTTGATTTTGATTGGTTCTTTTGATTTGATGCATTTTCTATTTTTTCCTGCTTTTCTAATTTTTAGGTACGCTTTACAAAGAAAATTTTCAAGCTTTCTTTAGTGAATTTAGATGTTTGGAACTTGAAAGATTAGCCTTGAAAGCTTCACACTAGTAAAATTGTTCTTTTTTCAACCTAATTAGCATATCCTCAAATCTCATGTTTGTATGTTGTGGCTGAATCATAACTTAATTGGAAGAAACACCTTTCCTTCAAAGGTATTGTAAAGTTGAAGTATTTTTTTCTTAGCCAACTTTGTATTTTATATATTTGTGTATATGTACTAGAAAGACAATTCTTTTTTGTTGATCTGTATTTCTCAAGTTAACTTTCTATTTGGTTAGCTTTAATGTTCTCTTTATGGCATTGATTATTTATATGACTACTATTTGACAAATAACTCTAATATACTGGACATTGTGATGATAAAATGTTCATTCAATTTTAAAACCGTATGATTCAATATCCTTAAGTTTATCTAGGCTCGATAAGAAAAACTCATAAACACCTTTCTTTGGCCTATATGTGACATCCTTTTGCTAATACCAATTTGAACTTTCTAATAAAATGGATGGGTACATTCATATATCTATATCGTGTTGCACTTACTTCCTTGCATAGGATATTCTTTGAGGTTTTAAGCAAGAATAAGAAGACTGTAACTTGTTTTGATTTCAAATTATGCTACCCTTGTAACAGTCTGGTTTATATCCTAGTCGAAACAGTGGTTTTGAGACCACAAATCTGAGTTTTTATAATATTTTAATATTATTTTTCGTGCCTATGATATGTGATTAAGCATATGTGAAATTTCTGTGATTTAATTTGATCATTTGTGTGCTTAATTTAAGCAAAGGACTAAATTGCATAATTGGTAAAAAAGGCCTTCTATTTGATTAAGTGGTTAAATTGATGTGGCTTTTATTTGTAAGGGCCTTATGACGCAATTTGCCTATTATTCTTGATAGTGGACGGTTATAGTCCATAATAACCTTGGAAATTATGTTTTGTAATTTTATATTATAAGTTTAAAATTGGAAATTATTTATTAATCAAATTATGATAAATAAAAGCATGAAATTTAGACATTTTTATCATCTTTTAGCCGAATGTGTTAAAGAAAAAGAAACAACAAAAGCTTCAAGGGTTTCGGCCATTTCAAGCTTAAATTTAGGTATGTTTTGGCTTTAGATTTTGATGATTTTTATGTTTTTGAGATTGTTGCTTAGTTTACTATCAAGCCCATGTTGTAATTTGAAGAATTGATGATATTTTTGAGTTATGCCATTGATGAAATGGTAAGCTTTATGGTGAGTTTAGTTGTTAATGAAAGATATGTAATTGATGAACATGTTTTGTTCTTGAATTTTTGATAAATTTAGCCAATTAGGGCTAAATTGAGATAATAGCAATTTGAGAGACTAAATTGCAATTTGATGGAAATTATGGGCTTGTATGATGTTCATAAGCATTCGACCAAGCATGATTATGTGATGATTTTGTGTATTTGATGTTTTGAGAAAAATGGACTAAATCGATAAATTGTGCAATTGTAAGGGCTAATTTGTAAATTGTCCAAAATATGTGTATTTGGATTGAATTGGATGAACTAGTGAATAAAAGGGTTAATCTGAATATGTATAGATCAAGAACCAAGGAAAACAGACTTAGACTGCGGGAAAGTGAAAGTAATCGAGTAGCCATTTCCATTTCCATTAAATCGAATCCGAGGTAAGTCATTATGCAAATAAACGTATTCGTATTGAATTATGTATGTTCATATGACTATTGATAACAATGAATGCTTACGAGAAGCTATGTACATGAATTATGAGATAAGATCGACATAGTGACAATGTCCGATAATTCCCGGACGAACCTAGGAATAGATAGGATTAGCTATGTCATGACATAGGTGTCAGTTCTGAGATATCATGTAAGACCACATTTGGTACGTCAACATTGATTTGAGATTTGTGTAAGACCACGTCTGGGATGTTGGCATCGATACAAGATTTACGTGTAAGGCCATGTCTGGGACATTGGCATCGTATTGATTCATGTAAGACCCTATTTGGGATAGTGGCATCGATATCTGAGTGCATGTAAGACCTGTCTGGGACGTTGGCATTGTACGACTATTTTGAGTTTTCTGAGTATCATATTAGGTTCCTAATGGTTCAACGGGCAAGTCTTTGATACGAATGGCTATGTGAATTGTAAAACAGTTTCAGGTATGTTGATTTATACATTAAATGCATATACAAAGTAAGTATCTAAATGATCTTACTATGATGATTATGTATATTGGAATAATAATATGATATGTGAAAGTACGCATGAAATAGCTATGTATATACAAGATTTTTTAATTGATGCTTGTGGCAAAAATATGGCCAAGTACATGAACCAAAGCATACATGTGAGAAATTTGCTATGAAGATTAATTGTGCCAATGTTCCTATATGCCTATATACTTTTCATGTTAAGTTTATTTGTATATGACTTACTAAGCTTTTGGAAAGCTTACTCTGTGTGTGTGTTTTCTCTGTTTTATAGATCGTCAAAGCTATTGAAGGCTCGGGGACTATCAAGGATTGTCACCACACTACTCAACTTGTTTTGGTCTATTTTAGAAGTGTATAGAGCTAGATATGGCGTGTATAGGCTAGTTATTTGTGTAATAGTGAGATTTGAACTTAGCCATATGATTTGGCTAGTTATGTGCTGGTAATGTGCTTTAATGAATGTGATTTATGACGTATGTTTTGGTATGGTTTGAAAGCATAAGAAATGGTTAAGTTTAAGGTAAGTATGGATGAATTATGCTTGTACATACATAAGTTTTAGTCTTGTAAGTTGGCATGGTTGAAATTGGTTTTGAATGTAAAGATTGAATGAATATTTTGGCATGTTCATGGTTGTTAAATGTTCATGGATTGTATTGGTATTTTCTTGTAGGTTTGACCCTATGGTGGGTGGCATTTTTGGCCTTGCAAATGGCCTATTTTGCCACACGGGCGTGCTGAGTGACCGTAGAGTTAAGTCTGTAACACCCCTACTACAATAATATCGAGTCATACCATTCAATACATATGTGTATATATATAATTAGGCTTAAACCTCTACTTTTCATGCATATGAGTACTAACTTATCTATCCCATTAATCATTATCATGTTCGACTACATCATCTCTAATATCACTAACTCTTTGGAGTATACCTTTAACATATAGATACACAACCCATTCTATTTGTATCATCAATGTACGTATATATATATTTCCATCAAACTCATATATATATGCCCTATGATGTATACAAAAATCTAAACCCATGAGCATTTAGCTACTAATAATCTCAATACCATTATTCACGACATAACAAAATTAACACTTCAACCAACAATTCATGAACATACATATTTATATATAGACATATATATATGTATATATATCAACTCAAAGTCATTCAAGTCACCTTCTCATACATCAACACACAAACATATATAAGATGTATTTTCACATTAATCAACCATGAATGCCAAATTCCACAAAATCAAGCCATTATAATTTAGCCATTTTCACATGGCATATATAGCATATAACTCAAAAGATACTCTCAACATTTTATTTTAGCCTATACATGCCATTGACTTTAAGTTCATTTACAAAAGTACCAAAATATTTAATAGTGTCTTGAACATTGACTAGGATTCCCGATGCTCAAGCTGCTATCATACGGATCTATAAAAAAATGAAGCAACCACACCAAGTAAGCTTAAATAGCCTAGTAAGTTATAAGCAAAAAGGTAAAATGTACAACTAAGCACATACATAACACCAATATCCCTCTAGTTTTTCATCTAACTCATGTTCATTCAGTCCCAAAATAAGGTATCCAAATAATCATACGCTTTGTACTTTCATTGAAATAACTTACTCAACATAACCTCAAAATAATAAAGTGTTAACCGAAAGACATACCTGATACCTTTAACTATCCCTTTTTATAGTGTCTATATGTTTGAGGTGATCGATTAATCTGCACACTTAATACTCTTCAACCGATCTCGCATACGCAGTGCTTGGTGATTTAATTTTCGCACACACAATGCCTTTCAACCGATCTCGCACACACTGTAACATCCTAGATTAGGGGTTATGTGTCCGTGCATAATTCGAGTGATAGTAGTCTTGGAGTATGTTTGGTTATGTTCTAAGGGTTTCGGGAACTTTAAAATATAAGGGAATGCTTTGGAAAAATTTTTGGACTTAAGTGTAAAAAGGGGGAAACTATGCAAGGAGGTCTTAAAAGAAATTTTGTGGAGGTTAGGACACAAGAAATCAATTGGCAAAGTGGCTTAAGGGCGCCACTTAAGGGCCTGGAAATGACGCCTTGAGCAGGGAGGTTCGAGTCTGGGTGATGGCATGGGAGTGTTTTATTTTTCCTCTTTGCATCAACATGTGAAATTGGGCTAGGAAGGCCTTAAAAATAAATGGCAAGGTTTACGGACATGAAAGTCAGAGTGGTAAAGTGGCAAGGGACGCTGCTTAAGGTGCAGGGGTGGTTGCGTAAAAGGGAGTGCCAAGGGGTAGGGGTTCGAGCTGTAGGAATCGCATTTGGGAGTTTTCATTTTTGGCGTTAAAGGGGAGCAAGATAAAGAGGTCTTAAAAGAATTTGTGGCAAGTTAATGTCACAAGAAAACGCCTTGGCAGAGTGGCTTGGAGCGCTATATGTGGCTTGCGACAATGAGGGCCCTGTGTTCGAGTTGCGAGGGAAGCAAGAATGGGCATTTTATTTTTGTGCGGCAAGAAGACGCTTGGGCTAAGTAGGTCTTAAAAAGAATCATGGCGGGATTATGTCACAAAATAACCAAAGCAGAGAGGGTGGGCGTTACTGCAGCTTATGCTTCAAAGAGTCCGGGTTCGAGGTGGTGAGCAGCATGGAGTGGGATTTTATTTTTTTTGGCTTTTTGCTTCAGGTGGAGAGTAATTAGACGGCACATGGAGTTTCAATTGGATGAGGATTTGGCTTAACTCTCCTATTAAAACTCTGCTGCAGTAAGGTAGGATAAATATGGCTTTATTTATTTTATTTATTTAGTTAAGATAAAAGATAAGGGTGGCCTTATTTTATTTGTTTTTGAATAGGTGATATAGGGATAAAATAGGAGATTAAAAGGGGTTTTGATAAATGGAGATAAGGAGGCAGATTGTAGGACTCTTGAGGTGTGCTTTTGGTTTGAAGCTTTTAAGAAGGGGTACCAAAATTTGATTTTCTTTTTCCATGTGGGTGCCGAATTTTATTAGGAGGGTTCATCTTTATTTCTTTCTTAATTTCTATTGTTAATGCTCCTAAGTCTCAAACAATCTCCCAAATTTCTTCCTTTAATTAGTGTTAGCCGAATCCTATAAGCTTCCTTTCTCCTTTCTTTGCTTGGCACCCAAAAGAAACATCATAGCCGAATACATCTTTTCCTATTGTGGCCGACTTTTCCATCATTATTTTATAAGGCTTAGCCGAATCTTCAAGTGGTGTTATTCTCCTTATTCTGATGCTAGTTTGAGAAATCGAAAGTATTGTGGGTGGTAAGTATTTAAGTATTCGATTTGTTTCTTTTTATTTGTGTGACGAAATTAAGTGAGTGAGGCCTTGGTTAGTCGTAATAATGTTCATAGTGTCCTTATAGGTGTTTCTTTGTGTAGCCAACATTAAGGAAGCGTCGAAGGAGATTCGTGGATTCGATCCGTTAAGGTAAGCAAATATTTTGAGATTTTTGGTAAGTAAGGTAAGTGATTCATGGTATTCGCCATAGGCCATTTGGGTTATTAATATTAGCGATCTTGACTATGATGTTTAGGGCCAAATCGACAAGAATTAGCAAAGTCTTGAGATTTAGTAGGAGACCAAATCGGCGATGAGGGAGGAGGAAAACTCCGTTCATCCAAGTAGCTAGGATTTATTGAATAGTCGTGTGTGATTAACCCACCGTTTTTTGGTTTTTGCTGTACTTGCATGTGTGAATTATGTGCTAACCAATGCAGTGGCAGTTATGTGGTGATTACCCTAAAAAGGGGTATATCGATAATCAGGTTAGTATTATCTGTTGATACGAATGTGAAAGTGCCGATGTGAATGTGACTATGCCTATGGAAATATGATGGTCCGCTTTAATAACATGTGTATGCATTTATTATTATTATGCCACTATTACATGTTGCATGTGCATGGATTGGGATATGAAAGAAGGTACGGTGTACTTGATGCGTGGTTTGATGTTAGCCTTGAGCTACATCGTGGATTGACGTTGACCGAGGTCACGTTGTGGATTAATTGCGATTTAGTTTGTGTGGCTTGATGAGTGGCTATGTGCCTCATCGTGGTTGATATCGGCTAAGTGCCATATCGTGGTTGATGAGTGACTATGTGTCCCATCGTGGTTTTGGTGTTAGCCACGGCTACATCGTGGATTGGCGCCGACCGAGGTCGCGTTGTGGATTTTTGTGCTTAATTGCACATGGACGGCATTGATTGCCTTTTGGAGTGAAAAGGAGAGGTGAATTATTAATCCCCGGTGTGTGGTAGGTGGATAAGGGGTGTGTAGCGGATGGACCCTAGGTTTGGGTTGGGTGCACTTTGCATATTAATATGTGTATGTGGATTGAATAAGAAAATGGGCCAAGCCCAATATGTGAATATGGATCGGTGTGAAATGGACTAAGCCCGATATGCGAAATCCAAAGGGTTAGTTACCTATTTATCGATAAATGATATGAATAAGGGCCAAGCCCAGTAAGTGATATTATCTGAACATGTTATCTTGTTGTCTGTTATATGGGTTAATATGTGGTTAACATGTGGGTGAAATTCAGTGGTTTAATTACACACTGAGTCCGTGTGACTCACCCAAATATTTTATCAAACATCGCAGGTGATATGATGGTCGGACCGGGTTGGAGTGGATACGAGGTGGCCCATGCAGAAGATATTTTAATTAATTAATTATTTGTAGTCTCAGTATTTTGATTAAGTGTTTATTGTAATAAGGCCCATTAAAGTATTTAAGTATTTTTATTAAGTATCTCTATTATTATGTTCTATTATGGATTGGCAATTTAAATATTAATTGCAAATGATTTTATTTTCTTAATTATATATAATAAAGTTTTAATCCGGAATTTTGTAACAACTTAATTTATTTCAAAATTTTAAATACACAAGGTTTACTTTCCTAAAGACAATAAGTTTTTTTATACTTTACCTACAAGTCGATTATTTTCAAACGTTTTTCCAGCGGTGGCATTTCAAATTGATTAGTAGTGAATGGGTCGGTTTGGGGCGCATACGGTTTCGGAGATTAAATTTCTGCACACGGTGCCTTTCAACCGATCTCGCACACACAAAGCTTTCGGTGATTAAATGTCCTCACACACAAGCCTTTCAACTGTTCTCGCACACACGATTGCTTTCGGTGATTAAATTTCCGCACACAAGTGCCTTTCAACCGATCTCGCATGCATGCGGTTCGGTGATTAAATTTTTGCACACACAGTGCTCATTAATTCGATTTTCACTTCGATCATATAGACAAATATAACATCACATTCCAAACATATAATATCCACAATGTACATGCTCATACCAACCATCTCTTCCGATCATACACTATTACATTCGGCCAACTTAAATAAACATCTATAATTGCTCATTAAAAGTAACAATTTCTCATCTCAATTTCACATATAATTTTTTTTTCCTCAAAGTATATATAATCATTCAACTCAATTAATTCAAAGCTCATATAAATAAAATTCATGTATTCGGCTAACACATAGATTATTCAATATCATACTCGGCAATAAGTAATTTAACATATTTGTATCTATTTAGCAATCGTACCACAATATAGATTCAATTTAAATTCAACCAATTGCTTAAAACTTACTTTGATAGTTGAAAGGTAAGGATGTCCTGGCTACTCGTCTAATTTAGCTTTCCCCCGATCCTTTTCCAACTCTTTCTTCCCTTGATCTAAACAAAATTTTAAAAAGCCTATTCAAATAATTTTCATTCATCCCAATTCGTAACATATCATTGTATTATTCTCTCAATTAGTCATTCATAGCTTCGAAATCCTTACCAATTTAATATCAATTCTTTCATTCATTTAAAAAAAAATATAAAAATTCATACACACTTTAATCAAATGTCGAGTATTCCTCAAGATAAATTAATCGACTTTACAAACTAAAATAACTCCTAACATGTACCTTTCTAGTTATACACATTTATTCCCCCTAGTTTCAGTTTTCACACAATTTAATCCATTAATATAAAACATACTAATTACAAGAAATTCGGACTAGTCCTTTGAAACCGAATTTTCCCCATTCCTATTCAAGTAGATATATATAAGCCATTTATTATTGCAATTGTACCTTCAACCATTAATAATCAAAATTCAAGCTTTCACTCATTCATCTTTTCCAAAATCCTACTCAAACTAGTTTATGTCTAGCTCATACTAAAAATCTCCTATCAAACATGACAAATTCAAGGAACTCATCCATGACCGAATCCAACATTAGCTTCAAACTCCAAAATTTTCACATATATATTAAGGTATTCATGAAAGCTAACACAACCATGCAAGAATTTACAAAAAATGAAGCTTAATTACCTACCTTAAGAGGACATGCAAAGACCGATTATGGAGCTTCAAATTTCACTTCCTTTCTCTTTGTTTTCGTGTTGAAGATGAAGTAAGTGGGGAGGAAATTTTGTTTTTCTTATTGTTATTTCCTTAACCAAATAATATTTTATTAATATCACCCCACTAACTAATAATAATAATGTATAACATATATAATATATACTTTATTCACTCCTCATGGTCAATGCCAGTCCACTAGGAGGAGGTTATAGTTAAATTGCCTCTTAAATCCCATGTGAGATAAAATCCAATCGCTTTAGTCCTAGTTCCCACAATAGCTACTTTCTCATTTATCCATTTTAAATCCTTTTATTTAAAATAATCACCCAAGCGAACAAATTAGTAAATAATATTTTATCACATACTTGACCTGATCACATAGACATCAAATAAATAAATAAAATATATAAATTAGAAAAAATATTTTTCTAATTCGAATTCGGGGTCCCGAAACCACCGTTTCGATTAGAGTCGTAATTGCGCTGTTACAACTCTCCCCCCTTTAAGAAACTTTCGTCCCCGAAAATCTTATAGACGAATAAGTGTGGATAGCGCTCTTTCATTAGTTCCTCAGTTTCCCAAGTCGCTTCCTCAACTCCGTGCTTATGCCACACAACTTTAACTAACGAGATTTTCTTGTTTCTCAACTCTTTCACTTCACGGGCTAAGATGTGAATTGGTTCTTCCTCATACGTCATATCGGGCTAAATTTCCACCTCAGATGGACTGATCACATGAGAAGGGTCAGATCTATATCGTCAGACCATTGACACGTGGAAAACATCATGAATCTTTTCTAACTCATTCGGCAACCATAATCTGTATGCAACCGACCCGATACGTTCAATAACTTCATATGGCCCAATAAACCTCAGACTCAGTTTTCCCTTACGACCAAATCTGAGTATCTTCTTCCACGGCAATACTTTCAAGAATACTCGATCACCCACCTGAAACTCTATATCTTTTCGTTTTAGATCCGCGTATGACTTTTGACGATCTGATGCGGCTTTCAAACTTTCTCGAATTACTTTAACTTTCTGTTCCGTCTCTCTGATTAAATCAACCCCGTGTATCTTGCCTTCACTTAGTTCGGTCCAATATAGAGGTGTACGACATTTACGACCGTACAAATCTTCGTAAGGTGCCATCTTGATACTTGATTGAAAACTGTTGTTATACGCGAATTCAATTAAAGGTAAGTATCGTTCCCACGTACCCTCAAACTCAAGAACGCAACATCTCAACATATCCTCGAGTATTTGGATAACACGCTCAGATTGACCATCCGACTGAGGATGGAAAGCTGTACTAAAGTGTAACTTAGTACCCAAGGCATCCTGCAGTTTCTTCCAAAACCGTGATGTGAACCTCGGATCTCGATCCGAGACAATAGAAACGCGTTCTCCGTGCAACCATACAATCTATGATATGTACAACTCTGCTAACTTATCCAGTGAGAAGTCCGTACGCACTTGGATAAAATGAGCCGATTTCGTCAATCTATATACAATAGCCCAGATTGAATCTTTCTTACTTGGCGTCAACGGCAATCCTGACACAAAGTCCATAGTAACCCGCTCCCACTTCCATTTAGGTATCATAATCGATTGAAGAAGTCCTGACGGTACCTGATGTTCAGCTTTAACTTGTTGACACACTAAACATTTTGATACATAGTCTGAGATGTCTCACTTCATACCATGCCACCAATAATACTATTTTAGATCGTTATACATCTTCGTACTACCCGGATGAATTGACAATCTACTATTATGCGCTTCATTACAAATCTTTCTAATTAAGTCAGGGTTCTTCGGTACACAAATCCGATTCTTGAATAATAAACATCCATCAGCATCTATTTGAAAATCTGAATCCGCCCTCGAACCACAATGATCCCTTTTTATTTTTAAAACATCATCAACTTCTTGAGCTTCTCGAATCTGTTGCTCAAACATGGGTCTCACCTTTAGCTCAGCAGTGATCGCACCATCATCGTTAATAGCTATATCCGCATTCATCGCTCTTAAAGTAAATAACGATTTTCGACTAAGAGCATCTACAACTACTTTAGCCTTTCCCGAGTGATAATCAATTATAAGATCATAATCTTTTAATAGTTTCAACCATCGTCGTTGCCTCAAATTCAGGTCCTTTTGAGTTATTAAGTACTTTAGACTTTTATGATCCGAAAAGATGTGGCATTTCTCACCGTAAAGATAGTGACGCCATATCTTCAAGGCAAAGACTATAGCAGCTAACTCAAGATCGTGTGTCGGGTAATTTCTCTCATGCGATTTCAACTGCCTCGAGGCATAGGCTACGACTTTACCCTCCTGCATCAATAAACAACCGGGTCCATTTAAAGATGCATCACTAAATATTACGAACTCCTTACCCAACTCTGGTTGAACGAGTACCGGGGCTTCCGTCAACAAAGTTTTCAGCTGATCAAAACTCTTCTGACACCTTTTAGACCACTCAAATTTTACGTCTTTTTGTAACAGTTTTGTCATCGGAGCTGCTATCATGGAAAACCTTTCACAAAGCGTCTATAATATCCAGCAAGTCCCAAAAAAACTACGAATTTCAGATATATTCCGCAGGGGTTTCCACTCAAGTATGGCAGATACTTTACTCGGGTCAACCCGAACACCCGATGCTGAAATAACATGCCCCAGGAAGCTAACTTCATTCAACCAAAACTCACATTTGCGAAATTTTGCGTACAATTGTTTTTCACGTAAAATCTGTAGCACTAATCTCAAATGCTCTGCATGCTCGATTTCGTCTCGGGAATATATTAGTATATCATCTGTGAATACCACTACAAATCGATCTAGATAAGGTCTGAATACTCGATTCATCAAGTCTATAAAAATTGCAGGGGCATTAGTGAGCCCAAACGGCATCACTAAAAATTCATAATGTCCGTATCTTGTTCAAAAGGCATTTTTTGGTACGTCTAATTCTATAACTCGCAACTGATAATATCCAGATCTCAGATCAATTTTTGAAAACACAGAGGCTCCTTTCAGCTGATCGAATAAATCATCTATGCATGGTAATGGATATTTGTTCTTAACTGTCACCTTATTGAGTTTTCGATAATCGATGCACATTCTCAATGTTCCGTCTTTCTTTTTCACAAAAAGAACAGGCGCACCCCAGGGAGAAAAACTTGGTTGAGCAAAACCTCTATCTGTCAGTTCTTGCAATTGAGTCTTCAATTGTTTTAGTTCTGCAGGTGCCATTCTATATGGAGCTGTCGAAATCAGGGTGGTCCTTGGAACTAACTCAATACCAAACTCTACATCACGGATATGGGGCAATCCCAGCAACTCCTCCGGAAACACATCTAGGTATTCACAAACAGTAGGTACCGATTCAATCTTCTTTTTCATTATTTTGCTATCAATCATATATGCCAGATAAGCCTCGCAACCCTTTCTCAAATACTGTCGAGCTAATAATGAGGATATCACAGTTGATACCCCTTTCAAAACTGCAGATTCAATCCGAAGTATTTCGTCATTTCGACACCTCACATCAATAGTCTTTCGTCTACAATTCACTACTACATCGTGTGTGGTTAACCAATCCATACCGAGGATGATGTCGAACTCATCGAAAGGTAATAACATCAAATCAGCCAGAAAACACATATCTCAAATCATCAAAGGGCAGTTCTTGCACACTTTATCCACCAATACACATCGACCTAGGGGGTTTGAAACCCAAATCACAAATTCAGTAGACTCAATAGGTAGAGTCTTACTGGCTACTAATGTTTCACACACATACGAATGCGTTGAGCCGGGATCAATCAAAGCAGTTACATCAGTATCAAAGAGAGTGAAAATACCGGTAATGATGTCTAGAGATGAGGCCTCCTTTTTAGCACGGATGGCATAAGCTGTAGCCGGTACACGAGTATCTACTCAGATAACCGCATCTGAAGTCCCTCTCTGTGCACCACTCCTACCTCCCCCGCTATGGGCTGGTCTACCTCTAGCTGCAGTGCCGCTCGGCCTCGCGCTCTAAGTAGTACCCTTCTCAATAGTCTCCGGATAATCCCGAACGAAGTGATTTTACGAACCACACTGGTAACAAGCGCGATTAAAAGATTTAACCCAGCACTTCCGAAATGTCGTCTATCGCACTGCTGACAATCAGGTTTGCTCGATCGAGCATTATCGACACTAGCCACTAATGTAGCTCGAGAACTCATTGGTGGCCGATCACGAATAGAAATCTTAGTATTGGGTTTGGGTCGACTATCATCATTCTTAGACTTCTTTGTTTCCATCTGTGTAAATCTACCCGCAGATCTCTTCCGAAAATCTTTAGATTTGACTTCAGCTTTTCATTTCTCCTTTCCCAGTTCTTCAGCTTTACAAGCTCTCTCCACTAGCACAACAAACTCGTTAATCTCAAGAATGGCAACAAGGAGCTTTATGTCTTCATTCAGACCATCCTCGAATCTCCGGCACATACCAACCTCAGACGATACACATTCACGAGCATAGCGACTAAGTCGCACAAATTTACGCACGTATTTAGACACAGTTATGCGGCCCTGCTTGATTTCGAGAAATTCTTTACGCTTGGAGTCTATGAAGCGTTGACTTATGTACTTTTTTTGGAACTCCGCCTGAAAGAAGTCTCGGGTAACTCTCTCTTTTGGGACAACTTATACGAGAGTATTCCACCAGTAGTAGGTAGAATCCCATAATAAAGAAATGGCACACTTCAAACATTCATCGGGCGTGCAAGACAGCTCGTCAAAGACACGGACAATATTATCGAGCCAAAATTCAGCTCTCTCAGCATCGTTGCCATCTTCTGCTCTAAATTCTTGAGCTTTGTGTTTTCTTAGCGATCAATAGGAGGTTTAGATACTCTTTCAGGATTAGTAACAGGAGGTACAATTGGTGTTACAGGGGGAACATTCGGATTCAGGGATGGTTGAACAGCCAGAGTGGTTCGTAAGTAATGGCTGAACCAATCACTAATCATGTTATGAAATGCCTGCTTTACCCTCTTGTCTGGGCCACTCGCAGCAGGTCAAGATTCTTCCGACGCGGTCCCTTGCGCGGGAGCAGGCGTCACAATCTCGACATCATCAGTTATTGCTCGTTCGGGATCCGGATCCATTACTATATAAAAGAAGCAATTACATTTCACTGTCAAAAGTCAGCACACTATCAACGTTATATAATAAAAAAATGGCATGTATAGCTAGACTCTCACACGCTATGTTAGTCCGAGAACTGACTAAATCGTAGCTCTGATACCAATCAAATGTAACACCCCTACTACAATAATATCGAGTCATAGCATTCAATACATATGTGTATATATATAATTAGGCTTAAACATCAACCTTTTATGCATATGAGTAGTAACTTATCTATCCCGTTAATCATTATCACGTTCGACTACATCATCTCTAATATCACTAACTCTTTGGAGTATACCTTTAACATATAGATACACAACCCATTCGATCAGATCATCAATGTATGTATATATATATATGTTTCCATCAAACTCAGATATATATATATATATGCCATATGATGTATACAACAATCTTAACTCGTGAGCATTTAGCTACTAATAATCTCAATACCATTATTCACACATAACAAAATTAACACTTCAACCAACAATTCATGAACATACATATTTATATATAGACATATATATATATGTATATATATCAACTCAAAGTCATTCAAGTCACCTTCTCATACATCAACACACAAACATATATAAGATGCATTTTCACATTAATCAACCATGAATGCCAAATTCCACAAAATCAAGCCATTATAATTTAGACATTTTCACATGGCATATATAGCATATAACTCAAAAGATACTCTCAACATTTTATTTTAGCCTATACATGCCATTGACTTTAAGTTCATTTACAAAAGTACCAAAATGTTTGATAGTGTCTTTGAACGTTGACTAGGATTCCGATGCTCGAAATTTGCTATCTTACGGATCTATAAAAAATGAAGCAACCACACCAAGTAAGCTTAAATAGCCTAGTAAGTTATAAGCAAAAAGGTAAAATGCACAACTAAGCACATACATAACACCAATATCCCTCTAGTTTTTCATCTAACTCATGTTCATTCAGTCCCAAAATAAGGTATCCAAATAATCATACGCTTTGTACTTTCATTGAAATAACTTACTAAACATAACCTCAAAATAATAAATTGTTAACCGAAAGACATACCTGATACCTTTAACTATCCCTTTTTATAGTGCCTATATGTTTGAGGTGATCGATTAATCCGCACACTTAATACTTTTCAACCGATCTCGCACATACAGTGCTCGATAATTTAATTTCCGCACACACAAGCCTTTCAATCGATCTCGCATTTTACGATTTCGGTGATTAAATTTTCGCACACACAAGGTTTTTAACCTATCTCGCACACACAATGCTCGGTGATTAAATTTTCGCACACGCAGTGCCTTTCAACTGATCTCGTATACACAAAGGTTTCGGTGATTAAATTTTTGCACACACAGTGCCTTTCAACCGATCTCGGACACATAGTGCTCGGTGATTAAATTTTTGCACACACAGTGCTCATTAATTCGATTTTCACTTCGATCATATAGACAAATATAACATCACATTCCAAACATATAATATCCACAACGTACATGCTCATACCGACCATCTCTTCCGATCATACACTATCATTCGGCCAACTTAAATAAACATCTATAATTGCTCATTAAACGTAACCATTTCTCATCTCAATTTCACATATAAATTTTTTTCCTCAAAGTATATATAATCATTCAACTCAATTAATTCAAAGCTCATATAAATAAAATTCATGTATTCGGCTAACACATAGATTATTCAATATCATACTCGGTAATAAGTAATTTAACATATTTGTATCTATTTAGCAATCGTACCACAATATAGATTCAATTTCGATTCAACCAATTGCTTAAAACTTACTTTGATAGTTGAAAGGTAAGGATGTCCCAGCTACTCGTCTAATTTAGCTTTCTGCCGATCCTTTTCCAACTCTTTCTTCCCTTGATCTAAACAAAATTTGAAAGAGCCTATTCAAATAATTTTCATTCATCCCAATTCGTAACATATCATTGTATTATTCTCTCAATAAGTCATTCATAGCTTCGAAATCCTTACCAATTTAATAACAATTCTTTCATTCATTTAAAAAAAAACATAAAAAATCATACACACTTTAATCAAATGTCGAGTATTCCTCAAGATAAATTAATCCACATTACAAACTAAAATAACTCCTAACATGTACCTTTCTAGTTATACACATTTATTCTCCCTAGTTTTAGTTTTCACACAATTTAATCCATTAATATAAAACATACTAATTACAAGAAATTCGGACTAGTCCTTTGAAACCGAATTTTCCCCTTTCCTATTCAAGTAGATGTATATATAAGCCATTTATTATTGCATTTGTACCTTCAACCATTTAATAATCCAAATTCAAGTTTTCACTCATTCATCTTTTCCAAAATCCTACTCAAACTAGTTTATGTCTAGCTCATACTAAAAATCTGTAACAGACCGAATCTGACCCTAATCGAAAAGGTGGTTTCGGGACCACGAATCCGAGCCCGAGAAATGTTTACATATTATATTTAGTGTTTATTATGTATTTATTTATATGTGTGAAAGTTTCATAGAAAAATTTTATCGTTTAAGTGTCGAATTAGATAAAAAGGACTTAATCGCATAAAAAGTAAAAGTGGCCAACTAAAGTGAAATGTGTTAAATTGAGCATGGCTCTTTAATGTGAGGTAGTAAAAGGGCAAATAGCCCATTTTAAGGTTAATGGCCGGCCACCTTAGTTGCATGTAATAGTGTTTGGATTATTATAATGTATATTATTATATTATATGTTAAAATAATGAATAAATATATGATAAAAAACAATAAAATAAAAGCCATTCATTTTGTTCATCCTTGGCGAAAGAAACACAAAAGAAAAGGGGAGAAAAGCCTTTGAACATTCGGCATTATTCAAGCAAAATTGGGTAAGAAATCTAGCTCGGTTTTTGTTAATTTTTACGTTTTTGAGATCGTTGCTTAGTATATTACCCGACCCATGCTAAAATTTCTAAGATTAGTGTGTATATATGAATCAGCCATGGATGAATTCTTGAGGTTTTGATTTTTAATGATGTTAGATGAAAGGGATGTTAAAATTAGTATATTATGTGTTGGAAGTTTTGGTGAAATTATGTTTTTAGGGCCAATTTGTAAAAATAAAATTTTAGAGGGCTTGATTACAAAATAAATGAAAGATATGGACTTGTGTAGTCCTTATACACATTCGCCTTTAAAGAGTATGGGGTAATTTGATGTATTTTGAGTTTTATGCAAATAGGACTAAATTGTAAAGTTGTGAAATAATAGGGTAAAATAGTAATTTGCCCATTTATGTGCTTAGGGACTAAATTGAGATAAATTGTGCTTGAATAAGCTAAATTTAATGTGTTTTAGATCAAGATCAAAGAAAAGCGGAGTTAGATCGGGGAAAGCGAAGGTTCTCGAATAAGCGATTCATACTACCTATCGACAACCGAGGTAAGTCCTTAAGTGAAATTTGTTAAAGAATTATTCATGAACTCATTAAATGATAATGTGTGATAAAATTTTGATATATAATCATGTTAGCGAATGTATATATATGTGTGTATGAGATTGATTTCATAAATTTGATAATATGAGATGAATTAGTGTATCAATGTAATTTGTGAAATTGTACAATGAAGTAATGATTTATTTGTTTAAGGTGAATAAGTTAGTTGATTTGGATATGTAATATAGATATGAGGTGTGTGTGGAATGATTGATTATATTGATGTGTTCGGGCTTAGTGCTAGCAAAGCTTCGTCTTTGATATATTCGGGCTTAGTGCCTAGCGGCTTCGTCTTGGTGATATATTCGGGCTTAGTGCCTAGCGAGCTTCGTCTTGGTGATGATATGCTATAAGAGGAAGTACTGAACATCAAACAAGGTGAAATGTTTATATAGGGTTATGTGGTAAAGGTTCGTAAGAACTAATCCACCATTTTAGTAAGGAATGAAGTGAACAAAAGAATTCTTAATGTATAATTAAAGATCGTTGATATGTGTGATAAAAGTGCTTGTTCTTGTGTATAAATGGAAATAGAAGATCGATGCCTAGATTGGTTTTCGATGTTATTGTATTGATATTTATGTAAAGAGTATTACTATTATTCAATGATCTATATTTTATATAATGAAATAATTATGTGTTATATTATATGCTCATTATATTTATGTGTGCTTGGGACTTACTAAGCTAGTAAGCTTACTGTGTGTGTATCTTTGTTTATCTTTGTTTTATAGATTGTGATTCGAACTACGGGGTCAAAGGATCATTCGTGAAGTCAACCACACTATCGACTTTCTTTTTGGTATTAAAAAACTTAGTTTGTTATTCAAAAGGGCATGTATAGGCTAGATTAAAGCGTATAACTAATGTTTTGTAATAGTGTAAATATGCTAGCTATGCTAAAATGGCTATCTATTTTGAATAACTTGTTTAGTGTTTTGATGATATTGTTTGCTCATGCCATGAACTATTATTTATGCTTGATTATGGTTTAACATGTGTGTGAGTGGCATTATTGTTTATGCATGTTAGATTGTGATAAGAAAGACCGATTAATTGGTTCATGTTAATGAGCTTAATATTTGGTATATTCATTGATAATGTTTGGACTAAGATTCGCTATGAGAAATGGTAAATGATAGTTATGGTTTAGGTATGTTTGGTTAGCTTTATTGGATAGTTAAAAGTGCCAAGTTGATGTTAATAATAATATGGGATGCGCACATGTGTGGTTGTAATATTTGGTTCATTTTGATATGCATATGACCTTGGTTATGGTGTGGCTGAATCAGTGACTAGTAATAAGATGAAAATAAAGTTTAGGTATACAAATGTACTTGTGAATTAGGGATGTAGGTAGGTTCGGTTAGAAGCTAGTCTTTCATAAAATGCAACAAAACAGCTTGTAGTAGCAGCAGTGATGTGAGTTAGAAAAATCACCAAAAATAGGGTATATTGAATTAGAAGGTTAATGAGATATGAAATTAAACCTTATTGTGTCTATTTTTACATAAAAGAAACAGAGTAGGAAAGAGATTTATATATTATGAGATAATTAAGTTTTAGTGAGACCTGCTCTGAATGAATTCATGAGTCACTATTCTGTTTTGGAAAAATTGTCAAAAATTGTAAAAAAATCATTAAGAAGCATGGTTTATATGTGTAGAACCCTTAATGAGTCTATTTTTCATTGGTATAAACAAGAACATTATAGGAAATTTGTGCAATGAGATAACTGTATTTTTGTAGAGACAGGTCAGAATTGTCAAGCAGTGTAATAAGGGTAACTTTGATGAATAAAATGTACTAATTTGCCACATGAAAAATTCTGTAAAATTATGGTGAAAAGTTATATGAGTCTAGTTTCAAGGAAAATTTACGGATCTAAATTTCGAGTTTTGTAACTCGAGTTATGGTCGATTTAGTCAGCATGACGCAGTTGGACAACTTTAAAATCTTACACCCGAGTTAATAGTCAAGTCTAGTAATGCCATGTACTCGATTCCGCAAGGGTTTGGTATGGGGTATTACATTTTATTGGTATCGAGCTACGGTTTAGTTGATTCTAGGACTACCGTAGTATGAAAGAGTCTGGCTATACATGCCTTTAAATTGTATATATGATAGCGTGGTGACTCGACAATTTCGATTGTATTTTATATAGTAAATGGATTCTGATCCTGATAGAGCCGTAGTCGATGATGTGGAGAGTGTCGCGCCTGGTCTCACACATGGATCAGTGCCACTAGACTCTCAACCAGTTACGGGTAACCACAAGGGCGAGGCTAAACAAGTTTTCTATCAAATGATGAATGAATGGTTTGCCCAGTTTATTCAGAATAATCCAACGGTACAACAACCTCCACCCCGAATAATCCAACTCCGTACCTTCAAGACTTCTATGATAGATCCAATGAGATCTAGTAGGCCTCCTGTTGATAAAATTAGGAAATTTGGGGCCGAAGAATTCAAGGCCAATGATAATGATGATGCAGAGCGAGCTGAATTGTGGCTTGATAACACTATTCGGGTACTTGATGAGCTATCCTGCACTCCAGACGAATGTTTGAAATGTGCTATATCCTTGCTCCGGGACACTGCCTATCACTGGTGGAATACACTAGTATCAGTGGTTCCAAAAGAAAAAGTGACATGGGATTTCTTTCAGAATGAGTTCCGCAAGAAATATATCAGCCAGAGGTTCATCGACCAGAAACGTAAAGAATTCCTTGAATTAAAACAGGGGCAAATGACCGTGACGGAATATGAGCGAAAGTTTGTCAGATTGAGCCGATATGCTCGAGAGTGTGTATCAACTGAAGCCATTATGTGCAAAAGGTTTGAAGATGGCTTGAATGAAGACTTAAAGTTGCTTGTTGGCATTCTTGAAATCAAAGAGTTTATGACACTTGTTGAGCGAGCTTGCAAGGCTGAAGAGCTCGGGAAGGAGAAAAGAAAGGCCGAGACCGAAGCTAGAGATGTTCGTAAGAGATCGTCGGGTAAGAATTTTCATTCCACATCTAAGAAGTTTAGAGATGACTTCAGTCGACACAAAGCTACTTCAGATTCATCTAGACGTGATCGACCTCCAGTGGATTCCCGAGCTATCTCGATGACCAGTGTTGGTAACGTCCCACAGAATCGAGTTGAATGTAAACATTGTGGAAAATGGCATCCTGGGAGTTGTAGAGTTCGTGACCGGTCTTGTTTTAAATGTGGATCCTCAGACCATTTTATTCGAGAGTGCCCGATGTTAACTGAGACGAATACAGCACAGAACTCTAGACCAAGTAGTGCATCAGTACGGGGCAGACCACCCAGACATTCTGGCAATGTAGGTGGTAGTCAGAGAGGGACAAAGAACACAACATATCGATCGAGGCTAGAGCTCCAGCAAGAGCTTATGTTACTCGAGCTAGAGAGGTCTTCTTCTTGAGATGTCATTACTAGTACTTTCACCCTTTATGATACTCTGTGATTGCATTGATTGATCTGGTTCACCCATTCATATGTATGTGAAACTCGGTATTCAAGAAGACTCGCCATTGAGTCTCATCGAGTTTGTGATTCGGTATCCAACCCTTTGGGTAGATGTGTGTTTGTTAATAAAGTGTGTAAAAGTTGCCCATTGATGATTCGGGATTTTGTTTCCAGTTGATTTAATGTTTGTTGCCTTCGATGAGTTTGATATAATTCTAGGAATGGACCGGTTTACTACTCATGATGCAAGTGGTGAATTGCAAAAGAAAGCTTATCGATTTGAGACACTAGAATGGTGAGATCATTAGAATCAAATCCGATGATTCGGTGGGTTTCCTACTGCTTATATCATCGATGTTAGCTCAAAAGTATGTGAGAAAAGGTGTGAAGCTTATTTGGCTTATGTCTTGGATAATAAAGTGTCGAGAAAGCATTGAATCTGCATCGATTGTATGTGAATACTCGGATGTGTTTCTGAAGAACTACCGGTTTACCCCTATACGAGATTGAGTTTGGCATTGAATTAGCTCCAGAACGACTCGATCTCAATAGCTCCATTTGGATGGCACCTCATCGAGCTAAAAGAGTCGAAAGCACAGATTGCAAGAGTTAACAGATAGGGGCTTTGCGACCAAGTTTCTCTCCTTGGGGTGCACCATTCTTTTGTGAGAAAGAAAGATGGAACGATGCGAATGTGTATTGACTATCGGCAATCGAATAAGGTAACTATAAAGAATAAGTACCGTTACCTCGGATTGATGATTTGTTTGATCGGTTGAAAGGGCGTCGTATTTTCAAGATAGACTTGAGATTGGGTTATTATCGATTGCAGTCGAGATACGATGTGCCAAAGACGCATTTGACGACGAGTACGGACATTTTGAGTTTTTGGTAATGCCTTTTGGGCTTATTAATGCACTGCTATTTTTATGGATTTGATGAATCGGGTTTTAGGCAGTTTTGGATCGATTTGTGGTGGTGTTTATTGATGACATATTGATCTACTCCAAAGATGAAATTGAACACTGAACATTTGAGGTTAGTGCTACAAACTTTGCGAGATCATCAGCTGTATGCGAAGTTTAGTAAGTGTGAGTTCTGGATGAAAGAGGTCAGCTTTTTGGGACATGTGGTTTCAGCATCAGGCATTCGAGTTGATCCGAACAAAATCTCGACTATACTTGATTGGAAGCCACCGAAAAATGTTTTCGAGATTCGAAGTTTTCTGGGACTTGCGGGTTACTATCGACGATTTGTGAAAGATTTTTCTATGATAGCTACCCCGTTGACAAGGTTACTGCAGAAAGATGTCCAGTTCGAGTGGTCAGAAAAATGTTAGAAAAGTTTTGATCAGTTGAAAGCTCTTTTGACAGAAGCTCCAGTATTAGTTCGGCCTAAATCGGGTAAAGAATTCGTTGTTTATTCTGATGCTTCTTTAAATGGTTTGGGCTGCGTTTTGATGCATGAAGGCAAAGTGGTAGCCTATGCTTCAAGACAATTGAAGCCGCACGAGAAAAATTACCCGACACATGACTTAGAGCTTGCAGCCATTGTTTTCACATTGAAAATTTGGCGTCACTATTTATTTGACGAGAAATGTCACATTTATTCAGATCATAAAAGTCTAAAGTATTTAATGACTCAGAAAGACCTGAATTTGAGACAACGCAGGTGGTTAGAGCTGTTGAAAGACTATGAATTGGTGATTGACTATCACCCGGGAAAAGCTAATGTTGTTGCAGATGCGTTAAGTCAGAAATTATTAGTTGCTCTTCGTGCATTAAATGCACAAATGGCTATGTCTAGTGATGGTTCGATATAGCCGAGTTGCGAGCAAGATCGATGTTTATCCAACGAATTTGTGATGCACAGAAAGTCGACAAGAATGTGATTGCTAAACGAATTCAGTGTGAAAAAGGTGCAGTCGATTTTGATTGATGCAAATGATATTTGAATTTTAAAAGCCGAATGTGTGTTCCAAAGAACTCGATTTGATATGAGATGATTTTGAGTGAGGCTCATAGTGGCCGACTATCGATATACTTCGTAGCACGAAAATGTATAACGACTTGAAACAGCTTCTATTGGTGGCCCGGTATGAAACGTGATATATCTGAATTTGTTTCAAAGTGCCTAATTTGTCGACAAGTAAAAGCGAGCATCAAGTACCTTCGGGTTGCTTGACCGATCATGATACCCGAGTGGAAATGGGATAAAATTACAATGGATTTTGTATCCGGTCTTCCTATGACACCGAGTAAGAAAGATGCCGTATGGGTGATAGTTGATAGATGACTAAATCACTCATTTTGTGCTGATTCGCATGCACTTTTCACTCGATAAACTTGCCGAATTGTATGTTTCGCAGATTGTAAGATTGCATGGTGTACCGAGCTCCATTGTGTCGACGGAGACCGAGATTTACATCGCAGTTTTGGAAGAAGTTGTAAAATGCTTTAGGTACTAAACTACATTTTAGTACTGACCTTTCATCCACGTATGACGGTCAGTCTGAGCGAACTATTCAAATACTTGAGGACATGTTGAGATGTTGCGTTCTCGAGTTTGAAGGTACGTGGGAACGATACCTACCTTTGATTGAATTTGCTTACAATAATAGCTTTTAATCAAGTATCAAAATGGCACCTAATGAAGCCTTATACGGGCAAAATGTCAAACACCATTATCTTTGGATGAGCTCGGTGAAAATAAGATACACGGGTTGATTTGATTAAAGAGATCGAAGAAAGTGGCCATAATCAAAGATAATTTGAAAGTCGCATCGGATCGACAAAAGTCCTATGCTGATTTGAAACGTAAAGATATTGAATTCGGATCGAGATCGAGTCTTTTAAAGGTTTCACCATGGAAGAAAGTGCTCGTTTTGGCGGAAAGGCAAGTTGAGCTCGAGGTTCATTGGACCGTATGAAATCATTGAACGTGTTGGGCTGTTGCTTATAAATTGAAGCTACCCTCTGAATTAGAAAAGATACACGATGTATTTCATGTTTCTATGCTCCGTAGATACAGATCAGATCCGTCACATGTGATTGCTCCGTCTGAGATTGAGATACGGTCTGATATGACGTATGAGGAAAAGCCGATCCGTATTCTAGCTCGGAAATGAAAGAGCTAAGAAACAAAAAGATTTCCTTAGTGAAGGTGTTATGGAATCGACATGGAGTTGAAGAGGCAACGTGGGAGCTGAGGATTCAATGAGGCAACAATATCCGACATTGTTTAACGGTAAGATTTTCGGGACGAAAATCCTTAAGGGGAGAGTTGTAATGAATCGAATCGACCCTAATCGAAAAGGTGGTTTCGGGACCACGAATCGAGCCGAGAAATGTTTACATATTATATTTAGTGTTTATTATGTATGTATTTATATGTGTGAAAGTTTCAGAGAAAAATTTTATCGTTTAAGTGTCGAATTAGATAAAAAGGACTTAATCGCATAAAAAGTAAAAGTGGCCAACTAAAGTGAAATGTGTTAAATTGAGCATGGCTCTTTAATGTGAGGTAGTAAAGGGCAAATAGCCCATTTTAAGGTTAATGGCCGCCACCTTAGTTGCATGTAATAGTGTTTGGATTATTATAATGTATATTATTATATTATATGTTAAAATAATGAATAAATATATGATAATAAAACAAAAAATAAAAGCCATTCATTTTGTTCATCCTTGGCGAAAGAAACACAAAAGAAAAGGGAGAAAAGCCTTTGAACATTTGGCATTATTCAAGCAAAATTGGGTAAGAAATCTAGCTCGGTTTTTGTTAATTTTTACGTTTTTGAGATCGTTGCTTAGTAAATTACCCGACCCATGCTAAAATTTCTAAGATTAGTGTGTATATATGAATCGGCCATGGATGAATTCTTGAGGTTTTGATGTTCAATGATGTTAGATGAAAGGTATGTTAAAATTAGTATATTATGTGTTGGAAGTTTTGGTGAAATTGTGTTTTTAGGCCAATTTGTAAAAATAAAATTTTAGAGGGCTTGATTGCAAAATAAATGAAAGATATGGACTTGTGTAGTCCTTATACACATTCGACCTTTAAAGAGTATGGGGTAATTTGATGTATTTTGAGTTTTATGCAAATAGGACTAAATTGTAAAGTTGTGAAATAATAGGGTAAAATAGTAATTTGCCCATTTATGTGCTTAGGACTAAATTGAGATAAATTGTGCTTGAATAAGCTAAATTTAATGTCTTTTAGATCAAGAGCAAAGAAAACGGAGTTATATCGGGGAAAGACGAAGGTTCTCGAATAGCCAGATTCAAGCACGACCATCGACAACCGAGGTAAGTCCTGTTGAAATTTGTTAAAGAATTATTAATGAACTCATTAAATGATAATGTGTGATAAAATTTTGATATATAATCATGTTAGCGAATGTATATATATGTGTGTATGAGATTGATTTCATAAATTTGATAATATGAGATGAATTAGTGTATCAATGTAATTTGTGAAATTGTACAATGAAGTAATGATTTATTTGTTTAAGGTGACTAAGTTAGTTGATTTGGATATGTAATATAGATATGAGGTGTGTGTGGAATGATTGATTATATTGATGTGTTCAGGCTTAGTGCCTAGCGGTGCTTCGTCTTGGTGATATATTCAGCTTAGTGCCTAGCGAGCTTCGTCTTAGGTGATATATTCGGACTTAGTGCCTAGCGAGCTTCGTCTTGATGATATGCTATAAGAGGAAGTACTGAACATCAAACAAGGTGAAATGTTTATATAGGGTTATGTGGTAAAGGTTCGGTAAGAACTAATCCACCATTTTAGTAAGGAATGAAGTGAACAAAAGAATTCTTAATGTATACTTAAAGATCGGTGATATGTGTGATAAAAGTGCTTGTTCTTGTGTATAAATGGAAATAGAAGATCGATGCCTAGATTGGTTTTCGATGTTATTGTATTGATATTTAAGTAAAGAGTATTACTATTATTCAATGATCTATATTTTATATAATGAAATAATTATGTGTTATATTATATGCTCATTATATTTATGTATGCTTGGGACTTACTAAGCTAGTAAGCTTACTGTGTGTGTATCTTTGTTTATCTTTGTTTTATAGATTGTGATTCAACTACGGCTCGGAGGATCATTCGTGAAGTCAACCACACTATCGACTTTCTTTTTGGTATTAAAAAACTTAGTTTGTTATTCAAAAAGGGCATGTATAGGCTAGATTAAAGCGTATAACTAATGTTTTGTAATAGTGTAAATATGCTAGCTATGCGAAAATGGCTATCTATTTTGAATAACTTGTTTCGTGTTTTGATGATATTGTTTGCTCATGCCATGAACTATTATTTATGCTTGATTATGGTTTAACATGTGTGTGAGTGGCATTATTGTTTATGCATGTTAGATTGTGATAAGAAAGACTGATTAATTGGTTCATGTTAATGAGCTTAATATTTGGTATATTCATTGATAATGTTTGGACTAAGATTCGGCTATGAGAAATGGTAAATGATAGTTATGGTTTAGGTATGTTTGGTTAGCTTTATTGGATAGTTAAAAGTGCCAAGTTGATGTTAATAATAATATGGGATGCGCACATGTGTGGTTGTAATATTTGGTTCATTTTGATATGCATATGACCTTAGTTATGGTGTGGCTGAATCAGTGACTAGTAATAAGATGAAAAATAAAGTTTAGGTATACAAATGTACTTGTGAATTAGGGATGTAGGTAGGTTCGGTTAGAAGCTAGTCTTTCATAAATGCAACAAAACAGCTTGTAGTAGCAGCAGTGATGTGAGTTAGAAAAATCACCAAAAATAGGGTATATTGAATTAGAAGGTTAATGAGATATGAAATTAAACCTTATTGTGTCTATTTTTACATAAAAGAAACAGAGTAGGCAAAAGATTTATATATTATGAGATAATTAAGTTTTAGTGAGACCTGCTCTGAATGAATTCATGAGTCACTGTTCTGTTTTGGAAAAATTGTCAAAAATTGTAAAAAAATCATTAAGAAGCATGGTTTATATGTGTAGAACCCTTAATGAGTCTATTTTTCATTGGTATAAACAAGAACATTATAGGAAATTTGTGCAATGAGATAACTGTATTTTTGTAGAGACAGGTCAGAATTGTCAAGCAGTGTAATAAGGGTAACTTTGATGAATAAAATGTACTAATTTGCCACATTAAAAATTCTGTAAAAATTATGGTGAAAAGTTATATGAGTCTAGTTTCAAGGAAAATTTACGGATCTAAATTTCGAGTTTTGTAACTCGAGTTATGGTCGATTTAGTCAGCATGACGCAGTTGGACAGCTTTAAAATCTTACACCCCGAGTTAATAGTCAAGTCTAGTAATGCCATGTACTCGATTCCGGCAAGGGTTTCGGGTATGGGGTGTTACAAAATCTCCTATCAAACATGAAAAATTCAAGGAACTCATCCATGGCCAAATCCAACATTAGCTTCAAACTCCAAATTTTTCACATATGTATTAAGGTATTCATGAAAGCTAACACAACCATGCAAGAATTTACAAAAAATGAAGCTTAATTACCTACCTTAAGAGGACATGCAAAGACCGATTATGGAGCTTCAAATTTCACTTCCTTTCTCTTTATTTTCATGGAGAAGATGAAGTAAGTGGGGAGAAAATTTTATTTTTCTTATTATTATTTCCTTAACCAAATAATATTTTATTAATATCACCCCACTAACTAATAATAATAATAATGTATAATATATATAATATATACTTTATTCACTACTCATGGTCAATGCCGTCCACTAGGAGGAGGTTATAGTTAAATTGCCTCTTAAATCCCATGTGAGATGAAATCCAATCAATTTAGTCCTAGTTCCCACAATAGCTACTTTCTCATTTATCCATTTTAAATCCTTTTATTTAAAATAATCACCCAAGCGAACAAATTAGTAAATAATATTTTATCACATACTTGACCTCATCACATAGACATCAAATAAATAAATAAAAAAATATAAATTAGAAAAAAATATTTTTCTAATTCAGATTCGGGGTCCCGAAACCACCATTCTGATTAGAGTCGTAATTGGGCTGTTACAAAGTCAGTAGCTAGCTAAGCGTATATGGTCTTGGCACACCGACGTGCCTAGTAGCCGTGTGGTTTCAACAGGGTCAACCACAGCCAAAGTACAAGGGCATGCTTGGTGGTCGTGAAGCCAAGTCAGATTTGACCACGGCCAAGGTACATGGGCATGCTTGGTGGCCGTGGAGTAAAGTCAGGCTCGACCAAGGGGAAGACACACGGGGGTGTCTATCAGCCATGGGAGGCACATGGCCTGCCCACACGGGCGTGTAACTCTTGAAACTTTGAAAAGTTTTAAATTTATTATAATTTCTGTATGTGTTCCAGTTTAGTCCCGACATTGTTTCAAAGCATGTTTTAGGTCTCGATGACCTACAGAAGGGACATTATGATTGTAAATGATGGCTTAATTTATGAATTGTCTGGTAAAGTTTTTGATCTGTCAAGTAACACCCTTAACCCTAATTCGAGGATAGACACGGGATAGGGGTGTTACATTTGGTTGGTATCAGAGCTACGATTTAGTCGATTCTCTGACTAACATAGCATATCAGAGTCTAGCTATACATACCATATATGTGAATTGTTATAGTGTTGGAAATGTTCGGACTGAGAGACCTGAACATAAACATTATGGAAAAAGGCATCCGGGAAGTTGTATATTAAATGACACAGCTTATTTCAGATATGGATCACTTGATCACTTTATCCGTGATTGTCCTGAGTCTGTCGAGCCAGAGATAGTTTAGAATCTGAGATCTAATAATGCACCTGTGAGAGGAAGACCTTCAAAAAATGTAAGAAATGTCAGTGGTAGTCAGAGAACTATGAGAGAAACTATTATGAGATCCGAAGCTAGAGTGCATGCCAGAGCATATGCTACCTGAGCTCATGAGGAAGCTTCATCTCTAGATGTTATAACGGGTACTTTTACACTTTATGATAGTTCTGCGATTGCATTGATAGACCTTGGTGCTACGCATTCATATATATGCATGAATTTAGTATTCAGTAAGACTTTACCTGGAGAGTCTACTGAGTTTGCTATAAAAGTATCGAATCCTTAGGTAAAAGTGTCCTAGTTGACAAAGTATGCAAGAACTGTCCATTAATGTTTTGAGATATTCGTTTCTTTGCTGATTTGATGCTTTTGCCATTTGATGAATTCGATATCATTCTGGGTGTGGACTGGTTGGCATTACATGATGCTGTTGTAAACTATAAAAGAAACACTATTGATTTGAGATGTTTGAATAATGAAATTGTACGGGTTGAGTCTAGTGATTTAAATGGATTGCCTGTCGTGATATCTGTATTGAAAGCTCAAAGATATGTGAAAAAGGGATATAAGGCATATTTTGCTTATGTGATTAATTCAAAAGTGTCTAAAAAGAAAGTTGAATCAGTGCCTATTGTCTGTGAGTTTTCTGATGTATTCCCTGAAGAATTGCTGGGTTTGCCTCCGATACGTGAAGTTGAATTTGGTATTGAGTTGTTGCCTAGTACTACGCCTATTTTGATAGCTCTGTATAGAATGGCACCAACAGATTTGAAAGAGTTAAAGTCACAGTTGCAAGAATTGACTGCTAGAGGGTTTGCTAGACCGAGTTTTTCACCTTGGGGTGCTCTTGTCCTGTTTGTGAAAAAGAAAGATGGCACGATGATAATGTGCATCGATTATCGTCAGTTGAATAAGGTGAAAATAGAGAATAAATATCCGTTGCCCAGAATTGATGACTTATTTGATCAGTTTAAAGGGGCTACTGTATTTTCCAAGATTGATCTGAGATCGAGATACTACCAGTTGAGAGTGAATGATTCAGATATACTAAAAACTTCTTTCAGAGCGAGGTAAGGGCATTATGAGTTTTTAGTTATGCCATTTGGGCTAACCAATACTCCTACTATTTTTATGGATCTGATTAACAGAATTTTCAGACCGTAACTAGATCGATTTGTTGTGGTATTCATAGATGAAATTTTGATTTATTCACGTGATGAAAATGAGCATGCTAAATATCTAAAATTTGTGTTGCAAACCTTGAGAGAAAAGAAATTGTATGCAAAATTTAGCAAATGTGAATTCTGGTTACACGAGGTTAGTTTTCTGGGACATATTATGTCAATTTCTGGAATTCGAGTTGATTCGAGCAAGATTTCTGCTATTCTGGATTGGAAACCTCTGAGGAACGTGTCTGAAGTCTGTAGCTTTCTGGGTTTAGCTGGTTATTATCGTCGATTTGTAAAAGGATTTTCAATGATAGCTACTCCGTTGACTAGACTACTTTAGAAAGATGTTAGATTTGAATGGTCTGATAAATGTCAGAAAAGTTTTGATCAGTTGGAAACTCTATTAACAGAAGCTCTAGTGTTAGTACAACCAGAATCGGGTAAAGAATTTGTTATATCAAATGATGCTTCGTTAAGCGATGCGGGATGTGTTTTGATGCAGGAAGGCAAAGTTGTAGCTTATGCCTCGAGACAATTGAAGCCTCATGAAAAGAACTATCTGACGCACGACCTTGAGCTAGCTGCGATTGTGTTTGCACTAAAGATCTAGCGCCATTATTTTATGGTGGGAAATGTCACGTGTTTTCAGATCATAAAAGTCTGAAATACTTGATGACCCAGAAAGATTTGAACCTGCATCAAAAAAGATAGTTAGAGTTGTTAAAAGATTATGAGCTTGTGATAGATCATCATCCGGGTAAAACAAATGTTGTTGCTGATGCATTGAGTAGAAAGTCATTGTTTGTACTACATGCTTTGAATACTCAGTTAGATTTGCCTGATGATAGTTCTGTGATAGCTGAATTAAAAGCAAAAACATTGTTTATACAGTAGTTATATGATGCTCAGAAATCAGATAATGAGTTGTTATCGAAACGAACTCAGTGTGATTCGAATTCTGAATTTGAATTTTGAGTTGTTAATGATTGCTTGAGATTCTGGGGTCCCATCTGTGTTTCGAGAAATTCAGAGTTGATTCAGTTGATTTTGAGTGAAGCACATAACAGTCGTCTATCTGTTCATCCAGGAAGTACAAAAATGTACCATGATTTGAAACAACACTATTGGTGATCCGGTATGAAGCGAGATATTTTTGATTTTGTATCAAAATGTTTAGTCTGTCAGCAAGTCAAAGCTGAACATTAATTTTCATCTGGGTTGTTACAACCGATTCTGATTCCTGAGTGGAAATAGGATAGAGTAACAATGGACTTTGTTTCTAGATTGCCTTTGACTCCGAGAAAGAAAGATGTGATTTGGGTTGCAGTTGACCGATTAATGAAATCTGTCCATTTTATTTCGATAAGATCTGATTATTCACTTGATAGGTTAGCCGAGCTTTATATTTTTGAGATTCTGAGATTGTACGGGGTGCCACTATCCATTGTGTCTGATAGAGATCTGAAGTTTACATCAAGATTCTAGAAGAAATTACAAGAAGCATTAGGCATGAAATTACATTTCAGTATAGCTTTTCATCTGCAAACATATGGTCAGTCCGAACGAATTATTCAGATTCTTGAAGATATGTTAAGATGTTGTATACTTGAGTTTAATGGTACGTGGGAACAATACCTGCCATTGATTGAATTTGCATACAATAATAGTTTTCAGTCAAGCATCAAAATGGCACCTTATGAAGCTTTATATGGACGTAAATGTCGTACACCTCTGTATTGGACTGATCTTAGTGAAAATAAGCTACACGGGGTCGATTTGATAAAAGATTCAGAACAAAAAGTGAAACTGATCCGAAATTGTTTGAAAGTAGCATCTGATCGTCAGAAGTCTTATGTAGACTTAAAACGAAAAGATATGGAATTTGAGATCGACGACAAAGTATTTTTGAAAGTGTCTCCATGGAAGAAAGTGCTTTGATTTGGACGCAAAGGTAAGTTGAGTCCGAGGTTCATCAGGCCGTATGAAATTATTGAACGTGTTGGGCCTGTTGCATATAGATTAAGGTTGCCCCCTGAGCTAAAAAAGATCCATAATGTATTTCATGTCTTGATGCTATGTACATATCGATCGACCTGTCACATGTGATTTCCCCATCTAAAATTGAAATCAGATCTGATATGACATACGAAGAGGAACCGATTCGTATCCTAGCTCGTGAAGTGAAAGAGTTGAGAAACAAGGAAATACCGTTAGTGAAAGTATTATGGAATCGACACGGAATTGAGGAGGCAACGTGGGAGCCAGAAGATTCAATCAGGCAGTAATATCCAAACCTCTTTGACGGTAAGATTTTCAGTGACGAAAATCCCTAAGGGGGAGAATTGTAATAGTCTGGTTTATACCCTAGTCGGAACAGTGGTTTGGAGACCAAAATCCTGAGTCTGTATAATATTTTAATATTATTTTTCGTGCCTATGATATGTGATTAAGCATATGTGAAATTTCTGTGATTTAATTTGATCATTTGTGTGCTTACTTTAAGCAAATGACTAAATTGCATAATTGGTAAAAAAGGGCCTTCTATTTGATTAAGTGGTTAAATTGATGTGGCTTTTATTTGTGAGGGCCTTATGAGGCAATTTTCCTATTATTCTTGATAGTGGATAGTTATAGTCCATAATAACCTTGGAAATTATGTTTTGTAATTTTATTTTATAAGGTTAAAATTGGAAATTATTTATTAATGAAATTATGAGAAATAAAAGCATGAAATTTAGACATCTTTTATCATCTTTTGGCCGAATGTGTTAAAGAAAAAGAAAGAACAAAAGCTTCAAGGGTTTCAGCCATTTCAAGCTTAAATTTAGGTATGTTTTGGCTTTAGATTTTGATGATTTTTATGTTTTTGAGATTGTTGCTTAGTTTACTATCAAGCCCATGTTGTAATTTGAAGAATTGATGATATTTTTGAGTTATGCCATTGATGAAATGGTAAGTTTTATGATGAGTTTAGTTGTTAAATGAAAGATATGTAATTGATGAACATGTTTTGTTCTTGAATTTTTTATGAATTTAGCTAATTAGGGCTAAATTGAGATAATAGAAATTTGAGGACTAAATTGCAATTTGATGGAAATTATGGGCTTGTATTATGTTCATAAGCATTCTGCTAAGCATGATTATGTGATGATTTTGTGTATTTGATGTTTTGAGAAAAATGGACTAAATCGATAAATTGTGCAATTGTAAGGGCTAACTTGTAAATTGTCTAAAATGTGAGTATTTGGATTGAATTGGATGAACTAGTGAATAAAAGGGTTAATCTGAATATGTATAGATCAAGAACCGAGGAAAACGGACTTAGACTGCGGGAAAGCGAAATTAACCGAGTAGTCGATTCTATTTCCATTAAATCGAATCCGAGGTAAGTTATTATGCAAATAAATGTATTCGTATTGAATTATGTATGTTCATATGACTATTGATAACAATGAATGCTTACGAGATGCTATGTACATGAATTTTGAGATAAGATCGACATAGTGACAATGTCTGAGAAGTCCCGTACGAACCTAGGAATAGGCAAGATTAGCTATGTCATGACATAGGTGTCAGTTCTGAGATATCATGTAAGACCACATCTGGGATGTCAGCGTTGATTTGAGATTCGTGTAAGATCACGTCTAGGACGTTGGCATCGATACGAGATTTATGTGTAAGACCATGTCTAGGACATTGGCATCATATTGATTTGTAACATCCTAAAATAGGGGCTATTTGTGATTAAATTATTTTGCTTGTGATTGGATTGCTGTGATGTTATTTGTGGTGTAATAGGACTTAATTGTGAACTTTGACTAGGCTCGAAATAGTAGAAAATTCATTTGTGAGCTTTAGAGATAGGGAGACTTAGTATATAGGGGTTACAAATTAAATGAGGGGAAATTAGACACTAAAAAGGCCTTGGAAAAGTGGCAAAAGGGAGGCCACTTAGGAGCTGGAGTTGACGCCATAAGAGGAGCAAGGGGAGCCTAGGTTCGAGTTGCGAAATTTCCCTTTTTGCTCTTTATTTTGGACGGCAAGAGAGAGAGGAGTGTTCAATTTAAACACTTCAGGATAATATGGATAATAGGGATATTATTAGTTTTTAATTGGATTTTATTTGATTAAATCTAAAAAGGGTGGCAAAGAGAAAAAGAAGGAATTTTAACTTATTCAAATTCTTTTGGATTATGTCAAATTATTGGCCAAGAGTGATTCAAGGAAGTGGCCAAATTTTGGACTCCTTGTTTAGGAGGAGTGGACGGCAAGGACTAGTTGAAGGGGGGGAGTGCCAAATTTTCTTTAGGCATACTCTCCATCTTTTTGTTTTTCTTTTCCTCCAAATTGCAAGTAGCCGAAATTCCCAAACTCTTCCATCTTTGATTTTCTTTTTTTTTCTTTCTTCTTCTCAATCTCTTAAAACTGAAAACCATTCTCCTTTTCTTAGACCTTGGCCGAATCCTCTACACCCTCACCTCCAATCTATTTCTTTCCTTTCTTCTCAAAACTGAAACTCTATCTCCCTTTTCCCATTATTTTCTTTCTCTCTAACCGAATCTATTCCCCACCTTGGTGACTGAAATTTCCTTTCCTCCTATTAAACTCATTTTGGCCGAATAATAGAGTGGTGTTGATCTCCTTGGGTTTGTCTTTTTCAATCATTGGAAAAGGTAAGTGTTGGTTGCCGAATGCCTATTCCTTTCTCTCTCTGTTCTCTGTCAACTTTTACAAAGGTAAGAGTCGATTGCGGTATTTGTTTGGAAGTATGATAATCACTTGTTGGAACCAATGTGTTGTAGGATCTCCGGGACTTGGAAGCAATCAAGCGTAGCCTTCTTTCTCGGTTGATCGGTTGGTAAGTGGTGGTAAGGACTTGATTTGGTAATCTTTTTCCTTTAGGTGTTCATTAAGCCAAAGGCTTGTGAGGCTAACTGTTTTGCGTCTTAAGGTGTGGCCGATTGTCAGAGGTGAACCATCGTTTGGCTTGGGATTTGGTAGGAAACCGAATCATTTGTAAGGTAAGGGTGGGCGTTAACCCTTTGGATTTATGTGGTTTAGCGAATAGGCCATGTCAAGAACTTTCATGTATGGCCGAATATAGGGGCAAGGAAGTCTAGTGTGGCCGATTGATTCTTCGGGATTTAGGGCTACTGATAGTAACAGGTGTGTACATACACACTTCATAACTCGTAACTGTGCTAAATGCATTATGTATGCTAAACTGAATTGATGTAGATTGGGATTTAATACCATCATGGTATAAGCAAGGAATCAGGTAAGTCTTTGTTGTTATGAGTTTACTTTATGATGCTTTTGGGAAGCATGACGTATTTGGGATGTTGTTAAATAAATATGTGGGCATGATTCCTGTTATATGCATATCATTGATTGTTGTGGGTTGTATGAGAGGAAGGGAAGTAATATTCGTGTCGACGGACACCGATGGTTTGGTACCACATTTCGTGACTACGGTCACGGAGGTTTGGCACCTCATAGCGCCTCGCCCCGTGGCTTAGCACCACAAAGGGTTGGCCCCATAGATGATATTATGGGATTGACGCCTTGATGATTTGGTATCACACGTGGGTTGGCCCCACAACTTATTATATGTGACTTTAAGTCACCAGGTGGTTTGGCACCACAATATTGATGGATATCGTGACTTTAAGTCACCGTGGTTTAAGTCCACCAAAGGTTTGGTACCACACGGGTAGAAAAAGGTGTTTTGGATGGTTTGGTTGGGTGCATGTTAAACTTAATTGTGATTTGTGTGCATGATGTTGCATTAAACCGAAAAGGGTTACACATCGAGTCATGGTGACTCACCTTTTCCTTTAATATTTTCGGTGACTCGTAGATCGCGGATGAGGAACCGGGATGGACTCGAGGTGGCCATGCCGTGGAAATTTGAGTTTACTTTGAATTATTTTATTTTATTTGTTCGAGTTGTAATAAGGCCTCCTAAGATTATTTTTATTATTTTTCATGTTTGGATGAATTATTTAAAATGTTTAATGATTTTAAAATGATCACACAAGTTTTCTTAAATTTAAACGTAAAAATGTTTTCTGTACCATCGGGTACATCTGAAATCGGTAACAATCTGACTTAATATATTTTTAAACGAACTAAGTATCAATTTCTCTATACACCTCAACTATTTTTTTTTTTTAAAACAAGACAATATCTTTTACTTTAAATTAAATCGGCTAAACAAGGGTTTTAAAAATGTTTTCATCTCAGAACATACCGAATCGATCATAGTGTTTGGGCGGGGTTTGGGGTGTTACAAAATTGGTATCGAGCCCGCCCAAAGCTCGACTGTGGGGGGCCCAAGGCCCAAAATGTTTTGTGAGGCCTCTGTGAAACGTTTTTGATTTTGAACAGCATGGCACCGAGTCTCCGGCACCAATCCGCCCAGGTAAGTACTTCTGACTACTGTGTAGATTATTATTTGTAGAAGGGTAGGTATGGAACGTAGTTAGTATGATAAGTGTTAAAACCCTAGGACTAGTTTACTCCAACAAATCACATAAGACTTTAAATGCCTAATTAAACAACCCTATGATCAAGTCGCCGAGTTAGGGTGTGGTAACCCTGGTGCGCATGTCTAGGATTGGATCCGAAAGAGCTTGGTACTTAAGCAGTCCTCGTGACTCACCTCCTCTTGAGCAGGATCCTACAGTGCGTAGCTTTGGTTCACCCTAACCAAGAGGACTTAGTCATAAAGCTAAACACAATAACTTAAACCCGAGAGGGATTAGCCATGTTTTATGAAAACTCTAAGTTTTAAAAATCAATACAATGCTATTTTAAATAGAAACAAAAATTTATTTCTGGAAAATTTTCAAGATATTTTCAATTTACTAAAATTACCAAAATGCCCCTAGTGGCAAAATTACGAACATGCCCTTGGTTTTAAAAAATTACTGTACTACCCCGATTTCAATAAAATTCTCTTACTTTGCAAAAGTATCCAAAATTTTGTATTTCAAAATAATACCCTGACTTTGGAAATTTACAAAATTACCCCTGATTGACAAAATTACCAAAATACCCCTGGTTTCCAAAATTCTGCCATACCTTTAAATTGAAAATTTTTCGAAAATACTCTTCAGTTTTAGGAATTGCAAGATGTTTTGATTTACCAAAGTTTTCAAAATTTCCTCGATTTATTACGAAAATACCCCTGTAGGAAAATGACGAAAATACCACTGGGATAGAAACGGACAGAAATGCCCGAAAGAGTGAGTGTGTATGAAAGATATTAGGGAATGGATGTGCTTTCCTGTGTGAACTAGGATAGAGGACTTAAAACTTTGATTGATCGAAAGAATCTCTATTAAACTCTCTTCATAAAATTTCTTCGCGGATAACCAAGTGGAACAAGTACTAATCCATAAAAATTTCTTAATCAGATTAAAGCGCAGTAGTTAGAATGAGCTCTAGAGGACGTGGCCGTCGTGGATGCGGTAGGGGCAGGATGACCGTGTCAGAACTCGTGAGGTCGGGTCAGGGGTCGGAGAATGAGGTACCACCGCCACCACCACCCCCAACTTTTAGAGCCGAAGAGTAGGATCAGACGGGAGGTGAGGCGGTATCGCAAGTTGTGTTGCGAGTCCTTGAGATGGTGGCTGGGGTGAGTGGAGGTATAGGAGCTCGAAAGTCTATACCCGAGCGACTTCGATCTAACGGGGCTGAGGTGTTCCGGGGAGTATCGGGTGTGGCACCCAGTGCGGTAAAATACTGGTTGGAATCGACTGAGATGATCATGGATGATCTTGATCTGACGAATGAGGAGAAGCTGAAAGGAGCGATGTCGCTTCTAAAGGATGAGTCATATCAGTGGTGGCTCACGGTTTGAGATGGTGCTACGGCAGATGACCTTACTTGGGAGTATTTCAAAGCTGCTTATCAAAAGAAGTATGTGGGCACCAGCTACATTGATGCTCAGAGGAAAGCCTTTCTGGGGTAGGTACAAGGAAATAAGACTGTGTCAGAGTATGAAGCAAAATTTTTGAGGCTGAGCCGCTATGCTCGGGGAATTGTGTCAACAGAGCATGAACGGTGTGTCCACTTTGAAGACGAACTTAGGGATGATTTGAGGCTGCTGATTGCTCCACGGCAGGAACGTGAGTTTTTTATCTTGGTGGAAAAGGCTAAAGTAGCTGAAGGGGTCAAGAAGTCCGTGAGACAGAATTACAATAGGAACAAGCAGAAAAAAGGATTTGGGTCGTCTGGATCGGGTAGTAATGCACAGGAGAGGGCTAGACAGAGTGGGCCGAATTAGGCAGGAAGGCCCATGGCTACTAATCAGAGACCAGCTCAGTGTAATCGCTATGGGAAATCACATTAGGGAGGATGTTGGACTGGTGAACGGGGATGCTTTGAATGTGGATCTTTAGATCACCGTGTAAGGGATTATCCTCGGAAGTTGGCAAAGAATCAGCCAGAGGGTCAGAACCGTGCTCAGGTTAGAAATGTAGGACCACCACAGAGGGGTCGTGGGAATGGTAGAGGAGGCAATGGTTCTAGTCGAGGTCGCAGAATTTTGGGCAGAGGTGCAAGCACCACGTAGGCAAAGCACTGGTTTAGTCTATGCAAGAAGGCGTCGAGAGGAGGGTGACGCACCGGACGTCATAATCAGTGACGCTTTAATTTTTGGTCTTCCATATGTTGCATTAATTGATATGGGTTCAACACATTTATACATTGCTAGTAGTGTGGTAGAGACCATGAACATAGACTTTGAGACTACTTCTAGAGATGATGATGAATTAGCCCTTTAGGTCACTCAGTAGTTGTAAACAAGCTATATAGGGATGTACCCCTAGAACTCCAAGGGGTAGTGTTTGTGGCTGATCTGATGGAACTACCATTTGGGGAGTTCGATTTAATTCTTGGAATGGACTGGTTGGTTAAGCATCAGGCAAGGTTGGTTTGCACTGCTAAGCGCATGGTTTTGAAGATGGCTGAGGGTGATGAAGTGGTCATGATAGGTAATAGAAGAGATTACCTATCCAACGTGGTGTCTGCGTTGAAGGCAGAGAAGATGGTCAGGAAAGGGTGTGAGGTATTTTTGGTTCAAATATGTGCCTTGGAGGCTAAGGAGTCAGCAGTTGAGAAGGTCTGAATGGTAGGGGAATTCGCTGATGTGTTTCCAGAAGAACTTCCGGGTCTGCCTCCTGATTGGGAAGTTGAATTCGGTATAGACTTATTACCCGAAACGGCGCCTGTGTCTATAGCACCCTACCGAATGGCACCAAAGGAATTGGTGGATCTGAAGGCTCAAATTTAGGAACTCTTGGACCGAGGGTTTATCCGACCAAGTATATCTCCATGGGGAGCACCTGTGCTGTTTGTCAAGAAGAAAGACGGGTCAATGCGGATGTGTATTGATTACCGTCAGCTGAACAAGTTAACGATCAAAAACAAGTATCCGTTACCCCGGATAGGTGACTTATTTGATCAACTGAAGGGTGCATCGGTCTTCTCAAAGATAAACCTTAGGTCAGGTTATCATCAACTTAAGGTGAAGGAGGGTGATGTTCACAAGACGGCATTCTGTACTCGGTATAGGCATTACGAGTTTTTTGGTGATGCCATTTGGGTTGACCAATGCACCGGCAGCATTCATGGACTTAATGAATAGGGTGTTTCAGCAGTACTTGGATCAATTTGTCGTGGTGTTTATAGACGACATATTGGTTTACTCAAAGACGGATGAAGAGTATGACAAGCATTTGCGGATTGTTCTACAAGTTTTGAGGGAAAAGCAGTTATTCGCCAAATTCAGTAAGTGCAAATTTTGGCTTAGTAAGGTGGCTTTCTTAGGGCACGTGGTGTCAGCTGATGGGATTAGAGTGGATCCTCGCAAGATCGAAACGGTGTTAGATTGGAAACCGCCTAAGTCAGTGGCAGAAATTCAAAGTTTTCTGGGTTTGGCAGGGTACTATCAAAGATTTGTGGAAGGGTTCTCTTTAATCGCATCCCCACTAACTAAGTTATTAAGAAAAAGAGTTCCATTTGTATGGTCAGAGAAACAGCAGGAAAGTTTTGATAAGCTACGGAAGATTTTGATGGAAGCCCCAGTTCTGGTACAGCCTGAGGCAGGGAAGTTGTTTACAGTTTATTGTGATGCGTCCCATACGGGGTTGGGATGTGTGTTGATGCAGGAAGGGAAGGTAGTGGCCTATGCGTCCCGTCAGCTAAGACCGCTTGAGGTTAACTATCCGACTCACGACTTAGAATTAGCGGCTGTAGTCTTCGATTTGAAGATATGGAGGCATTATTTGTATGGGGAAAAGTCGATAGTCTACACGGATCACAAAAGTTTGAAGTATCTCTTGACTTAGAAGGATTTGAACTTGAGACAGCGTCGATGGATTGAACTGTTGAAGGATTACGACTATTCAATTGAGTACAATCCAGGCAAGGCTAACGTGGTAGCTGACGCATTAAGTCGGAAGGTCGTGGCAGACTTAAGGGCGATGTTTGCTCATTTGAGTCTATACGACGATGGAAGTCTTTTGGCAGAGCTGCAAGTTAAACCAACTTGGATCGAGGAGATTAAGGAAAAGCAGTTAGTAGATGAAGGGTTGAATGCGCGGAGATTGTAAGTTCAAGATGGTGGTTTAAAAGGGTATAGTTTGTCCGATGATGGAGTATTATGCTTTTAAAGGCGAGCTTGTATGCCGAAAGATGTGGAATTGAGGCAGATAATTCCTCAGGATGCACATAACAGCCCATACGCTATGCATCTAGGAGGTAGCAAGATGTATGGGGATTTGCGGAGACAATTTTAGTGGCCTGGGTTGAAGCGCAAGGTAACTGAATTTGTGGGAAGCTGTCTGACATGTCAGCAGGTTAAGGCTGAACATCAGTTGCCATCGGGTCTGCTTCAACCAGTGAAGATCCCTCAGTGGAAATGGGAGAGGATCACGATGGATTTTGTCAGCGGGCTACCCCTTACGCCCAGCAAGAAGGACGCAGTTTGGATGATTGTGGACCGTCTGACTAAATCAGCTCACTTCATATTGGTAAGGGTGGATTACTCACTTTAGAAGCTAGCTAAGCTATATGTGTCGGAAATAGTGAGGTTGCATGGAGTGTCAGTATCAATCATCTCAGATAAGGATCCCAGATTTACGTCAAGGTTCTAGAAAGCGTTGCATTAGGCTTTGGGTATGCGATTGGATTTCAGTACAGCATTCCATCCATAGTCTGACGGGCAGTCAGAAAGGGTCATACAAATTTTAAAAGATATGCTATGAGGTTGTGTTCTGGATTTCAGTGGTAGTTGGGAAGAGTACCTACCGCTAGCAGAATTCGCTTATAACAATAGTTATCAACCGAGCATCCAGATGGCACCATATGAAGCACTGTATGGATGAAAATGCCGTACTCCTACGTGTTGGACGGAGTTGGGTGAACGAAAAATTTTGGGTCTAGAGTTGGTAACAGAAACTGAAGATAAAGTTAAGGTGATTCGGGCTCGTCTCAAGGAGGCATCAGATAGGCAGAAGTCTTATGCCGATCTCAAGTGTATGGAAATAGAATATGAGGTAGGAGATAAGGTTTTTCTGAAGGTGTCACCTTGGAAAAAGGTATTGAGATTTGGGCGAAAAGGGAAGCTAAGCCCAAGGTTCATCGGGCCATATACAGTAGTGAAGTGAGTGGGACCAGTAGCTTACCAGCTCGAGTTGTCGGCAGAGTTGAGCCAGATCCATGATGTCTTCCATGTCTCGATGCTGAGGCACTATCGATCAGATCCCTAACACATAGTGCCAGTAGCGGAGATTGAGGTAAACCTGGACATGTCTTTCGAGGAGGAGCTGGTACAAATCTTAGATTGAGATGTCAAGGTGCTACGTAGGAAGTCAGTACCTTTGGTGAAAATACTATGGCAAAACCATGGTGCGGAGGAAGCTACGTGGGAACCCAAGGATGTGATGCGCAAGAATACCCCACCTCTTCTCGATCAGGTAATTTCGAGGCCGAAATTATTTTAAGGGGGTAGAACTGTAACATCCTATAATAGGGGCTATTTGTGATTAAATTATTTTGCTTGTGATTGGATTGCTGTGATGTTATCTGTGGTGTAATAGGACTTAATTGTGAACTTTGAGTAGGCTCGGAATGGTAGAAAATTCATTTGTGAGCTTTAGAGATAGGGAGCCTTAGTATATAGGGGTTACAAATTAAATGAGGGGAAATTAGACACTAAAAAGGCCTTGGAAAAGTGGCAAAAGGGAGGCCACTTAGGAGCTGGAGTTGACGCCATAAGAGGAGCAAGGGGAGCCTAGGTTCGAGTTGCGAAATTCCCCTTTTTGCTCTTTATTTTGGACGGTAAGAGAGAGAGAGAGGAGTGTTCAATTTAAACACTTCAGGATAATATGGATAATAGGGATATTATTAGTTTTTAATTGGATTTTATTTGATTAAATCTAAAAAGGGTGGCAAAGAGAAAAAGAAGGAATTTTAACTTATTCAAATTCTTTTGGATTATGTCCAATTATTGGCCAAGAGTGATTCAAGGAAGTGGCCAAATTTTGGACTCCTTGTTGAGGAGGAGTGGACGGCAAGGACTAGTTGAAGGGGGGAATGCTGAATTTTCTTTAGGCATGCTCTCCATCTTTTTGTTTTTCTTTTCCTCCAAATTGCAAGTAGCCGAAATTCCCAAACTCTTCCATCTTTGATTTTCTTTTTTTTTCTTTCTTCTTCTCAATCTCTTAAAACCGAAAACCATTCTCCTTTTCTAAGACCTTGGCCGAATCCTCTACACCCTCACCTCCAATCTATTTCTTTCCTTTCTTCTCAAAACCGAAACTCTATCTCCCTTTTCACATTATTTTCTTTCTCTCTAACCGAATCTATTCCCCATCTTGGTGACCAAAATTTCCTTTCCTCCTATTAAACTCATTTTAGCCGAATAATAGAGTGGTGTTGATCTCCTTGGTTTTGTCTTTTCAATCGTTGGAAAAGGTAAGTGTTGGTTGTCAATGCCTATTCCTTTCTCTCTCTCGTTTTCTGCCGACTTTTACAAAGGTAAGAGTCGATTATGCATTTGTTTGGAAGTATGATAATCACTTGTTGGAACCAATGTGTTGTAGGATCTCCTGGACTTGGAAGCAATCAAGCGTAGCCTTCTTTCTAGGTTGATCTGTTGGTAAGTGGTGGTAAGGACTTGATTTGATAATCTTTTTCCTTTAGGTATTCATTAAGCCGAAGGCTTGTGAGGCAAACTATTTTGCGTCTTAAGGTGTGGCCGATTGTCAGAGGTGAACCATCGTTTGGCTCGGGATTTGGTAGGAAACCGAATCATTTGTAAGGTAAGGGTGGAGCATTAACCCTTTCGATTTATGTGGTTTAGCCGAATAGGCCATGTCACTAACTTTCATGTATGGCCGAATATAGGGGCAAGGAAGTCTAGTGTGGCCGATTGATTCTTCGGGATTTAGGGCTACTGATAGTAACAGGTGTGTACATACACACTTCATAACTCGTAACTGTGCTAAATGCATTATGTATGCTAAACTAAATTGATGTAGATTGGGATTTAATACCATCATGGTATAAGCAAGGAATCAGGTAAGTCTTTGTTGTTATGAGTTTACTTTATGATGCTTTTGGGAAGCATGACGTATTTGGTATGTTGTTAAATAAATATGTGGGCATGATTCCTGTTATATGCATATCATTGATTGTTGTGGGTTGTATGAGAGGAGGGGGAAGTAATATTCGTGTCGATGGACACCAGTGGTTTGGTACCACATTTCGTGACTACGGTCACTAGAGGTTTGGCACCACATAGCGTCTCGTCCCGTGGCTTAGCACCATAGTGGGTTGGCCCCACGATGATATTATGGGATTGACGCCAAATGATTTGGTATCACACGTGGGTTGGCCCCACAACTTATTATACGTGACTTTAAGTCACCGTGGTTTAGCACCACCAAAGGGTTTGGCACCACAATATTGATGGATATCGTGACTTTAAGTCACCAAGTGGTTTGGCACCACCAAAGGGTTTGGTACCACACGGGTAGGAAAAGGTGTTTTGGATGGTTAGGTTGGGTGCATGTTAAACTTAATTGTGATTTGTGTGCATGATGTTCCATTAAACCGGAAAAGGGTCACACATCGAGTCATGGTGACTCACCTTTTCCTTTAATATTTTTCGTTGACTCGAGATCATGGATGAGGAGCCTAATGGACTCGAGGTGGCCATGCCGTAGAAATTTGAGTTTACTTTGAATTATTTTATTTTATTTGTTCGAGTTGTAATAAGGCCTCCTAAGATTATTTTTATTATTTTTCATGTTTGGATGAATTATTTAAAATGTTTAATGATTTTAAAATGATCACACAAGTTTTTTAAATTTAAACGTAAAAATGTTTTCTCGTATAATCAAATACATTTGAAATCGGTAACAATCGACTTAATATATTTTTAAACGAGCTAAGTATCAATTTCTCTATACACCTCAACTGTTTTTTTTTTTAAACAAGACAATATCTTTTACTTTAAATTAAATCGGCTAAACAAGGGTTTTAAAAATGTTTTCATTTGTAACATACTGAATCTGGTCATAGTGTTTGGGCTGGGTTTGGGGTGTTACATGATTCGTGTAAGACCCTATCTAAGATAGTGGCATCGATATCTAAGTGTATGTAAGACCTCGTCTGGGACATTGACATTGTACGACTATTTTGAGTTTTCTGAGTATCCTATTAGGTTCCTAACGGTTCAACAGGTAAGTCTGTGATACGAATGGCTATGTGAATTGTAAATCCATTTCAGTTATGTTGATTTATACACTAAATGTGTATACAAGGTAAGTATCTATATGATCTTACTATGATGATTATGTATATTGGAATAATAATATGATATGTGAAAGTATGCATGAAAGAGCTATGTATATATATGATATTTGAATTGATGCATGTGGCAAAAATATGGCCAAGTACATGAACCAAAGCATACATGTGAAAAATTTGCTATGAAGATTAATTGTGCCAATGTTCCTATATGCCTATATACTTTTCATGTTAAGTTTATTTGTATATGACCTACTAAGCTTTCGTAAAGCTTACTCTGTGTGTGTGTTTTCTCTTTTTATAGATCGTCAAAGCTACTGAAGGCTCGGGGACTGAGGATTGTCACCACACTACTCAACTTGTTTTGGTACATTTTGGAAGTGTATAAAGCTAGATATGGCATGTATAGGCTAGTTATTTGTGTAAGAGTGAGATTTGAACTTAGCCATGTGATTTGGCTAGTTATGTGGTGGGAAGACGCTTTAATGAATGTGATTTATGATGTATGTTTTGGTATGGTTTGAAAGCATTAGAAATGGTTAAGTTTAAGGTAAGTATGGATGAATTATGCTTGTACATACATAAGTTTTAGTCTTGTAAGTTGGCATTGTTGAAATTGGTTTTGAATGTAAAGATTGAATGAATATTTTGGCATGTTCATGGTTGTTAAGTGTGTATGAATTGTATTGGTATTTTCTTGTAGGTTTGACCCTATGGTGGGTGGCATTTTTGGCCTTTCGAATGGCCTATTTTGCCACATGGGCTTGCCTAGTGATCGTGGAGTTAAGTCAGTAGCTAGCTAAGAGTACACGGCCTTGGCACACTGCCTTGTAGCCGTGTGGTTTCAACAGGATCGACCATGGCCAAAGTACAAGGGCGTGCTTGGTGGTCGTGAAGCCAAGTTAGATTTGACCACGGCCAAGGTACACGGGCGTGCTTGGTGGCCATGGGGTAAAGTCAAGTTCGACCACGGGGAAGACACACAGGGGTGTCTATCAGCCGGCCTGCCCACATGGGCGTGTAACCCCTGAAACTTTGAAAAGTTTTAAATTTTTGATAATTTCTATATGTGTTCCGATTTAGTCCTGACACTGCTTCAAAGCATGTTTTAGGTCTCTATGACCTATAGAAGGAACATTATGATTGTAAATGATGGCTTAATTTATGAATTGTCCGATAAAGTTTTCGATCTGTTAGGTAACGCCCTTAACCCTAATCTGGCGACAGACATGAGATAGGGGTGTTGCAACCCTGGTTTTATTCTATTAAATCCTTACCTGTTTGATATGCACTTCTTTAACGAATGATGAGCTTAGAGGCCTTAAAGAAATGGTATCTTGTTTTCTAAGGTCCCATTTCTCTGTTGGGCACTATCCTCTTTAAGAAGCCTTAAACTGGTAGTTTATGAGTTGTTTGCCACTTGGCCTTTTATGATGCCATCTTCCTACTATTGATCTATTAACTTGACATGCATTGTATTTCAAAACATTAATGTGAGATCAAAAATCTGAAACTCATCCATGCCTAATGTACTTTCTAATCTTTCCAATTTATCGTTCATAGTAAGATGTTCAATGTTACTTTCACCCCACTCTTAGCTAATAAACAAATGTGATGTGCACCAACCATTAGCAAAGCTTTAGGAAGCAATATAAAGAGTAATTTGAGCAAAAGTAAACAATCTGGAGTTATCGAGAAAAATAGTCCCAGTGGGAAAATTTCTAAAGGAAAAAGAAACTTGAACTTATATTTTAAAATTTTTCTCATGCTTTTTAGTGATATGTTTCACATTTTAAGTATTAGTGTAATGAATATTTCAATGGATTTTATTATTATGTAATTTTGAACACACCAATTCCTACTCTGCCATTCTCTCCCTACAGCTTGCACTGACATTATGTAAATGTTTATATAAGAATATTAACATGTCAGTCAAAATGATGCAAATTTTATAGAATACGAAAATATTAATAGGGCATAAGAGAATATTATTGATCCAAAAGATGTGTGTAACACCACAATACCTAGCCTAGGAGTTTAGACCGAAGTTCAGAGGTCACATTGATCACTAAAGTGATCGTGGGAAATTTTAGTTTAACAAACCAAAAAACATTACAGTATTTTAGTTCTGTAAAAACTCTTAGATATAAAATCCCGGTATTACAAAAACCTCAGTCCAAATAATGCTTACAGTTAATCACACGACCATAAGTCGTATCAGAGTTCTTAATACTTATACAAAGGCCTCAACAACTGTTGGACGACACAAGAAATAGAACATATAAGTTGTGTAATAGAAACAAAATTTGTGAAACAGGGCCACACGGCCGTGTAGAAGTGCCTAGGCCGTGTAGAGGTCAACACACCCATGTGGTGAGGCACACACCCATGTAAAAGGAGTCATACAGTCGTGTGGCTAAGGTACATGCTCGTGTGACCTAGGGACATGGTCGTGTGATCTGACAGTGTAACTCTCTCTCCGTTTGTGCTAAAATAGGGTACAAGGCAGACACGACTGTGTGTTAAAAACACATGTTCGTGTGGGATCCCTGAATCCCAAAATTTGCGACACAGTCGTGTGGCACTAAAACATCCAAACCCTAATTCCCAAATGCACATGCCTATGTGCCCACGAGACACGACCATGTGGAAATTGACTAAAATCCCCAAATCAGCCACACGACCATGTGACGCCAAAATTTGCTCGAAACCCTGTTTCCAAATACACACGGCTGTGTGGACCGCCCGTGTGGGGGTACACGCCTGTATGGCCACCCGTGTGGTCACAGAACCACCCAAAACTAGTCTGAAAATCAAGCTTTCCAATCGCTAAGCCGACTCGATCAAAATATTTCAGAAACATAACATAACAAACTGAATTTCATGCAATTTAACACCGATTCAAGCCTCAATTACGCATCTACCAAATCGCCCTAGAGGTTGCTAAATTCCACAACAATTCAGTATCGAGTTACATAGTTCAGATCACACATATTATGTCAAATTTAATAGAATCAACTCATTATTTCGATAATGAAAAGAAGAGTTCAAAACCCACACCTTACTTTGTGATGAAACACGTCAACAATCAGTGAACCACAAAGCATTCACTTGCTGCGCAATTATATCTCCCTTAAGAACTTGAAACCAAATCAAAATGACAAAATCGCAATGAAGAAAAAGAAATAATTTCGTGAGAAGAGAGGGTGAGAGGAGAAAAGAAGAATGTACAGAGAAACATTAGGAAACCCAAAACGTGAAAGAAAACTCTTGTTTTCTTTTTCCCCTTTTCTTATATAAAAAATAAAAAATCTAAAAATCAAAATAAATAAAAATAAAATGTAACCTTTTAAAAACAGAACAAAGCTAAATCAAAATAGTTCCCTCAAAGCACACGTTAGGTAAAACATCCTTAAATCGGGGCCTTTGTTTTTTAATTGTTTGTATGCGAATGGTATGAATGTGATGCTAGTTTAGGGTGTTTTGGGGGTCTAGGCTTAGGCCGGGGATAGGCTAGAGCCTTGACAAAAATTTTATTTTTGGGCTTCTAGAAGGGGGAGCTGAAGGAGTTAGGTGTTAAGGATAATTGGCAGCTAGATGTGGCGCAAGAAATGCCTTGGCAAAGTGGCATGGAGGCGCCACTTAGGGCATAAAGAAGTGACGCCTCAAGAGAGTGGTAGAGCCTTGGTTCGAGCTGCAAGAATCCCTCTTTGTGCATTTTTTTTTGACGCCAAGGCCAGGGAGGAGTTGTGCTCAAGATAGACTGTGATGGATATATGTTGAAGGAGTCAACACATTTGAGTTGGTGGAAAAGAGAATATGTAGGAAGTTGAAACATTCAAATGTGTTTGAATGGATGATCAGAAGAAAAAGAGGGAGAAAAAGAAGGGATTGGGTTGGTGTGTGTATAGCCGAATCTTGTAGTGGCTAAGGGGTGTTGGAGCATTCGGTTTTGGGAGCGTGGGATGGTGTGCCAGAATTGGTTAGCCTTGGGTGATATTTTCGGCATTTGGTGTGTGTGCCTCACATTGTTTTTTTTTTTTTTTTTTTGCTAAAGTGTTTCTCTCATCCTCTTTTGTGCCGAAAAGCACTTGGCATTTCAACTTTTCTCTCATCTTTTGTCAACTGTCGAAACCCCTATTGATTCTTTTACTTTCTTTTCTTCTTCTTGTAAAGCCGAATACCTCGTTGTTCATACTTTCTTCTCCCATAGCCATTTTCATCTCTTCTTCTTCCTTTTTTTTATCTCCAAAACTGAAAAACCCCTAACTCCCTTATCATCTTGAACCTCTGTACAATAGCCGAATATCCCTTGTTTATATTCTCCTTTCCTCTTTATGCATTCCCTCTTAATCTTCTCTGGTGTCAAAAACTATTTCTCTCATTTTGGTCTTCAAAGCCGAAATCTCAATCCATAATCGGGTAAGATCGCATTGCTCTCTCTTTTCTTCTCTTTTGGTCTAGTGGCCGAATCTTTCTAGCATTCACACCTCTCTATTTTATTTTTCTCTATATCAACTTCTATGGTAAAAAAAGCCGGGATTGGGCATTCGTTTTGAACAGTTCTTATTCAACTAGAAGCCGAATTCCTTTGGCACTCATAATTATTTCCTTTGGGTTTTGTGCTAGCAGATTGTCGTTATCTGATCCCCACCATTCTCAATCAGTTTTGCTGGTCCTGAGGTAAGTGCTCCTGCCCCTCAATCATCTCTTATTGCGCTAATGTCGAAGGCAAGGATCCAATTCTGTTTGATGCTTGGCCGAATGCAGGAGGGGTGTGTTGACGCCATTTTGTGTGAACTTTTGGGATTTGTGGTTTGTGAGTCAAACCTGAAACCTCAGGTTGTGTTGATTTAGGTAAGGGTTCTAACTTCGGGTTTTAGTTCCTTGCATTTTGTTTCACTACTTTAACCCTATTTAGTGACCAAGGTGTATTATGGACTATAATGCCAGTCAAGCGGGAGGAGGGGTTGGATCGGTAAACCCAGCCCCTAAATTTAAGAAGAGGGTTGTATCTGCGATTCATGATTTGCCACCGGGGTGTGGACCAGCATCGAAACAGGAGAGTAGACAGATAGCGGTAGTGTCGATTAACGACAGTGTCGACGTAGAAAGTGTAGTCTTGTGAGTAATTAGGTGTGTAACTCCTACACACTTTGTATGTAAATATGTTAATACCATGTATGTTTTTAAAAGTCGAAATGATTGTGGAAATGGATATGTTGCCCTTGTGGGTAAAAGCAAGGACTCCGGGTAAGTCCATCTGGTTGGCTAACGTTAATTGCCTCTGTTAAATCTACATATGCTATGTTACATTATCTGTGGTTGTTAAGCGTGATGATTTTACATTGAAAAGCATGTTCATAAAATGGTTATGATGAGAAGAGGGGGAAGACTTGATATTTGTGACTTTGGGTCACCAGTGGTTTGGCACCACCAGTGGTTTGGTACCACATATGCGATATTTGTGACTTTGGGTCACCAGTGGTTTGGCACCACCAGTGGTTTGGTACCAAATATGCGATATTTGTGACTTTGGGTCACCAGTGGTTTGGCACCACCAGTGGTTTTGTACCACATATGCGATATTTGTGACTTTGTGTCACTAGTGGTTTGGCACCACCAGTTGTTTGGTACCACATACATGATCTTTGTGACTTTGGGTCACCAGTGGTTTGGCACCACGAGTGGTTTGGTACCACATGGGGTAGAATCGAAAGTTTCGGATGGTTAGGTTTTGGGCTGCATGGCACGCATATTGCATATGAATCTGTGTATGAGTTTATTATTTTCGGGATGGGAATTTATGCATTGAGTCTTGGTGACTCATCCCTTCCTTTACATTTTTGCAGATAATCCCTAGATCGCAGATACGGAGCCGGGATAGACTCGAGGTGGCCGTGCTCAGTAGTTGATTTTATTTAATAGTTAAATTTTAGATTTTATTTTGCTTTCTCTTTTGGTTTCGGTTAGGTAATAGGGCCACCTTCGTTTTGTTTTGGTACTATTTATTTTTTACAAATGCCTTGAATTTGTGATAAACATTAAGGCATGATTAAAAAGAAAGGAATTATAAAAGGAACGTTTTCGCGACCTTAACAAACTCTTGGGATTTCTTTTTTTTTTTTTTTGCAAAATGTTACCATCGGGCAACTTACAACATTAACGACATGGCAACTTGGTTTTTATTTCTAAACTAAGGCCCAAACTGTTTTCCTTCAATCTACTCCATACAAACTTGTTTTCTACTACTTCAAACAACTCAATCAATATTGCAACGACAAAATTGGTTTTTACAAATTGTATTCACCCCTGTGATGCACCAAATTCAGTCGTAGCATTTTGGCTGGGTTTGGGGTGTTACAATTGTGGTATCAGAGCTAGGTTCAAAAAAGCTCGATTGTGGGCCTAGGGCCCAAAATGTTTTCAAATCAAGGGTTTGTAAAATGTTTTTGAAAAAAATGCATACCTTGGGGAAAGCATAGCACCCGAGTCTCCGGCACCAATCCGCAATGGTAAGTCCCCTAACTGCTGGTTTATGGTTTAATGGTTACAAAATAAATGCTAGTAGTAGGAATCGACTTTAGAGACTGAAGCCCATAGGATTGTGTGAACTTGCAGGAACAACTACGGTAATAAATTGTTCATAAGACTGTTCCGTAAAAACAGTAGAAGAAAGCTAACTCATAAAATTCCTTAATCAGATTAATTCTTGAATGCTAGTCATGAGCACTCGAGAACGTGGTTGTAACACGCTGGCAGTAGGGTAGGATGATCGTATCCGAACCAAAGGTCCGGTCACGCTTCGAGAATGAGGTACCATCGCCGCCACCGTGGGCGCCGAGTTTTAGGATCGCATGTGGTGATGATGCAATTATCACAAAGCGACGCCACGGGTTCTAGAGAGTAATGGAGCGGTGGAGGTGTGGGGCTCGTAAATCTATGTCCGAATGACTCGAGCTAATGGAGCGGAGGTATTTAGGGGTGTATCTGTGTAGCTCCCAAAGACAAATGAATCTCGGCTTGAGGCGATCGGCGCATAATGGACGACTTAGACTTTACTACCGAGGAAAAGTTGAAGGGGATAGTGTCTCTTCTCCGGGATGAGTCTTACCAGTGGTGGCTCACGGTCAAAGATGGTGCAACGGCCGGTGATGTCACTTGGGATTTTTTTAAAATAGCTTATCAGAGGAAGTATATTGGATCCAGTTATATAGATGCGCAACTGCAGGCATTTTTGAATTTGGTTCAAGGGAGTAAGTCAGTATCGAAGTATGAGGCAAAATTCTTAAGGTTGAGCCGTTATGCCCGGGGTATCGTGGCTACGGAACACGAGTGCTGTGTTAGGTTTGAGGACGGTCTGAGAGATGAGCTGAGGCTGTTGATTGCTTCACAGCGAGAGGGGGAGTTTGCTGTTCTCGTGGAGAAGGCTAAGATAGCTGAGGGGGTGAAGGAGTCGACGAAACTGAACTTGGATAGAAATAGGAACAAGAGGAATTCTGGGCCATCAGGGTCTGTTGAGAATTCTCAGAAAAGAGCTAGATTTGACGGATCGAGTCAAGTTGCACAATTTTTTGCCACTCAATAGCCATCACGGTGTGCTCAGTGTGGGAAGTCCTATTGTGGAGAGTGTTGGACAGGTAATAGAGGGTGCTTTGAGTGTGGGTCGATGGACCACCGAATAAGGGATTGTCCGCGTAAGTTAGCCAGGATGCAGTCTGAGGGTCAGGGGCGTGTTCAGTTTAGAAATGGTGGATAGTAACCACAGAGGGGCCACGGTTCGATTAGGGGAGGTACTGGTTCTGGTCAGGGCCGTGGAGTACCGATCAGAGGTACTAGGAATGCGGATGCAAGACAGCCTGGGTTGGTCTATGTTATGAGGCGTCAAGAGAAGGACGACACACCAGACGTCATAACTGGTACGTTCTTGATTTTTGGATTGCCGTATACTGCTTTAATTGATGTTGGTTCGACGCACTCATATGTTGTTAGTAGCATAGTGGGAACTTTGAACTTAGCCTATGAGGTTTCTCCTAAGAGGATGACTGTGGTTAGCCTTCTGGGTCACTCTGTAGAAGTAAACAAACTGTATAGGGATGTACTCCTAGAACTCTAAGGGGTAGAGTTTGTGGCTGATCTGATGGAACTGCCATTTGGGGAGTTCAATTTGATCTTAGGAATAGACTGGCTGGTGAAGTATTAGGCAAGCTTGGACTGTGCGGCTAAGTACATAGTGTTGAGATCTGTCGAGGGTAAAGAGGTGGTGATGATAGGGGATAGAAGAAATTACCTATCCAATGTGGTATCTACTTGGAAGGCCGAGAAAATGGTGAGGAAAGGATGTGAGGCGTTCATGGTTCTTGTTTGTGCTTTGGGGGCCAATGACTCAACTGTGAGGGATGTCTAAACAGTAAAGGAATTTATCGATGTATTTCCAGAGGAGCTTCCGGGTTTGCCACCAGATCATGAGGTTGATTTTGGTATAGATCTGCTACTGAGAATCGTGCCAGTGTCTATTACCCCATATAGGATAGCACCAAAGGAGTTAGGGGAGCTGAAAGTGCAAATTCAGGAATTGCTGGATCGAGGTTTTATCCGGCAGAGTGTATCGCCTTAGCGAGCGCCAGTGCTTTTTGTTAAGAAGAAGGATGGAACAATACGGATGTGCATAGATTACCGTTAGCTGAATAAGTTGACGATTAAGAATAGGTATCCATTGCCGAGGATTGACGACTTGTTTGATCAGTTGAGGGGAGCATCAATTTTCTCTTAGATTGACTTGAGGTCGGGGTATCATCAGCTTAGGGTAAAGGAGGCTGATATCCACAATACGGCATTTCACACTCGTTACGATCACTACGAGTTTTTGGTAATGCCGTTTGGTTTGACCAACGGGCCAGTAGCGTTCATGGACATGATGAATCGGGTTTTTTAGCCGTATTTGGATCGATTTATCGTGGTACTTATAGATGATATTCTAGTGTACTCGAAGTTTGAGGAAGAGCATGATGAGCATCTCTGTGTGGTTCTGCGTATTCTGAGGGAAAAGCAACTATTTACAAAATTTAGTAAGTGTGAGTTCTGGTTGAAGGAGGTAACTTTCTTGGGTCATGTGGTGTCAGCTGAAGGGATTAGGGTGGACCATCGGAAGATTGAAGCGGTATTGGATTGGAAACCACCTAAGTCTGTGGCAGAGATTCAGAGTTTTCTGGGTTTGGCAGGATATTATAGAAGGTTCGTGGAAGGTTTTTCTTTGATTGCAGCATCGTTAACCAAGTTGCTAAGGAAAGGGGTTCTATTTGTGTGGTCAGACAAGCAACAAGAGAGTTTTGAGAAGTTAAAGAAGATTTTGACAGAACCTCTAGTTTTGATTCAGCCTGAAGCAGGGAAATAGTTTACGGTTTACTGTGATGCATCGCATACTGGGTTAGGATGTGTACTGATGCAAGAAGGGAAGGTAGTGGCGAACGCTTCTCGTCAACTGAGACCTCACAAAGTAAATTATCCAATGCATGACTTGGAGTTAGCTGCAGTAGTTTTCACCTTGAAGATTTGGAGGCATTACTTGTATGGGGAGAAGTCTATCGTCTACACGGATCACAAGAGCTTAAAATATCTCCTTACTCAGAAGGAGTTGAATTTGAGGCAAAGAAGGTGGATCGAGTTGTTGAAGGACTACGACTACTCGATTGAGTATCACCCGGGGAAGGCCAACGTGGTGGCCGACGCGTTGAGCCGTAAGGTGGTTTCAGACTTAAGAGTGATGTTTGCCCACCTTAGTTTGTATGATGACGGGAGTTTGCTAGCAGAGCTGCAAGTGAAACCGACATGGGTTAATCAGGTTAAGGAAAAGCAATTGGTCAATGAATTCTTAAGTGCTCGACGTTTGCAAGTGCAGAATGGTGGATTAGAGGGGTATAGTTTAAGCGGTGAGGGTGTGTTGTGTTTTCAAGGTAAGGTCTGCATGTCTAAGGATATGGAGTTGAGGCAAAAGATTCTTCAAGAGGCACATAGTAGTTCGTACACTATGCATCCTAGAGGTAGTAAGATGTACCGAGATTTGCGAGAGTAGTTTTGGTGGCCGGGTTTGAAGTGAGAAGTAACGGAATTGGTGGGCAAGTGTTTGACGTGTCAGCAGGTAAAAGCTAAACATCAGGTACCTTTGGGTCTGTTGTAACTGATAAGGATTCCACAGTGGAAATGGGAGAGGATTACGATGGATTTCGTCAGTGGGCTACCCCTCACGCCGCCAAAAAGGATTCAGTTTGGGTGATTGTGTACCGTTTGACTAAATCGGTGCATTTTATTCTGGTTCGAGTTGACTACTCACTTCAAAGGTTGGCTAAGTTGTATGTGGAGGAAATCATGCGACTACATGGAGTGCCAGTGTTGATTATCTCAGATAGGACCCTAGATTCACATCAAGGTTTTGGAAAACATTGCATCAGGCATTAGGTACTAAGCTTGATTTCAGCACAGCATTTCATCTGCAGTTAGATGGGCAATCCGAGAGGGTAATTCAAATTTTAGAGGATATGTTGAGGGGTTGTGTCTTGGATTTGAGGGGTAGTTGGGAGGAATTTCTACCGTTGGCAGAGTTCGCATATAACAATAGTTACCAGGCAAGTTTTAAGATGGCACCGTATGAAGCACTTTATGGGCGAAAATGTCGAACCCCTATGTGTTGGACAGAGTTGGGAGAGCATTAGCTGTTGGGTCTTGAGTTGGTTGCTAAGACAGAGGATAAGGTTAAGCTGATTCGAGCTCGTCTGAAGAAGCTTCAATAGGCAAAAGTCTTATGCCAATCTTAAGCGGAGGGATATAGAGTTTGCAGTGGGTGACAAAGTTTTCCTGAAAGTGTCGCCATGGAAGAATGTGCTGAGATTTGGTCGGAAGGGCAAGTTGAGCCCTAGGTTCATCGGGCCTTATAAGGTGTTGAAGCGGGTAGGACCAGTAGCTTATCAACTCGAGTTGCCAGCAGAATTGAGTCAGATCCATGACGTGTTTCATGTTTCCATGCTTAGATGCTATCATTCAGACCCGTCGCGTGTTGTACCAGTGGAAGAGATTGAGGTGAGTCCGGATTTGTCTTTTGAAGAGGAACCAATGCAGATTTTGGATCGGGATGTCAAGGTTTTGTGTAGAAAGTCAGTTCCTTTGGTGAAGGTTCTATGGCGGAATCATGATTCGGAGGAACCCATGTGGGAGCCAGAGGATGTGATGCGGCAACAATACCCCCAACTCTTTTGACCAGGTAATTTTGAGGCCGAATGTAACACCCCAAACCCGGCCTATGCATTAAGCCCAGATTTTGGCATGCCACACAAGTTTAACGAACATTCAAAACATTTAACAATGTAGAAATCAAATTTCAAAACGATTAAGAACATTACTTTATCGAAAAATTGAGGTTTATTTGAAATGCTTGTTTAAAAACACAAGAGTTTGTCGTTTGATATGTAACAAGTAGTAATTGATAAAAACTTTAGATTTATTAAATCGGAATATTTCATCAAAAAGTTTTAAAAGAATTTTCTAAGTTTCTAGATAAGAAAAACTTTTATTTGAAACGAGAGTTATAGAAAATCATTTACGAAAAACAAAATCAATCCAACTTAAATAAACTAAAACATAAATAAATCCATCCACATAATAAAATCCATAATTAAACAGGCCTTATTACATCGCCATTAATAATACTTAATAGAAATTATAAAAGAAGTATCAAAGTTTTACGAACCACCATTTGTAGTATAGCCACCCCACGAAGTTATCTCCGAACCAAGTCTCCATCAATTGTTATTAACTGAGAGGGGTAAAAAAAATGCGATGAGTTACTTAGAACTCAGTGTGCAGCTCACTTCCATAGTCCACTAGGCCAAGACCATTTAAACATTTATTTGGGCCTAAGCCCATTTCAAAATATAATAATTTAGTATTTAAAAATAATAATGCAAATGATATGCAAGTCCCAAAACCAAACCTAGATTTCCATCCGTTACACACCCTCGTACCCAACCAGCACACCTGTGGGGAGGTTTAGTCACCCACCCTGCCAACACACCAAAGTAGGAATATTTGTGGAAACGGCCATTTAAATAATTGTGGTAGAACCACTGATCTAGATTTCGGGCAACGGCCATCGTGACAGAGTCACCTATCTAGAATTATGGCATTAAGCCTTTCTTCTCTTCATCATTGATTCCAACCCATGCAATCATGTTTATGCATTACAAAACATTTGTAAAGAAAACCATATTATAATTTATGAATTTTGGCCTATTAAAACACATTTCACATATAGCCCATTTATCCATTATCATAAATGGCCCAATTATCAACTTTCACTTAAGGCCCATTTATCGATTATCACATATGGCCCAAATTCTCAATTATCACATATGGCCCAAATTTGCCAAATATCACATATGTGGCCCAATTTTATCAAATATCACATATGGCCCAAATTTGCCAAATATCATATATATGGCCCAAATTTACCAAATATCACATATATGGCCCAAATTTATCAAATATCACATATGGCCCAAATTTGCCAAATATCACATATTTGGCCCAAATTTATCACTTATTAATGTTTTAGCCATTAAGGGTGATTTCCAAAATTTTCACGATCTTAATACCGATTTCACGATCTTAACACTAAAGTGTCAATAATACCATATTTTTCGATTTCACCAACTTTACGATTTTTAATCCAACTTTAATCATTGTATAGTCATCTAACCCATGAGATATAGTGTGAAATTACACACCTGATTACGGTGAGAACTACACTCTCCTGCTCGTCGATATCTAAACACACATTACGAAGGATTAGAACACTAAAATTTGATATTAAACTTTTCTAATATTGAACGATCTAAATCTTACCCTCGGAATCTCGAATAACCACTATTTGCGATTTCTCTCTAACCAAAGGTTCTATACCCTAAGTAAACAGTGGTTCAGGAGTACGTACGACTTTGGATATTTGATTTTCACCGGATGAAGGTCCACAACCCGGTGGAAAATCTCGAATTCCGAAAATAGTCCTTCTCTTAAACTAAGGGAATTAATAGAACCACCCCTCTTCCGAGTACTATTTACTGCCCTTTTCGTCCCTATTTTGATTGCCTCTAATGACAAAAGATCATTAGTCTTAATAATAAACTATCGAAATTTGACTAAAAATTTTAAAGAGTGGGATTAACTTACCACAAATACCCTCGTTCCACAATATGTCAATCGAGCGATAACTTCTTCTAAAATGAAATCGATTAATAAACCATTCATAACCATATGTCTAACAATATGAAAATCCTTAATAATCCCTTACCTTAATACCTTAAATTCGATTTTAACGATCCACGATCTTTACGAATACTTGAGTTTCGACCTCTACTAAGTTTCGATTGATTAAAGTTTGAGTAGAAGAAAAGAAAAAATAGATGCTTATGGAGAATAGAAGATTCGCTATGCAAAAACAAAGGAGAGGAAGAATTGATTCTGCTATGGTGAATGGTTACCAATATTGACCATGAAGGAAAAGAGAATAAGAAGGAGAGAAAATAATAAAGATAAAACAAAAGAACTTTGAGATTAAAAGTGTAATCGGCAATGATGAGGGAAAGAGAAGAAAAGAAATGGTCTAAAATGGCTATATGGTTTCTAACATAAAGAAGAGAGAAAAGACTTGATGATAATAATCAAACTAAGACCAAAATGGTCAAAAGGGAGAAATGGTAAAAGATGCAATTATTTCCTCAAGGCTTAAGGTATATTCTATTAGGAAGAGAGAAAATTTTGAAAGAAAATTTGATAAGAAAACACCAATTGACCAAAAGAAAATGCTCATCCAACACCCAAACCTACCAAGCCAACAACAAAATTCGCCATCCCCTAGCCCCTATGCCGTCCACATACATGGTCAATAGGCCATTAAAAGTTTCCAAAACATCTTCCCTTAATCCAAGCCTTATGTCCCTTATCATACCAAAATTTCTTGATTCCATACGTTAAGTTAGTACTTACCTTATTCCTTAGTCTACTTTCCATAAATGAAAAAGTCCATCCTTACCATAAGTATTGCTTGACCGACACTTTCCATACAAGTGCAAAAAAATAAATAAATAAATAAATAAAAATCATCTAGTTGCTATCCAAGGGATTCGAACATCTCCCCTCAAGCAATTACTCATGTGCCAACACCACCTTGCCAATTTCTCATCTTATGCTAATTTTAGACACTTAAATTAACTTAAGTATTAGGGTCACTTGATCCACTTCAATAAATTCCCAATACTAAAAATTATTCAATACCCGAATAATTCTATGCCCTTTTCAAAGCTATTATAAACACGAAAAAAGAAGGAAAGAAAATTTTCATTCATAAGCTAAACACCAAAACATACAATATATCAATACTCGGATTTTTAGGGTGTTACACCGAAATTATTTTTAAGGGGGTAGAATTGTAACATCCTTAAATTAGGGCCTTTGTTTTTTAATTGTTTGCGTGCGAATGGTATGAATGTGATGCTAGTTTAGGGTGTTCTGGGGGTCTAGGCTTAGGCCGGGGATAGGCTAGAGCCTTGACAAAAATTTTATTTTTGGGCTTCTAGAAGGGGGGAGCTGAAGGAGTTTGGTGTTAAGGATAATTGGTAGCTAGATGTGGCGCAAGAAGTGCCTTGGCAAAGTGGCATGGAGGTGCCACTTAGGGCATAAGGAAGTGACACCTCAAGAGAGTGGGAGAGCCTTGGTTCGAGCTGCAAGAATTCCTCTTTGTGTATTTCTTTTTGATGCCAAGGCCAGGGAGGAGTTGTGCTCAGGATGGACTGTGATGGATATGTGTTGAAGGAGTCAACACATTTGAGTTGGTGGAAAAGAGAATATGTAGGAAGTTGAAACATTCAAATGTGTTTGAATAGATGATTAGAAGAAAAAGGAGGAGAAAAAGAAGGGATTGGGTTGGTGTGTGTGTGTAGCCGAATCTTGTAGTGGCTAAGGGGTGTTGAAGCATTCGGTTTTGGGAGTGTGGGATGGTGTGTCGGAATTGGTTAGCCTTGGGTGATATTTTTGGCATTTGGTGTGTGTGCCTCACATTGTTTTTTTTTTTTTCCTAAAGTGTTTCTCTCATCCTCTTTTGTGCTGAAAATCACTTGGCATTTCAACTTTTCTCTCATCTTTTGTCAATTACTGAAACCCCTATTGGTTCTTTTACTTTCTTTTCTTCTTCTTGTAAAGCTGAATACCTCTTTGATCATAATTTCTTCTCCCATAGCCGTTTTCATCTCTTCTTCTTTTTTCTTTTATCTCCAAAATCAAAAACCCCCTAACTCCCTTATCATCTTCAACCTCTGCACAAAAGCCGAATATCCCTTGTCTATATTCTCCTTTCTTCTTTATGCATTCCCTCTTAATCTTCTCTGGTGCCGAAAACTATTTCTCTCCTTTTGGTTTTCAAAGCTGAAATCTCAATCCATAATCGGGTAAGATCGCATTGCTCTCTCTTTTCTTCTCTTTTGGTCTAGTGGCCGAATCTTTCTAGCATTCACACCTCTCTATTTCATTTTTCTCTATATCGATTTCTATGGTAAAGAAAAGCCAGGATTGGGCATTCGTTTTGAACAGTTCTTATTCAACCAGAAGCCAAATTTCTTTGGCACTCATAATCATTTCCTTCGGGTTTTGTGATAGCAGATTGTCGCTATCTAATCCCCACCATTCTCAATCGATTTTGCTGGTCTTGAAGTAAGTGGTCCTGCCCCTCAATCATCTCTTATTGCGCTAATGTCGAAGGTAAAGATGCAATTACGCTTTGATGCTTGGCGAATCGTGAAGAGTGTGTTGACGCCATTTTGTATGAACTTTTGGGATTCATTGTTTGTAAGTCAAACCTGGAACCTCAGGTTGTGTCGATTTAGGTAAGGGTTCTAACTTCGGGTTTTAGTTCCTTGCATTTTGTTTCACTACTTTAACCCGATTTAGTGACCAAGGTGTATTATGGACTCTAATGCCAGTCAAGTGGGAGGAGGGGTTGGATTGGTAAGCCCAGCCCCTAAATTCAAGAAGAGGGCTATATCTGTAGTTCGTGATTGGCCACCGGGGTGTGGACCAGCATCGGAACAGGAGAGTAGACGATAGCGGTAGTGTCGATTAACGATAGTGTCGACGTAGAAAGCATAGTCTTGCGAGTAATCAGGTGTGTAACTCCTACACACTTTGTATGTAAATATGTTAATACCATGTATGTTCTTAAAAGCCGAAATGACTGTGGAAATGGATATGTTGCCCTTGTGGGTAAAAGCAAGGACTCCGGGTAAGTCCATCTGGTTGGCTAATGTTAATTGCCTCTATTAAATCTGCATATGCTATGTTACATTATCTGTGGTTGTTAAGCGAGATGATTTTACATTGAAAAGCATGTTCATAAAATGGTTATGATGAGAGGAGGGGGAAGACTTGATATTTGTGACTTTGGGTCACTAGTGGTTTGGTACCACATATGCGATATTTGTGACTTTGGGTCACCAGTGGTTTGGCAGCACTAGTGGTTTGGTACCACATATGCGATATTTGTGACTTTGGGTCACTAGTGGTTTGGCACCACCAGTGGTTTGGTACCACATATGCGATATTTGTGACTTTGTGTCACCAGTGGTTTGGCACCACCAGTGGTTTGGTACCACATATATGATCTTTGTGACTTTGGGTCACCAGTGGTTTGGCACCACCAGTGGTTTGGTACCACATAGGGTAGAATCGGAAGTTTTGGATGGTTAGGTTTTGGGCTGCATGGCACGCATATTGCATATGTGTATGAGTTTATTATTTTCGGGATGGGGATTTAAGCACTGAGTCTTGGTGACTCACCCCTTCTTTTACATTTTACAGATAATCTCTAGATCGCGGATATGGAGCCGGGATGGACTCGAGGTTGCCATGCTCAGTAGTTGATTTTATTTAATGTTAAATTTTGGATTTTATTTTGCTTTCTCTTTTGGTTTCTGTTAGGTAATAAGGCCACCTACATTTTATTTTGGTACTATTTATTTTTGACAAATGCGTTGAATTTGTGATAAACATGAAAGCATGATTAGAAAGGAAAGAACTATAAAAGGAACATTTTTGTACCTTAACAAACTCTCGGGATTTCTTTTTTTGTAAAATGTTACCATCGGGCAACTTACAACATTAACGACATGGCAACTTGGTTTTTTTTTCTAAACTAGGGCCCAAACTGTTTTCCCTCAATTTGCTCTATACAAACTTGTTTTCTACTACTTCAAACAACTCATTCAATATTGCAACGACAAAACTGATTTTTACAAATTGTTTTCATCCCTGTGATGCACCAAATTCGATCGTAGCGTTTTGTTCGAGTTTGGGATGTTACATTAGGACTCAAACCCGGGACCCCCAGGCTAAACTAACACACAACCAACCACTAGAGCAACAGGCCCATTCTGACACTTGAATGTAAAATGTACACAACAGTCCAATTTAGCCACTGCCCCCTTCCTACAACTCACAAAACTTCCAACCCCAAGAATTGGAGTGATACAACTCACCCCCCTTTAAAGAAATTTCGTCCCTGAAATTTCCAACTAATAGATAGTCGCTCTGAATACAAAACTCACCACTATGCTCCAGTTGTGCACTCTAATCCTGAAACACTACTTTACTAAACATTAAAATCCTAGACTCACATTCCAAGAATGGGACTTAGACCCAGAACTTGAAACACACATGAAGAACAATTAGCCACTACAGTAGATAATCAATTACATATATCAAACACACAAACATTAAGATTCCAAAATTACAATCTAGTCTTACTTTTCCGAAGTTTTGCATGGACCGGCATCTGAGTCTCGGACAACTCATTTTCATAAAAACTTATTCCAAATACCAATCATTTCAGAGCACTGTGGTATAGTTTCTCGAAATTTATTATAAAACAAACACATGAACGCACGGTTACGTAAAAACACAAACTGAGTTTTTGCAAACCTGGATCTAATACCACTAAATGTAACACCCCAATACTTGACCAAGGAGTTTAGACTAAATTTTAGAGGTTGCATTGATCACAAAAGTGATCGTGGAAATTTTTGTTTAACAAATCGAAAAACATTACAGAATTTAAGTTCCATAAAAATTCTTAGAGATAAAATCTCGATATTAAAAAAACCTCCAAATAATGGTTACAGTTAATCACATGACCCTAAGTCGTATCAGAGTCCTTAATACTTACAGAAAGGCCCCAACAACTGTTGAATGGCATAAGAAACAAAACGGATAATGATCGTGTGTTAGAGTCTTAAAAATTTATAATGAATGATCTACCCTAAAAACTAACTGTGACAACGACTCGAGGCAAGCAAACCTATCGAACAGTAGCATATTTTAGTGGCAAGACCAGATTGTCAAACCCAAAGGAACCAAAAGTACTAATACTAACATTCTTTTTATTATTTAACCTAAAAATTAAAGGAGTTGTTGTTTAATCTAAAATTAACTAACTACTAAGCTAAAGATGCTAAGACAAAGAGAATGAATTGGGGAAATACTTGGGGGAAAAGCCAATTGATTAAGACAATACCCAAGGAAGAATCCACCTAGACTTCACTTGTTATCTAACTCGAACTGACGATTTATTCACTTGACTTGATCCGTAGGATTCCTAATTTATATTAATACCTCTCTCGAGGCTACTAACGTCTAACCCTAGGTTGATTAATTGAAATCTCTTTCTAATTAAAACCCCTAGAATTGCACTAAATCGATCTATGGACTCCCATATTAGGTTTGACCCTAATCCAATAGATTTTCGTCATCCTATTTCTAGGGTTACAATCAACTCCGCTTAACTATGCTAGATCTACTCTGAGACAAAGACTTTTGCTCCACTTCTAAGCACATCAATACTTGAATCAATATCCTAAAATATCAAAGAAAAATTAAGAACAAGTCAAGTATTTATCATATAGTTCAGAAAACAACAACAAGATTCGGCTTAGGTTTCATCCCCCTTAGGTGTTTGAGGGGTTTAGTTCATAATCATAAAAGAATACATCTCAGAAGAAAAGATAAAACAAAACATAAAGAAAAACCCTAAAACCCCCTGAAGCAATTGAAGGAGAGATTCTCATTCTTGAGTATGATTCCGGCTTCTTGAGATGAATCAATTGGCTTCCTTCGAGTGAATCCCACAATTCGGCCCCTCTGGCTTGGCTCTTTACCCTAGCTGAACTCCCCCTTAAAGGTTGGCCTCTAGGGTGTTTATATAGGCTTTTGGAATACCTTTCTTTTCCTCAAGTACCCTATTCCGAATGAAAATTTTTTTTACTACTAGCGAGGACACGCTGTGTAATTCGAGGCCGGGACCCTCAATCACTCTATACAAACTTGTTTCTACTACTTCAAACAACTCATTCAATATTGTAACGACAAAACTGGTTTTACAAATTGTTTTCATCCTGTGATGCACCAAATTCGATCGTAGCGTTTTGTTCGGGTTGGGGTGTTACATTAGGACTCGAACCCGGGACCCCCAGGCTAAACTAACACACAACCAACCACTAGAACAATAGGCCCATTCTGACACTTGAATGTAAAAATGTATACAACAGTCCAATTTAGCCACTGCCCCCTTCCTACAACTCACAAAACTTCTAACCCCAAGAATCGGAGTGTTACAACTCACCCCTCTTTAAAGAAATTTCGTCCCTGAAATTTCCAACTAATAGATAGCCGCTCTGAATACAAAACTCACCACTATGCTCCAGCTGTGCACTCTAATCTTGAAACACTACTTTACTCAACATTAAAATCCCAGACACACATTCCAAGAATGGGACTTAGACCCAGAACTTGAAACACACATGAAGAACAATTAGCCACTACAGTAGATAATCAATTACATATATCAAACAAACAAACATTAAGATTCCAAAATTACAATCTAGTCTTACTTTTTTTGAAGTTTTGCATGGACCGGCATCTGAGTCTCGGACAACTCATTTTCATAAAAACTTATTCCAAACACCAATCATTTCAGAGCACTGTGGTATAGTTTCTCGAAATTTATTATAAAACAAACACATGAACGCACTGTTACGTAAAAACACAACCCGAGTTTTTGCAAGCCTGGATCTAATACCACTAAATGTAACACCCCAATACTTGACCAAGGAGTTTAGATCGAATTATAGAGGTCGCATTGACAACAAAAGTGATCGTGGAAATTTTTGTTTAACAAACCGAAAAACATTACAGCATTTAAGTTCCATAAAAATTCTCAAAGAAAAAATCTCGGTATTACAAAAACCTCCAAATAATGGTTACAGTTAATCACATGACCCTAAGTCGTATCAGAGTCCTTAATACTTACAGAAAGGCCCCAACAACCATTGAACGGTATAAGAAACAAAACGGATAATGATCGTGTGTTAGAGTCTTAAAAATTTATAATGAATGATCTACCCTAAAAACTAACTGTGACAACGACTCGAGGCAAGCAAACCTATCGAACAGTAGTATATTTTAGTGGCAAGACCAGATTGTCAAACCCAAAGGAACCAAAAGTACTAACACTAACATTCTTTTTATTATTTAACCTAAAAATTAAAGGAGTTGTTGTTTAATCTAAAATTAACTAACTACTAAGCTAAAGATACTAAGACAAAGGGAATGAATTGGGAAAATACTTGGGGGAAACGCCAATTGATTAAGACAATACCCAAGAAAGAATCCACCTAGACTTCACTTGTTATCTAACTCTGAACCAGACGGTTTATTCACTTGACTTGATCCGTAGGATTCCCTAATTTATATTAATACCTCTCTCGAGGCTACTAACGTCTAACCCTAGGTTGATTAATTGAAATCTCTTTCTAATTAAAACCCCTAGAATTGCACTAAATCGATCTATGGACTCCCATATTAGGTTTGACCCTAATCCGATAGATTTTCATCATCCTATTTCTAGGGTTGCAATAAACTCCACTTAACTATGCTAGATCTACTCTGAGACAGTGACTTTTGCTCCACTTCTAAGCACATCAATACTTGAATCAATATCCTAAAATATCAAAGCAAGAATTAAGAACAAGTCAAGTATTTATCATATAGTTCAGAAAACAACAACAAGATTCGTCTTAGGTTTCATCCCCCTTAGGTGTTTGAGGGGTTTAGTTCATAATCATAAAAGAATACATCTCAGAAGAAAAGATAAAACAAAACATAAAGAAAAACCCTAAAACCCCCTGAAGCAATTGAAAGAGAGATTCTCATTCTTGAGTATGATTCCGGCTTCTTGAGATGAATCAATTGGCTTCCTTCGAGTGAATCCCACAATTCGGCCCCTCTGGCTTGGCTCTTTACCCTAGCTGAACTCCCCCTTAAAGGTTGGCCTCTAGGGTGTTTATATAGGCTTTTGGAATACCTTTCTTTTCCTCTAAGTACCCTATTCCGAATGAAAAATTTTTTTGCTACGGCAGGGACAGCCTGTGTAATTCGAGGCCAGGACCTCTTTGGGCCTGTTAATGAGGCACAGCCATGTGGTCTTTGGGCCAAGCCATGTCAATTTCGTAATTTGGCCCATTTACTCCATTTTAGGCCCGTTTCTCGTTCTTTTCATCCTCCGGTGCTCTCTTGAGTATAAAACATGAAAACAAAGGATTATGAGCACCTATTTCCATAATTAAAGGAATAAATCATCCAAAAACATGCTAAATGTGGGATTAAAATATGTTCATAATATGGTTTATCAAATACCCCCACACTTAAGCTTTTGCTTGTCCTCAAGCAAAATTCTCAAGTCCCAATTAAAGCGAACTTCCTCAATTCATAATATTCATCGATAATGTTTCATCATAATTCATAGATAATTTATACATGGATGATTTAACTCAAAGAGTCCTAAAGATTCAAACAATCAAAGTCATAGTTTGTAGAACGAAAAATATAGGTGTTTCCCCTTATCTAAATAATTATCTTTAATTCAAAATTGACAAGAGTTGACATCCTCACTAAAGATTCACTCAAATCACTTGAAGTGTTTAAGGTTCAAAATTAAGCTCTCAAAAGTCGAACATGAAAAGTTAATCTCATAGGCTTGCCTGAAAATTAAATCTCCACCACTATAAAATGAGATGATACACAAATCAAAAGATCTTTAAAAGGGTTGTAACGGGGCTTAGGTTAAAGGTATGGATAAAGGGTGAAATAGAGGGTTAGAATCGAGATTTAATTGACAATTTACCTAACTAAAAAAATGAACTACTCTTGAATAATTACATCAATTGAAAACTTGAAATACTAATAATACGAGCTTCTTCTTCACGATGTTGAATTTAAATGTATAAGCTCACTTAATCATGAAACTAATAATGAATATACTTCAAATTTTTTTAAAAAAAAAATCAAAATAAGTACATAATATAAGAAGAATTCAACTACTGAAATAAAATAATTAGGCAACTGATCAAATGAAGTCTCGATAGAAGGATAGTCAAGAGGAATGGTGATAACAAATACACGATGGGTTTTAGATTAATATTAATGGGTGAATAAAAAAAAGGGTTGTTAGGATCAAAGGGGTTCATTAGGGGTTAATTGTGAGGGTAGGCTTTTAGTGGAGTAAGTGGGTCAAATCCTAAGTGCCTTTATCATCTCAGTATATCAAATCAAAGATGTGGTCTCGACATGTATAATCAAAGCAAGTTCTAGAATAACAAATCAATGTTGACACACTCATAATCAATAAAATGAGCACGACAAGAATGTATGCTCTAAAAGGTTCAAAATCTCACAAAAATTATGAGTTTTTGATGACAACCTTGTAGATTTCAAACTTCAAGGTAATAATTAGATTCAGGTAGGCAACCTAACAAATTTCTTTTTTAAATTTTTTTTGAAAATAGACTCATCATTCTTGATTCTCTAGTATCTTAAAGTTTAAATCATCACCGATAATTAACTATGACTTAATCTAAAACATATAAATAAAAATCATAAATCAATAGGAATTTCATTCTAATTAGTGATATGAAAAATATTACTTAAGACAATATATCATTCAGGATTTGAGAATAATGCAAAAGTTAGGAACTTTTTAAATAAATTTTCACCCCCACACTTAAGATGTACATTGCCCTTAATGTACAAAGATATATAATAACATTATAGTAGTAAATCAAAAGATAGGGAGAGGAGTGAACTTCCTAAATTTTTGGATGGATTCCTTGAATTGGAAGTGTGGAAACTTGATTCAGAGGTGAAAGATAATTTGGAGGGGGCACCTCTAATTCCTGCGCTAGATGAAGAAACTGGGAATCTCGTGAAGAGTTAGCCAGGAAATAATAAGAATAATTCTAAATATACTAATTATATATTTAAAGAAATGAAAAATAAAAAGAAAGTGTGTAAAAAGTGAAATAAGACTAAAAGACCGATTAATGGACCGAAAGGTCCTTATTGTTAGATGGTTTGCGAGGTGGGTGTGATTTTAAGGCCTTTCTAAGGCCTTGGTGTGTGATTCCCAAGCAGCCTTTAGAACCTAAAACGAAGAAACTAAAATAAAATAAACCATATTTAGTATAAGAAAAATAAAGATAAGGAAATTAAAAGAGACGAGAAAAGAAAAGGAGAAAATAAATAGACTCAAAGGTCCTTTTCCTGTTGAGTTAATAAAGCAGCCGGCATGAACTTATGTAGATCGGTCTCCAACAGGGAGACTGGGATAGGATCCTTCCATTTCTTCGACATGGATGAGGTGAAGATCAAGGACTTGGAAGATGAAGGAGGAGGAAAATGAAAGGGTAAAACTTAAAGGGTATGGAAGAAGAGAATGGAGACTGGGTGAGAAGGGGAGTAGGTGGTTTAAATAAAATTTTCAGCTCTTGTACATCCCCACGCCTATGTTCCATGGGCGTGTAGTGTCACACGACCATATCATACAACCGGGCAGTGGTTCGTTCATTTCTTCCACGCCTTGTATTCAAGTAGCCATGCCAATATTGATAAAACAGTGTCAGCCACGACTGTGTCGCACGGCCGTGGTGTTTAGTCAGAGCCCATGGCTTGAAGATATTTTTTTGTCCTTTTTCGTACTATCTCTGTCATGCCAGTACGAAAATCCGTAGTACCTCCACGGCCACGGCCATGGCTGTGTGTAAGGCCGTGTGGTGCGAAAATTTGTGCTTAATTAACTTGGTTAGTTTGTAGTTAAGTGATAAAAAAAAGAGAATAAAAATAAATAGGGTTAGTGCTCGGGTTGCCTCTCGAGAAGCGCTCGTTTAAAGTCTTAAGCTAGACTTACCTCTCATTTGCACATTCATGGTGATTTGAGGAGTGAAAAATCCTTTCTCATACTATCATTATATAATTTGAGTCAAGTAGCATTTACTTTAAAAGTGCTGAATGTAGAATTACTTACCTCGACTGTGCTGTATGGGAAGACATTAATTACCTTAAAAGGGATCTCTTCATTTGTATTGAGGTCTGAAGTGGCGGTTTGAGGGTCTATTTTCTCTAACAGTACTTGATCTCCTATTTTGAAGTGATTTGATGTTCCTATAAGCTCGTCTGGGGGTTTCTTTGGTTTTACTTCGTGTGGTTTCGATTCTTCCTTGAAATGCACTTTCCACTCGTCTAGGTTATCAATTTGAAGCCTTCGTTCCTCATAAATTTCTTCTTCATTGGCATGAGGTTTATGAACTAGCTCAGATATGTAGCATCGTGGTGCTTCCTGTAAAGGAGGTTTACCCGAAGGGTTATCAATAGAATTTATGTTCTCACCTTTGTCGCTTGATGTCCTAGCTGAATCGAGAGCTTGAAGACTAATTGATTCGTCACCTACACGAAGTGTGAGTTCGCCTGTACTAACATCAATTTTAGATCTGGCAGTTGCTAAAAAGGGCCTTCCTAAAATTAAAAGAACTATATTGTCCTTATCCATATCTAAAACAACAAAGTCTACGAGGAATATGAATTTGTTAATTTTAATGAGTACATCTTCAATTATACCCCTAGGAATTCTAATAGTTTTATTAGCTAATTGAATACTCATCCTAGTTTGTTTGGGTTTCCCTAGACTTAGTTGTTTAAACATTTTACAAGGCATAACATTTATGCTTGCCCCTAAATCAGCTAACGCATTATTAATAGTTAAATTACCAATTAAACAAGGAATTGTAAAACTCCCTTGATCTTTTAATTTTTGTGGTAGTATGTTTTGTAACATTGTTGAGCACATTGCGTTTAGTTCCACATGCGATTCCTCGTCTAACTTCTGCTTGTTTGTTAAAATCTCCTTTAAAAATTTCCTTGAATCTAGCATCTGTTAAAGAGCTTTAAGAAATGGTAAGTTAATATGTAATTTCTTTAAAAGTTTAAGAAACTTACCAAACTGTTCATCTGTGTTGTCTTTCTTCATCGCATTGGGGTATGGTATTCGAGGTTGGTATTCTTTAATTACCTGTTTTTGCTTTTCTTGGCTTACCTCAACCTCACCTTCACTTACCACAGGTTCTTGCCTTGGATCAGGTTCAGAATCTACTAACCCTTCACTATTTTGAGTTGTTATGGCTTGAAGTTGCTCCTTTGGGTTAGTCTCAGTGGTACTTGGCAGGCTACCTTGTGGTCGTTCGAGATCAGCTTAGCGAGTTGCCCTAACTGGTTCTCGATTCCTTTAATCAATGCTTGTTTATTTTTAAGTGTTGTTTCGGTGTTTTGTAAATGAGTTTCTGACACTGCTATGAATTTTGTCAGCATCTCCTCAAGGTTCGGCTTCTTTTTTTGTGGGTAGGGCTGTTGTTGGCAGTTTGGACCTACGCCCTAAATCATGGTAATGCACACAAAAATGCATCCCAACCTAATCCAACCATCACACCACCCGTACCAACCAATCGCACCATGTGGGGATCAAGTCAACCCACCCCGCCAAATGCACCAATGTTGAAGTCAAGCTGCTAATCACGATATATCTGGTTGAGCCACCAAAATAATATGTGGCATAGCCACTAAAATGGTATGTGGCAAAGCCACCGGGCTACACTTCCTCCAAACATTAAACCCAACCCATGCAACATGATTTAATTGCAATGTACCAAACGTATAAATAGTATAAACAAAATCACATACACGATATTCAACGACAATCGAGGGTATAACGATAATTTACCCTCCAGGGGTATTTCGATAATTTACCCTCCAGGGGTATTCCAGTAATTTACCCTATATAGGTATTTCGGTAATTTATCGTCTAGGGGTATTTCAGTAATTTACCCTCTAGGGGTATTTCGGCAATTTACCCTCTAGGGGTATTTCTGCAATTTTCTTTAATTTTACCCATGTGGGCCTTAGCCCATTGGGCCCATTTAGCCCGCATTACCGATCAAAGTTCACATAACCTCGGGCCATGAGAGTGCTCGTGACACTTTCAACGATCTATTGCCATCATTAGTGGCTCAGTTAACACTATGAGCATTCGCACGCTCGAGTGGTCACGGTTGCCGGCTCTCCAGCTTTTCGACTTTTGGCTGATTCACAGAGCAATGCATGCTTTCAACAACACTGGTGTGAGATTACACACCTGATAACATAGAGCACTATACAATCACGAACATCGTCACCTATACCAACATAACGCATAGTTAACTCTATTAACAAAAGAGTTGGGAGATCTTTAATCTAAACACCTAACTATGAGATTACTAACACTTGCCTTCCCTAGATCGAGCAACTACAATTTGCCTAGTTGAACCGGATGCCGACGCCTATCTGCATCCAGGCGGAAAGTCCCGAACCACTAACACCTTACGCCGCTTAAACTTGGGAGCCGGTGTTATGAGTCCACTTCTATAAGGCACACCTACTGATCCCCCTCAGGCTGGCTATCATTTGCCTCCATGAAGAACTCTTGATTAGCGAGCGCCAATCTCTTACCACTCCTTAAGTGACCCTACCACCAACCTATATCAACTTAAGACAAAAGGAAAGATTCAGTAATAGGGAAAAACTAGAAAATGATTAACACCACTTACCCACAAATTCAGCAAAGACAGATTCTTTGAACAAACAGGAGTTGAACATGCACGACCCTCGAGATGATAATAAACTAGAAAGGAAAGGGAGAGATTAGTTTTGGCTTAACCAAAAAGAGAACAAAACATGACGTGTTGGGGGAGGATAGATTCGGTCCTACTAAAAAAAGTCAAGATTGTAAGTATTCGAATTATGCTTTGAATGGAGAGGGGAAAGAACAATAAGAAAAGAAGGATATGTTGTATTTGGCCATGGGAGAAAGAGTAATGTAACGAGAAATGAAGAGAGAAAACAAAAATGGAAATGGAGTCTTACCTATTCGACCACTACCAAGAGGAAGAAATAATGCAAGCAGAATACAATCGGCACTTGACAAGAGAAAGCAAAAGAGATAGAAGGTTGAAGAAGGAAAAATGCACAAGTGGTCAATTCACAAAAACTAGGTAAAGAACACACTTGAGAAAAGAAAAGAAGGGAATAAGAGTACCCAAAAACACTAATAAAAAATTTAGCACCTACTCTTCACTAGCCAAAAATGCCTAAACACTACCCCTCAGCCGAATTTCTCCTCCCCACAACACTCCCAAATTCAGCCACTACTACCACTCTCCCTTATCCCACGATTTTCTCCTCTTTTGCTCTTCAATTTGCTCTCCACCTTCCATTCAAATTCTCCCAACAACTTTGACCAGTTCAAACCCTTCTCCATCGGTATTTGGTTCCAACAAAACCTTTTGTCTTCTCTTGAGAAAATAATTACATTTTACATACAAGGGGTTTCGAACTCAGGCTCCCTTGTACATACTCCACGCCACTAGCCACCTTGCCAACTAGCTCCTTGTTGTCTTAAGACATACGCAACTAAAGATAAGTCTATGGCCAAAGTCTAAATCCATTTAAAAAAGAAATCAAAAATAAAATGCAAGCGCCAAGACTTGAACTTTGAACCCCTTGCTTCCTTTATGGTGTCACTTCCTTGGCTCCCATGTAGCGTCATTTGCCACTAGACCACAACTCCTTTTTGTTTCATTTTTCTCCACATTTTATTCTTAAATCCTACTTACTAACTCTCAGGGTTTTATTCACCTAAAAGTAAAATTTTCCTAAAGCCCAAGTTTGATCCTAGGACTTTATAGAAGCCCCCTAACCTTCCAAAATAACTCACCTAATAGGTCCAATTTGCACTAGTGCCGTTCTTTAGTTCTCAAGAATTTTAAACGCTCCCAAGCCCAAGGCCCAATGGGCCCAATTCTACTAGGCCCAAATTCAGGGCATTACAGTATTAATTTTGTTCTCTTGCACTTCTTGAATTTAGTTTAAGCTTCGCCTTATTTCTCTATGATTTCAAACCATACCTTTGATATCACTGTAGTCAATTAGGGGTCCTGTCGGGTTCCATTTAGTCATAAACTAGAGGTACCTACCAATATATATATATATATAAGACAAAGAAAATTAGAAAAGTAAAAATAAAATTTAATTGCAAAAATAATATAAAATAAAATATGGCTAAAGTAATAAAATTGAGCTTTCTTAATATTTTAGTTCCCCAGCAACGGCGCCAAAAACTTGATCGTGTGTCGAGTCATAAAAATTTATAATGAATGATCTAGCCTAAAAACCAACTGTGACAACGACTCGAGGCAAGCACACCGATCGAACAGTAGTATAGTTTAATGGCAAGACTGGATTGTCGAACCCAAAGGAATCAAAAGTACTAATACTAACTTTTTTTTATTATTTAACCTAAAAATTAAAGGAGTTGTTGTTTAATCTAAAATTAACTAACTAATAAGCTAAAGATGCTAAGACAAAGAGAATGAATTAGGGAAATACTTGGGGGAAAAACTAATTGATTAAGACAATAGCCGAGGAAGAATCCACCTAGACTTCACTTGTTATCTAACTCTGAACTAGATGATTTATTCTCTTGACTTGATCCGTAGGATTCCCTAATTTATATTAATACCTCTCTCGAGGCTACTAACGTTTAACCCTAGGTTGATTAATTAAAATCCTTTCTAATTAAAACCCCAAAAATTGCATTAACTCGATCTATGGACTCCCATATTAGGTTGGACCGTAATTCGGCAGATTTTCGTCATCCTATTTCTAGGGTTGAGATCAACTCCGCTTAAGTATGCTAGATCTACTATTAGACAGGGACTTTTGCTCCATTGCCTAAGCACATCAATACTTGAATCAATATCCTGAAATATCAAAGCAAGAATTAAGAACACATAATTAAGAATAAGTCAAGTATTTATCATATAGTTCAGAAAACAATAACAAGATTCATCTTAGGTTTCATCCCCCTCAGGTATTTGAGGGGTTTAGTTCATAATCATAAAATAATACATCTTAGAAGAAAAGATAAAACAAAACATAAAGAAAAACCCTAAAACCCCTAAAGCAATTGAAGGAGAGATCCTCAGTCTTGAGTATGATTCCGACTTCTTGAGATGAATCAAGTGGCTTCCTTGAGTGAATCCCACAATTCGGCCCCTCTGGCTTGGCTTTTTGGCGTAGCTGAATGCCCCCTTAAAGGCTGGCCTCTAGAGTGTTTATATAGGCATTTGGAATACCTTTCTTTGCCTCTAAGTACCCTATTCTGAATGAAACTCTTCTTTGCTACGGTAGGGACACGCCCGTGTATTTCGAGGCCAGGCCGTGTTCAGGTCTGTTAATGAGGCACGACCGTGTGGTCTTTGGCCCAGGCCATGTCGATTTCGTAATTTGGCCCATTTACTCTATTTTCGGCCCGTTTCATTCTTTTCATCCTCTGCTGCTCTCCTGAGTATAAAACATGAAAACAAAGGATTAGGAGCACCTATTTTTATAATTGAAGGGATAAATCATCCAAAAACATGCTAAATGTGGGATTAAATATGTTCATATTATGGTTTATCAGATAAGTTATGCAACATAATAAAAATTTGTGAAACAGGGCCACACGACCGTGTACTCTAGCCGTATGGAAGTGCCTAGGCCGTGTGGGGGTCAACACTCCCATATGGGGAGGTACACGCCCATGTGAAAGGAGGCACACGAGCATGTGACTAAGGCACACGCCCGTGTGACCTAAGTGCATGGCCATGTGATTCGGCCGTGTAACTCTGTCTGTTCGTGCTAAAATAGGGTACAGGGCAGACATGACCGTGTGAGGGTCTCACACGCCCGTGTGCCCACCAAACACGGCCGTGTGTCCAAAACACATGCCCGTGTGGGATCCCTAAATCCCCAAATTAGCCACACGCTTGTGTGGCCAGGCTGTGTGGAACCAAAACACCCAAACCCTAATTCCGAAATGCATACACCCATATGTCCTTGGGACACGATCGTGTCAAAATTGGCTAAAATCCCCAACTCAGCCACACGGCCATATGGCGCCAAAATTTGCTCGGAAACCCCAGTTCCTAAATGCACATAGCCATGTGGACCACCCGTGTGGGGGTACACGCCCGTGTCGCCATTGTGGTCACAAACCACCCAAAACTAGCTTGAAAATCAAGCTCTCCGATCACTAAGCCAACCACAATCAAAGTATTTAAGAAACATAACATAACAAATCGAATTTCATGCAATTTATCATCGATTCAGGCATCAATTGCACAACTACCAAATCACCTTAAAGGTTTCTGAATTCCACAACAATTCGGTTCAAAGTTACACAGTTTAAAACAGACACATTATGTCAAATTTCATAGAATGAACTCAGATTTCGAAAATGAAAAGAGGAGTTCAAAACCCACACCTTAATTTGTGATAAAACACCCCAACAATTAGTGAACCACAAAGCTTTCACTTGCTGCGCAATTATATCTCCCTCAAGAACTCGAAAACAAATCAAAATGATGAAACCGCAATGACGTAAAAGAAAGAATTTCATGAGAAGAGAGGGAGAGATGAGAAAAGAGGATAGTACAAAGAAACACTAGGAAACCCAAAATGTGAAAGAAAACTTATGTTTTCTTTTTCCTCTTTTTTTTCATATCAAAAAGAAAAATAAAAATAAGAAAAACAAATAAAAAATAAAATCTAACCTTTTTAAAACTAGAACAAAGCTAAATCAAAATAATTCCCTCAAAGCACACTTTAGGACTCGAACCTGGGACCCCAAGCTAAACTAACACACAACCAACCACCAGAGCAGCTGGCCCATTCGGACACTTGAATGCAAATATATACACAACTGTCCGATTTAGGCACTGCCTCTTTCCTACAACTCACATAACTTCTAACCCCAAGAACCAGGGTGTTACAACTCATACCTCTTTAAAGAAATTTCGCCCTCGAAATTTCCAACTAACAGATAGTCGTTCTGAACACAAAACTCATCACTATGCTTCAGTTGCACACCCTGATCCCGAAACACTACTGTACTAAACTTTAAAATCCCATACTCACATTCCAAGAATGGGACTTAGACCCAAAACCTCAAACACACATGTAGAACACTTAGCCACTGAAGCAGATACTCAATTATATATATCACACACACAAACATTACGATTCCAAAATTACAATCTAGTCTTACATTTTCCCAAGTTTCGCATGAGCTTGCATCAGAGTCTCGGACATCTCATTTTCACAAAAACTTATTCCACAACACCAATCATTTCAGAACACTATGGTATAGTTTCTCAAAAAAAATTTATAATGGACACACGTGCACATAGTTACGTAAAAACACAAGTTTTTGCAAACCTGACTCTAATACCATTAAATGTAACACCTTAATACTCGGCCTAGGAGTTTAGATAGAATTTCGAAGGTCACATTGATCACGAAGTGATCGTGTAAAATTTTAGTTTAACAAACCAAAAAACATTACACTATTTAAGTTTTGTAAAAACTATCAGATATAAAATCCTGGTATTACAAAAACCTTAGTCCACATAACGCTTACAGTTAACCACACGACCCTAAGCCGTATTAGATTCCTTAATACTTATGCAAAGGCCCCAACAACCATTAGATGGCACAAGAAACAGAATGGATAAGTTATGCAATAGAATAAAAATTTGCAAAACAGGGCCATATGACGGTGTGCTCCAGCCACGTGGAAGTGCTTAGGCAGTGTTGGGTCAACACGCCCATGTGGTGAGGCATATGCTCATTTGAAAGGAGGCATACGACCATGTGGCTAAGGCACACGCCCGTACGACCTAGGGACCTGGTCGTGTGATCCGACCGTGTAACTCTCTGTCCATTTGTGGTAAATAGGTATAGGCGCACGCTGCAGAGACTCACAGATGTGAGTGTCTCCACACACCATGTGTCCAAAGCACACACTGCTATGTGTCCAAAGCACTTAGCCTGTATGGGATACCTAAATCCCCAAATTAGCCAAATGCACACTGTGTGCCCACGGACACTACTGTGGAAATTGACTAAAATTCCCAAATTAGCCACACGACCATGTAGCCGCCATGTAGAGCCAAAATATGTCTGAAAACCCGAGTTCCTAAATGCACAAGGCTGTGTGGACCGCCCGTGTGTGGGCACACGCTCATGTGTCCATCCGTGTGGTCACGAAACCAACCAAAACCAGCTTGAAAATCAAGCTTTTCGATCGTAAAGCCGAACCCCAATAAAATTATTTCAGAAACATAACATAACAAATCAAATTTCATTCAATTTAACACCAATTCGAGCCTCAATTTTGCAACTACAAAATAATCCTAAAGGTTTTCGAATTTCATAACAATAAGGTATTGAGTTACACAGTTCAGAACACACATATTATGTCAAATTTCACAAGTTCAGCTCAGTATTTAGATAACGAAAAGAAGAGTTCAGAACCGACACCTTAGTTTGCGATAAAACACCCCAACAATCAGTGAACCACAAAGCCTTGACTTACTGTGCAATTATATCTCCCTCAAGAACCCAAAACCAAATCAAAATGATGAAACCTCAATGACAAAAAAGAAAGAATTTAGTAAGAAGAGAGGGAGGGAAGAGAAAAGAGGAACGTAAAGAGAAGCATTATGAAACCCATAAAGTGAAAGAAACTCTTGTTTTCTTTTTCCCCTTTTTTGTCATATCAAAAATAATAAAAAATAAAAAATAAGCAAAATAAATAAAAAATAAAATCTAACCTTTTCAAACCAGAACATATCTAAATCAAAATAATTCCCTTAAAGCACACTTGAGGACTCGAACCTAGGACCCCCAGGCTAAACTAACATACAACCAACTACTAGAGCAACAGGCCCATTCTAACACTTGAATGCAAAAATATACAGAACAGTCCGATTTAGCCACTGTCCCCTTCCCACAACTCACAAAACTTCCAACCCTAAGAATCGGGGTGTTACAATCTGCATGATGGAGAAAGTGATGGTGGTGGTGGTGGTGGTGAATCAAACAATAAAAATTGAATTAACAAGAGATGTTATAACTTCTAATTTAATGAATTCACTTTAAATTGCAAATCCTAAGGTAAAATTTTTAATATTTATATTTGGTATATAAATATTACCACTTTTTGAAACTTTAATCCAAATACATGTAATATTTTAATTTGTTAGGTTTATGTTTTTTATGTTATGTTAATATCTAATATGGGTTATATATTGTAACACCCCAAACCCGTCCCAAACACCACAACTGGATCTAGCGTGTCACTTGAAAGGAATTTTATAAAATATCGCGAACTTCGAAAATTTTAAGTTATTTTTAAAACTCCAAATTTAGTGGTTCAATTGAGAACTCATTATTCATTTAAGGAAAAATTTAATTAGCCAAATCCTTGTGTTTAGGTGACATTTGAAAACACATGTTATTACATCTGATCAAGCTAGAGGGTTGTCATAAGAAAAATCCGTTTGTAAACTCGTTAATTAAGTTGTATGAAAAACTTTATTTGCATTTTGTAAAAATGTCACATCAATTATCTTATATTTAAAGCGTCTAAAACTTAAAACCAAAATTTTAAATCAAATTAATAGTGGCCATATTACAACATAGAATCCCAAAAATTTTAAGAAAAATAAAGTTCTATTTAAAAAGAAAGAAAATCGTGCATGGCCACCTCGTAGTCCTCTCCGGCCCGGTCTACTGCACTATGTATTACCTGGAAAACGTTAAGTAAAGAGGGTGAGTCAAAAGACTCAGTGTGCAATTGCCAAGCACCAATATTGGGCCCGAGCCCATTCATTTACCATCTGGGCCTTAGCCCCTTTTTAGAATCACATTGGATGAAGCCCATTCGAAATCAGATTGGGCCTTAGCCCCATAGCACATAATAGCATATTGCATTTACAAAATGATGCAAAACCCAACCAAGCCTAAATTTCCATCCGCTACACACCACCCGTTCCTGCCAATCACACTAGTGGGATTTCTACAATCGACCCTCACCGCTACACACCATCGATGGCAGTCATGCTGCAGTCAGCTGCTCATCACCAAAATATGTGGCATAGCCACTGAAATAATGTGACAACGTCACCAAAATATGTGGCAGAGCCACCGAAATAATGTGACAATGTCACTGAAATATCTGGCAAGGCCACCGAAATACACTGCCCCTTTCATCATAATCATATCCCCATGCCCATGCAACATACGATCATAGTGGTGTGAATGCAACATATAATATAATATATAATGGCATACTCAAGATATTCATGCATATGCATAATCATGTAACGACAATACTTATCTGGTATACTCAGAGAATGAACACACCTGGTGTAACAATCTTTACCCTCTATGGGTAACACAATAGCTATTACTACGTTTTCAGCTTTCCAAACAACGTACATAATTATATTAATAACATGCAAAGAAGGTGTGGGAATTACATCTGAAAACACGAAGAACTAAACTATCGATCTCTAACACCTTCACTCATAGGGATCACAGTAATCAGCCTATCCCGCTCCAAAGTCGACCCATAACCCGGTGGAACGTGTCAAACGGTGGACACCGCACATTTTTTAAACTTAGGGGTAGGGACTACGAGTCCAACCCCCTCCTTTGCTTGAGGTGTATTCTATTCCATGAAAGAGATCTTGGTGAAAGACCGGGTTAAGGCATTGAAGAAAATAAAAGTAAGAACACACGCTCAAATGAAGAGGTTTCTTACCTAGATCGACAGAAACCGAAAGCTTTAGGCTTAGATTAAGAAATCGACTAAGTCCCTACACAAACCCCCCATTAGAAACGGTTCTCCAAAATAGATTTAGAAAAAGTGGCCTTTCAGCCAAATGAGTTGATAAAGAAACCCTTACCACTATTCAGCCAACCACACTTACCAACAATCTTCCAACCGTTGGCCAAATGCAGACAAGAGTATGAAAGCGAAGCCCCTCCTACATTTGGCCAAAGCACCCTAAAGCACCAAGATAACACCTTTGGTTAGCCAAACGAAAGAGAGAAAGAAGAGAAACGAGCAAAAAAGTGAAGAAGATCCCTTACCAAAACTAGAGTGTATCGAATGGAAGATCTATGTTCGGCAATCAGCAAAGTCGACAAAAAGGTGTAGTTTCAGCTTTGGTTTGATTAGGCGAAATGAAATAGCAGACGAAAAAAGAAGTGCAGAAGATACTAGTCACAATCCTAACATTCGATTAACACCAAAGGAACAAGAATGAGAAGAAAATAAAAATTGTTTCAGTTGTGAAGAAATAAGAAGAAATGGGCTAGGGAGATTCGGCTCTAGAAGAAATAGAGAAGAAGTTGAAGCAAACAGTTGTTTCTGCTTTGAAGATACAAATGGAAGAAAACAATGAAATGGAGAAGGTGATAGGAGGGTTTGGCTATCAGGAAAGAAAAGATGAGAGGGAAAGAAAATGAAAGAAAAAGTATACTAAGAAAGGTTAAAGTTCCGGTTGTGGCACTTGAGAGAAGAAACAAATGCTCACATAAGCAAAAGAGAATAAAGAATTTCTAAACTTGATTTGCTAACTCTCTATTCAAAGTGACCTATGGAAGAATCGGCACACACACCCACAACCACCTAAAATTGAAAATGCACCCAAGAGAAGAAGGAAAAGCCTAAGACCACTTTCGGCATATGCATCTTGCTTAGCCCCCAAAATTGAAAGCTCCCCTTTCAACCAAGGCATATTCGGTCAACAACTCCTAACAAGCCACCCACTCCTTGTTCATCTCCTACTTTCACTCTCATCCACCCATTTGAATCGATTTGAAAGATTCAAATTCCACCTTTCACTCTTGTTTACTTACTTAAAATGTTTGAATTATTCCACTCCCACTCTTCAAGGTCCCTAGCCGAATCCATCACCTCTCATCCTGATGTTAAAAAGAATTCCCAAAAAGTAAACTATTTGACTCGAACCTGCTCCCTCTCTGCTCCCCTGTGGCATCATCTCCCCCTGCTCCCTAGGCGCCACTTTGCCACTCTACCACTTCACTTCTTGTAACAAAAAAACACAAGCAATAATCCTTAAAGCCTATCCCAGCCAACTCTCCCTTAAAGTACCCAAAATTAAAATTTTACCAAGGCTTCAGCTTAACCCTAGGCCTCCTCAAGGACCCACAAACATAACAAATTAACAGATAGGCATACCACACACAGAAACATAATAAATGCAAAGCCCCTAATTCCCAGATGTTACAGTTCTACCCCCTAAAGAAATTTTGGCCTCAAAATTTACCTGGTCAAAAGAGATGAGGGTATTGTTATCGCATAATATCCTCTGGCTCCCATGTCACCTCTTCCATACTGTGATTTCGCCACAATACTTTTACCAATGGGAGTGATTTCCTTCTCAGCACCTTAACGTCTCGATCTAAGATCTGTATTGGTTCCTCCTCAAAGGACAGGTCCGGTCTTACTTAAATCTCCTCCACCGGCACAATGTGAGACAGATCAGAACGATAACGCCTCAACATCGAGACATGGAACACATCATGTATCTGCTTCAATTCTAAAGGCAACTCAAGCTGATATGCCACTGGTCCCACACATTTCAACACCTGATAAGGCCCAATGAACCTAGGACTTAGCTTGCCCTTCCATCCAAACCTCATTACCATCTTCCACGGTGAAACTTTCAGGAAGACTTGATCACCCATTGCAAATTCTAAGTCCTAATGCTTCAGATTAGCATAGGATTTTTGCCTGTCGGACGCTTTCTTCAACCGAGTTCAAATCCACTTAACTTTCTCCTCTATCTCCGAAACCAATTTTGGGCCCGACATCTGACACTCACCTAATTCTATCCAGCAAGTAGGAGTATAACACCTCCATCCATATAATGCTTCATAGGGCATTATCTGAATACTAGACTGGTAGCTGTTGTTGTATGCGAATTTTGCCAACAGTAAAAACTCTTCCCAACTACCCTTGAAGTCAATGACACAACCTCTCAACATATCTTCCAAGATCTAAATTACCCTCTCAGACTAGACCATCAGTCTGTGGATGAAAAGCTGTGCTGAAGTCTAGTCTTGTACCCAATGCCTGATGCAGCGCCTTTCAAAAATGCGACGTAAACCTCGGGTCCCTATCCGATATGATCGACATTGGTACCCTATGCAACCTCACAATCTTTGCCACATACAGCTTAGCCAGCTTCTGCAGAGAGTAGTCAACATGAAAAGGTATAAAATGGGCGGACTTTGTCAATCGATCCACAATCGCCCATACCAAATCTTTCTTAGTAGGCGTAAGAGGTAGCCCACTAACAAAGTCCATCGTGATTCTCTCCTATTTCCACTGTAGAATCTTCACCTAACAACCTTGAAGGCAACTGATGTTTCGCCTTCACTTGCTGACATGTCAAGCATTTACCTACAAACTCAGTAATCTCTCGTTTTAAACTAGGCCACTAAAACTATTCACGTAGATCCCGATACATCTTATTCCCTCTAGGATGTACAGCTTAAGGGCTACTATGTGCTTCCTGAAGAATCATCTATCTTAACTCCACATCTTTTGGCATGCAGACCCTTTTACGAAAACACAAAACCCCATCACTGTTCAAATTATAATCCTCTACCCTACCATTCTGTACTTGCAGAAGTCGAGCACTCAAGACATCGTCCGACAACTGCTTTTCTTTAATCTGAGTTATCCATGTCGGCTTTACCTGAAGTTCAGCTAACAAACTCCCATCATCATACAGGCTGTGATGGGCAAACATCGCCCTCAAAGCTGATATTACCTTCTGACTTAACGCATCTGCCACAACGTTAACTTTACCCAGATGGTATTCGATCGAGTAGTCATAATCCTTCAACAAATCAATCAACCTCCGCTGTCTTAAATTCAACTCCTTTTGAGCAAGGAGATATTTCAAACTCTTGTGGTCGGTGTAGATAATGGACTTCTCCCATACAGGTAAAGTCTCCAGATCTTCAGAGTGAACACTACTGCAGCCAACTCCAGATCATGCGTGGGATAGTTTATCTCATGCGGTCTTAACTGCTAAGACGCATACGCAACCACCCTCTCGTCTTGCATTAACACGCACCCTAACCCCATGTGTGAAGCATCACAATAGACAATGAACTCTTTCCTAGCCTCAGGCTGAATCAAAATCGGAGCCTCAGTTAAGATCCTTTTCAGCTTCCTAAAACTTTCCTACTGCTTGTCAGTCCAAACAAATGGTACCCTTTCCGCAACAACTTAGTTAAGGGTGCCACAATTATGGAGAATCCCTCAACAAACTTTTGTAGTACCCAACTAACCCAAGAAAACTTCGAATCTCTGCCACAAACTTAGGTAGTTTCCAGTCCAACACAGCTTCAATCTTTCGGGATCAACCCTAATCCCATCTGCAGATACAACATGACCCAAGAAGGTAACTTCTTTCAACTAAAATTCACACTTACTAAATTTGGCCTACAATTGCTTCTCCCTCAAAATCTGTAGAACCACACGGAGATGCAAATCGTGCTCTTCTTCCGTCTTGGAATATACCAGGATGTCGTCTATGAACACCACCACAAATCGCTCCAGATAGGGTTGGAATACTCGGTTCATCATATCCATAAATGCAGCTGGCGCATTGGTCAACCTAAACGGCATCACTAAAAACTCATAGTGACCATAGCGAGTTCAAAACGCCATCTTATGAATACCCACTTCCTTGACCTTAAGCTGATGATATCCTGACCTCAAATCTATCTTTGAAAAGAATAAAGCCCCTTTGAGATTATCGAACAGATCGTCAATCCTCGGTAGTGGGTACTTGTTCTTAATCGTCAACTTATTTAATTGGCAAATGCACATACGCATCGACTCATCCTTCTTCTTCACAAACAGCATCGGCGCTCCCCATGGAGACACACTTAGTTGGATAAAACCCCGATCCAACAGCTCCTGAATCTGGGCCTTAAGTTCCACCAGCTCCTTTGGCGCCATCCTATAATGGCGATGGACACTGGAGATGTACCCGGAAGTAGCTCAATTCCAAACTCCACTTCACGATTTGGAGGTAACTTTGGAAGCTCCTCAGGAAAGACATCCACGAATTCTTTTACTATTCTAACCTCACTAACAGTCACTTCCTTTACATCCAATGCATTGATAAAAGCTAGGAATGCTCTGCACCCTTTTCGAACCATCTTAACAGCCCTTAAAGCGGAGACCACATTAGACAAATAATTCCTTCTTTCCCCTATTACAACCACCTTTTCTCCCTCTAGGGTACTCAATACTATTCGCTTAGTTGCGCAATCCAATTTAGCATAATGTTTAACCAACCAATCCATGCCTAAGATGAGATCAAACTCCCTGAATGGTAATTCCATTAAGTCAGTCAGAAACAAAACTCCTCAAATTTGTAAAGGCACATCTCTAAATAATTTTTTCACTACCACAGATTATCCTAAAGGGCTAACCACATTCATCTCTCTAGCAGCTATTTCAAATTCTATACTTAAAGTCTCAGATGCAGTATAGGCAACATAAGAGTGGGTCGATCCAATATAAATCAAAGCAAGAAATGGCTTATCAGCTATAAGAAACGTACCGGTTATGACGTTCAGATATCGCCATCCTCTTGTTAACGAGTTGCATAGACTAGACCTAGCTATCTGGCTTCTGCATTATCGACACCCCTACTTAGTGTTCCACGACCTCGACCAAAACCATTTCCCCTTCCAACCGGACCACGACCTCTCGGGGGTTGCTGTTCACTATTCTTGAACTGAGTAAAACCCTGACCTAATGGCCGTACCTTATCCAACTCCTATGGACAACCTCTGATCATAAGATCCTTAGACCCACACTTAAAACATCCCCTAGTTCTTTTCCAACATTCCCTTGGATGCATCTTCTCAGCACATGGACGAAATTGACCCACCACGGCAAGCGCCAGAACTCGAGCTGGCCCATCAAACTTAGGCCTTTTCTGAAAAAACCTAGATGATCCCGACGACCCAAAACTTCTCTTACTTTTACCTCGATCTTTATCCCTATTCTGTCTCTCAGTCCTCTTTACTTCCTCGGCTATTTTAGCTTTTTTGACCAACACAACAAAGTCCCTCTCCCGCTGCAGAGCTATCAATACCCTCAACTCATCCCGCAGCCCATCTTCAAACTGCACGCGACGCTCATAGTTAGTCGCCACTATACCTCAAGCGTAATGACTCAGGTGTAGAAATTTCACCTCGTACTCAGCTACGGATTTGCCCCCTTTTACCAAATTCAGGAATGCTTTCCTCTGAGCATCCACATAACTGGCCCCAACTTACTTCCTTCAAAATGTCGTCTTAAAGAAATCCTAGTCAATTCTATCCGCTAGAGTACCCTCTCTTATTATGAGCCACCATTAATATGCCTCATCCCGAAGAAGAGACACCGCTCCTTTTAGTTTTTCCTCTCTCATGCAGTCTAGATCATCCATAATCCTCTCGATTGCCTCTAGCCAATATTCATCTACATTTGGGGCCACTCTAGAGATACCCCTAAACATTTCAGATCTATTTGCTCGAAGTCGATCAGGAATAGACTTTTGAGATACTGTCCCAGTGCTTGCCCCAGTAACTCTCTCCAACACATGCAGCATTGCTTGAGACAAGGCATCATCACCACCAGTTCTATCTTGCGATCTTGCTTCTGCCACAGGTGATGTTGGCGCTTCACCTTTAGGCTCGTGCCTTGCTTCCAAGAACTTAGCCTCAACATTTCGGCCTCTACCACGACCGCGTGCAACATGTCCACACCCTCTGTCACTCATGTCTACCATTTTGTCTTAATTTGTTTTACAAATTTTATGCATTAGCTTTTCTTTCCATTGTTGATTAATAGTAGTATTATGAGAATATAGTTTTAAGTAGTTCTCCGCAAAACACACATATACCTATATGTTTTCATCTCTAGAGTAGGGTTTCTTAATTCTAACATCCATAGAGATATATTCACATAATATATTCACCTCATGCAAATCACCTAACAATTAGAAAACTTACCTTGCAGACTTGGGCTGGAGACTCGGATGCCATACTTCCAGAAAACATGTACATATGTATTTTCTATCTAAACCATCTTTTGGATAATGTTTTGAACCCAAAACCGATGGCCAAGCTTTTAAAACCACTCTCTGATACCAAATTGTAACACCCCAAACTTGGCCCAAACACCACGACAGATGGCATGTCACTTGAAAGGAATTTTATAAAATATCGCGAACTTCAAAAAATTTTAAGTTATTTTTAAAACTCTAAATTTAGTGGTTGATAAACCGTAAAAGTAACATATTTTAATCTCATATTTAGTATGCTTTTGGATGATTTATCCCTGATTTATGTAAAAAAAGGTGCTCTTAATCCTTTCTTTTCATGTCTTATACTCATGAAAGCACCTAAGGATAAAAAGAACGTAAAATGGGCTTAAAACGGGCCAATTTGGGCCAAAGAGGAAATCGACACGGCCTGGACTTCAAGCCACACGGCCGTGCCTCGTCAAATTACTTTACATGGCCATGCCATGTTTTACACGGTCGTGCCCCAATCAACAGAATCGAGACACGGCCTGAAGACGATTTACATGGGCGTGTGCCATGGGCGTGCCCCTGCCACGGAATGAGCAATTTCACTTGGATTTGGATGCTTAAAGCCAAAGAAACATACTTCTAAGTCTACTTAAACACCTTAGTAGTAATTCTACTTGAAGGAGGTACTTAAGAGCCAAGTAAAGCATCTAAGGAGCTTATATAAACAACCTAAGGCAGCCGTTCTAAGAGGAAGTTTTAGGCAAAGTTTTTGCGAGCTTTTATTCGGGAATTACTCGAAGATAGCAGCTTGATCCATCTCAAGAAGTCAAGTTCTACTCAAGGTAGAGGATCTCTTCTTCAATTCCTTCGAGGGTTTTAAGGATTTCTTATGTTTTGTTTTATCTTTTCTCTTGAGATGTTTTCTTATTTTGTTATGAACTAAACCCTTTAGATACCTGAAGGGGATGAAACCTATGATGGATTTTGTTATTTAATTTCTAAATTATATGATAAGTACTTAGTTTGTTCTTAATTATGTTGCTGAATTTAATCTGATGTGCTTAGGTGGAGGAGGAATAGACCCTACCTAAGAGTAGATCTAGCATAATTAAGCAGAGTTGATCGCACGCCTAGAGATAGGGTGACGAGATTTTGCCGGATTAAGGTGAAACCTAATATGGGAATCCATTGATAGATTTACTGCTTCCTTAGGGGGTTATTATAAGAGAACGAGAGTTCCACTAATTAACCTAAGGTTAGACATTATTCGCCTCGAGAGAGGGTTTAATATAGGTTAGGGAGTCTCATGGATCAAGCTAAGTAAAGAAGTCATATGAATTAAAAGTTAGATAATAAGAGAAGTCATAGGTGGATTCTTCCTGAAGGTATCGTCGTAATCAACTGAGTTTTCCACAGTCTTTTCCTAAAGTTTCATTCTTTTGTCTTTGCATCTAGTTTAGTTTTTCATTAGCTTAAGATTAATAACCCAATCACTCCATATTTTAGGCTAAATAATTGAAAGAAAGTGAGTAGTAGTAGTTTTAGGTTCCTTTGGGTTCCATAAAATAATCTTGCCTAAACTATACTATTGTTCGATAGGTGCACTTGCCTCAATCGTTATCATAGTTAGTCTACGAGTTTGATCATTCTTTATAAATATTAAAACTCGACTGTTTTACACGATCAAGTTTTTGGCACCGTTGCCGAGGAACACTAAAATATTAAAAAATCTCCATTTCTATTACTTTAGCCATTATTTTATTGTTTTTCACAATTTACTTTTATTTTTAGTTTAGGTTAAATTTTTATTTTCACTAAATTTCTTTCTTTCTTCTTCTAGAAGGTACCTCTAGTTTATGGCTAGAAGGAACTGCATATGAAAGTGACATTGAAGCTACTGCTCGCAGGAATCGCAGAGAAACTAGACGAGCTCTAGACTACCAAAGAGAAGAACAACAAGACAGATCCAATCCTACTGAAGGGATGGACGAAAACAACCCACCGCCAAATGTGCAAGAATAGAATGTTCCGCGTACTATGTATGATTATGCTAAACCTAATTTGACAGGAGCAGAATCTAGTATTGTTAGGCCTACTATAGCTGCTAATAATTTTGAATTAAAGCCTAATACAATACAAGTGATTCAAAAAATTTTTCAATTTGATGGTTTGCAGGACGAAGACCCAAATACTCATATAGCTAATTTCTTAGAGTTCTGTGATACCTTCAAAATAAATGGTGTTTCTGACGATGCCATACGTCTTCGGTTATTTTGCTTTTCATTAAGGAATAAAGCAAAGCAATGGTTGAACTCATTACCACGAGGGTCAATCACCACATGGGATCAAATGACCGAAAAATTTCTTTTAAAATACTTTCCACCAGCCAAAACGGCCAAATTTAGGAATGACATATCTTATTTTGTGCAGAATGACGCAAAAACATTATATGATGCATGGGAAAGATATAAGGATCTCTTGAGAAGATGTCCACACCACAGATTACCTTTGTGGCTTTAAGTCTAAACTTTTTACAACGGTGTGAATTCTTCAATGAGGCAAATGATTGATTCATCAGCCGGTGGAACTTTGAATAATAAAACTCTTGAAGTGGCTTACGACTTTATTGAAGAGATGTCATTGAATACCTATCAATGGCAAATTACAAGGGCCAAACCGACAAAATCAGCCAGAGTTTTTAACATAGACGCAGTAACAATGCTGTCAACACAAGTGGAGATGATGAATAAAAAGCTTGATAATTTATGTTCTTCACAGGTACACCCGGTAATGCAATGCGAAGCGAGTGGGAATGTGGCGAATCCTGAGTACCCACCTTACCAACCAGGAGCAAAACATGAGCAGACAAACTATATAGGTAACAATTTTAGATCCAATAATAATCCTTATAGTAACACTTATAACGCAGGTTGGAGGAACCACCCAAATTTTTCGTGGGGAGGACAAGGAAATCAAGGAAATCAAAGGTAGCAACCTCCTCCAAATTATCAAAATCATCCATATCCACAAGAGAAGAAATCAAACCTCGAAGAGATGCTGACGAAATTCATGGCAGCCACAGATTCTCGTTTCCAAAAGACTGAAGCAGCACTTGATCAACAATAAAAATTGATCAAAGGGATCGAGAATCGAATTAGATTACTTACTGAGGTGGTATGTGAAATACAGACAGAGATTTTTCCCAAAGGCACACAGCAGGTAAAGGCAGTTACACTAAGAAGTGGTAAAAAGCTAATGGAACCACCAAGAAAAAAACCACATGAGATTATCAAGGACAGGAGTGTAGAAGTTGAAACCAATACTCCAACGCATCCAAAAAAAAAAAAGTACCAATTCATATCCAGCAAAATTGAAGAAAGAATAATTGGACACTCAATATGGTAAGTTTCTCAAACTTTTTAAACAAATACATATTAACTTACCTTTTGTTGAAGCCATTTCATAGATGCCGAAGTACGCAATTCTTAAAGGAACTCCTGACGAATAAAAAAGAAGTTTGAAGAAGTTTCAAAGGTGGAACTTAACGAAAAGTGCTCAGCCATTCTCCAAAATAAGCTACCAACCAAATTAAAAGACCCAGGAAGTTTTACTATCCCTTGTTTAATTGGTAGCTTGAATATTAAGAAGGCATTAGCTGATCTAGGTGCTAGTATAAATTTAATGCCTTATAAAATGTTTAAACAATTGGATCTTGGGGAACCAACACCCACTAGGATGAGTATTCAGTTAGCAGATAGATCTATTAAATATCCTAGAGGAGTTATCAAAGATGTCTTGGTGAAAATTGACAAATTCATTTTCCCTGTTGATTTTATTGTGTTAGACATGGATGAAGACATTAATGTTCCTCTAATCTTAGGGCATCCTTTTTTAGCCACTACTAATGCCGTTATCGATGTAGGTGACGGTAAACTCGCACTGAGGATAGGTGATGAAGAAATTATTTTTCAAATTTGTGATGCTATACGATATTCTAAAGAGCAAGATGATTCATGTTATTTTGTTGATACTACTGATCATATCATTCAAAACTCATTACAGGAAATCATACATGACGACACGATGGAACTGTGCCTGACTCAAGAAGAGGGGGAAGAAGATGAGGATGATGAGTTGAATCTAAATATATCATCATCTAGACGAATAAAAGAAGAAAGCGATGAAGATAATAATGAAATAAAACAAAAACCCTCCATCGAAGAGCCGCCGAAATTGAAATTAAAATAGTTACCAAAACACTTAGAATACGCATTCCTTGGGGATAATTCTACACTACCGGTAATCATCTCTTCAGAATTAGAAACCAAAGAAAAAGAGGAGCTGATAAAGGTACTAAGAGAACACAAGAAAGCCTTAGCTTGGAAAATTTCTGACATCAAGGGAATAAGCCCCTCATTTTGTACCCACAAAATTTTAATGGAAGAAGAATATAAGCCGTGTGTGCAACCTCAGAGACGGTAAAACCCCAACATAAAAGAAATGGTCAAAGCTGAGGTAATTAAACTTCTAGATGCAGGAATAATTTATCTTATTTGTGACAACACTTGGGTAAGTCCTGTGCAAGTAGTTCCAAAGAAAGAAGGAATGAAGGTAATGCCCAATGGAAAGAATGAGTTAATTCCCACAAGAACATTTACAGGATGGAGAGTCTGTATAGACTATAGAAAGCTGAATGATGCCACCAGAAAGATCACTTCCCTTTGCCCTTCATATATCAAATGCTGGAAGGAATATCCAGACATATGTATTACTGTTTCTTGGACGGACTCTCCGGCTACTTCCAAATCCCCACAGCTCCTGAAGATCAAGAGAAGATGACATTTACATGCCCATACGATACGTTTGCTTATCGTAGAATGCCTTTTGGATTGTGTAATGCTCCTGCTACTTTCCAGCGCTGCATGTTGGCAATCTTTGATGAACTCATGGAAGACATCATGGAGGTATTTATGGATGACTCCTCGACATTCGGTAATTCTTTCCATCTTTTCCTAAAAGATTTAAAAAGAGTTCTAGTGAGATGTGAGGAAACGAACCTTGTTTTGAATTGGGAAAAATGTCACTTTATGGTTAGGGAAGGGATTGTGTTAGGACATAAGATTTCTAATAAAGGGATTGAGGTAGACAAAGCAAAGATTGAAGCCATAGAAAAACTACCTCCCTATAGTCCGGTTAAGGATATTAGAAGCTTTTTAGGACATGCAGGATTCTATATAAGATTTATTGAAGATTTTTCTAAAATAGCTAAGCCATTGACAAAATTACTAGAAAAAGATGTTCCTTTTGATTTCAATCAGGAATGCTTAAATGCATTCAATATCCTTAAGGATAAACTAATAAATGCACCGATTATAATTGCACCTGATTGGTACTTACCCTTTGAACTAATGTGTGATGCAAGTGATTTTGCAATGCAAGTGATTTTGCAGTAGGTGCAGTTTTGGGACAACGAAGAGACAAGCACTTTCAACCAATTTACTACGCTAGCAGAACACTAACGCCCGCACAAGAAAACTATACCATTACAGAGAAAGAATTACTAGCCGTAGTTTTTACTTTTGATAAATTTAGACAATATCTAATACTGTCTAAAGTTATTGTTTACACTGACCATTAGCTCTCAGATATCTTTTAAACAAACCTGATGCAAAACCTAAACTCATACAATGGATTTTACTCTTATAAGAATTCGACTTAGAAATACAAGATAAGAAGGAAGCCGAGAATCTTGCAGCAGATCACCTTTCTAGACTTGAAAATCCACACATCAAAGAGCTTGACGAAGGTGAAATAAATGATTCGTTTCTCGGGAACAACTCTTTTCTATAACACATTCTGAGGTACCATGGTTTGCAAATATTGCAAATTATTTAGCAGCTAACGTTCTACCAAGAAAACAGACACATCACCAAAATAAGTGATTCTTTGCTGATGTGAAAAATTATTTTTGGGAAGATCCCTTTCTTTTCCGCATATGTGCAGATCAGGTAATTCGAAGATGTGTTACAAAGATAGAAGCAAACAAAATCTTGGACCATTTCCATTCAGGACCATCGGGAGGACACTACAGTGGAATTAAGACAGCACACAAAATACTCGAATCAGGTTTTTATTGGCCTACTCTATTTAAAGATGCCAACAGGTATGTTACCTCGTGTGATAGATGCCAAAGAACAGGTAATATTTTTAAACGTGATGAAATGCCTCAAACATGTTATCCTGTGAATTATTTGATGTATGGGGTATTGATTTTATGGGACCATTCCCTAGTTCCTTTGGAAATAAGTACATCCTAGTGGCAGTTGATTACATGTCAAAATGGGTAGAAGCAGAGGCTTTACCTACCAATGATGCTAGGGTAGTAGTTAAATTTATCAAGAAACTGTTTTCTCGATTCGAGACACCTAAAGCTATCATTAGTGATAGGGGTACTCATTTTTGTAATACTCAATTTGAAAAAGTGCTAAAGAAATATTGAGTATATCACAGGATAGCTACCCCATATCACCCTCAAACCAATGGGCAAGTTGAAGTAGCAAACCGAGAACTTAAGTGCATCCTAGAAAAAATGGTTGAATTAAATAGAAAAGATTGGACATTAAAAGTAGATAATGCTTTATGGGCCTATAGAACAACATTTAAAACACCTTTAGGGACATCACCATACAATTTAGTATACGGGAAAAGTTGTCATCTACCATTTGAGTTAGAACACAAAGCTTTTTGGGCCATAAAGTTTTTAAATTTTGATCTTAGAACTGCAGGAAAGAAAAGAATGATGCAGATGAACGAGCTAGATGAATGGAGATCGGAGGCCTATGAGAACTCGAAATTATACAAAGAGGCAACAAAGAGACGCCACGACTCTCGCCTAAAGAAGTCGAAACAGTTCGAAGTAGGAGACTTGGTCCTACTGTATAACTCAAGGCTTAAATTATTTCCTAGGAAGCTAAAATCAAGATGGTCTGGCCCATTCATGATTAAAACAATTTTTCCATACAGCACAATTGAGGTAACTCACCCCACTAAGGGCACATTCAAGGTAAATGGTCATCGACTCAAAATTTATAATGGTGCAGATTTTGGAGGTATGAGAGAGGAGCTTCTACTCCATGAACCTCCTTTTAGAATATAAAACAGGAAAGTCTAGCTTAAGACTTTAAACAAGTGCTTCTCGGGAGGCAACCCGAGCACTAACCTCCCTAAACATTTTATTTTTAGTATTCATCATCTAACTTAATTAAGTACAGAATTAAGACCACACGGCCTTACACATGGGCGAGCCTATTGCAGTGCGAAAGCTAGAGGGTAAAACCATGGGTGGGCCAATAGCCGTGTACGACAAAGAGGAAATTATTTTCCCAACACGGCCTATGATAAGGGACCTCGCCCATGCCATCCACCCATGTGAGGTTACTGACTTATTGAGCACGGGATACAAACGGCCGTGTCCCCAACCGTGTGAGGTTAATAACTTATTGAGCACGGTTGAGACACGCCCGTGCCAGATGATCGTGTGGAGATTCTGACTTAATACACACGGAGGTCCAATAACCCAAGGCCATGCCAAGAACCCTGAACGTGGTTATTTTTAAAAATCGCAAAAAGCATGGGCTTCACACAAGCGTGCCAACTACCCGTGACCCCACCCTTATTTAAGAAACTTTAACCGTTCTTCCCCCAAAATTTAACCCTAAAAAAATTTTCAGCCTCCTTCTTCACCATTCCGGCCACACCCACGCCCTTAATCCATAAAAAGACCTCTCAACCTTCTCATTTATTCAAGAAAATCGTACAAAACCATCCGCACGCCCTCACCACCGCCATGATGCAGCAGACCACGCCCTCCCATAGCCGTGTACCTACAGAAATCCCCACAAACCACTGTGCTTTGCCCCGTGGTCAAACGATTTTCACCACCACAACCCCTGGTTACGCTCATTACTTCAATTTCTCAACTTATAGCTTGATAAATTTGCTGCTACTTTGTTATATTTTTATTTTAGCTTAGTATTAGGAAGGATTATATTTAGGAATTTTCCTCAAGAACTTATGAATAATCAAATTTAGGCATGATTGGTTGCTATTTATTGATCGCTGGATTACATGTTCCTACATTTTATAACTAAGACAATTCATTGTTTAATATAATCTCTGCAATTTTCTGATGATTCTAACTCTTCAAATTTTATCTAGTATAGAATATTTTGGCTATATTATTATTGAGACTTTAAAAAAAAAGGAACTTGCTTTATATTTAATTACAAATTTCAGGTATAATGTCATCATCCCAAGGAAAGATATCAACTGCCCCGAGCTCAAAAAAGCAAAAAGGACCCGACTCATCGTCTGCTAGTGCCTCTTCCGAGTTATGACACCCATTTATTCGATTCTCTCAAGTAACTCTGGAAGATCGATACAAAGCAATAAGGGATAGACCACTCAGCACCGATAGGTTCATCGATTGGGACGCGCTAGAACAAGTCGGAATCACAACCGACATTCGATCTCTTATATTAATAGATCCGTGGGAGCAATTCTTCTCTATCACAAAGCCGATGTATTTAGAGCTCACACTCAAGTTTTGCACCATGCTTACTTTGCAAATAGTGATGACAAACTACGATGATCCAGGCACCATCCAATTTCGGTTAGGGGGCACGGTACGTCGACTAAGTGTAACACTCCAAACCCGGCCCAAATGCTACCACCAGATCTGGTATGTCACTTAAGGGATTTTACAAAAACATGTTGCATTTTGGAAAATAATTACTAGGTTTAAACCTTTTTTCTCGAAAGCTTAAGAATTCATTAAAGTGTAAAATATTAAGTTATAAATTATCATGGTGGATTTTAAATAAAAACTGAAATTTTGTACATGTCTTAACTTAATTGGAAACATAAAACTTAAAAGCCCAACATAAAATCCAAAACAAAAATAATAGTCTAGTGGCCCGTAGCCTTATTACAACCATTTTTAATAATCCGCAAAATATAAAAATGACAAACTAAAGTCTTTTAGCTGAATCCAATTGCTCTTTTGCATGGCCACCTTGCATTCCTCTCCAGCCCGGTCCGATGCACTAGATGTCACCTGAAATTGTTAAATTAAAAGGGTGAGTCGCGAGACTCAGTGTGCAACCCTCGTGCACCATTAGATTTGGGCTTTAGCCCCATAAAACATAATAATCAAAATTGATATACAAAACAAAAATAATATGCAAAGCCTAACCCATATCTTAGGTGTCCATCCGCTACACGCCCCCGTGCCAACCGTTCACACCATTGGGGATTTCTACAATCAACCCACACCGCTACATGCCTTGATGGTAGTCATGCTGCTCATCATCAGATCATGGCCGTAGCCACTACAACAGATCACGGTAAGGAACCGCTACAACAGATCATGGCAATAGCCGCTACAACATATAACTTCCTCCTTTCTTCAAACCCAACCCGTGCAATCACATAAAATCAATATACTTATATCATTTAATCAGATATTCACTAACCTGGTGATTTGCTTATACCCTCTTTGGGTTTCTGTCATTATGCCGGGATTTTGGCAAACATATAAGACTTATAAACAAATATTAATCAAACAGATCCAGATGGTGTGGAGGATTACACACTTGATATCGTGAAATCCAATATTCTTAGTCGATGTCCTTACTATCCGGATCTCTTATCCTCAATCTATAGCCTTGGAATCCCAAAAATAACATGACTCAAAGGTTACTGAACCTTGACTTTGAAGATCTAGGCGTTGGACTCCTTTTTAGATCCCAAAATACCGAAAAATAAGAAAAACCTTTGATTAGTCACTTGATTAGCTATTCGGCTAGAGACTTTGAAAAGCCGGAGAAATATTGGAAACTCAAAATTGACACATACCTATTGATTTCTTCAAAATTTTGGCATAGGTAGATACCCCAGAATGATTTCGGCACACATATGGAAGACTAGATCTCATGTTTTCGCTTTTAGACAATCTAAGCAAGGTGTTTGACTTTGAAGAAAGTAAGCAAAAGTAAGGGATGCTTAGAGGTTTTTAAAAGGGTTTGAATGAGATGAGAAAATAATTTGTCGAGGTTCGCCAACCAAGAGAAGAAAAGAAAAGAGAGGAGAATATCATAGGAATTTCGACAAAGCAAAGAGAAAGATGAGAGAACTAGCTAGGAATTTCGGCATACATACCTTAAGCCAAAATCGAATGCCTTTTTCTTTTCAAATTCTTAATAATTTCGGCTAACATTAAACACTTAAAGATGCCTCCAATCTTTGATCTATTATCTCTTCAAAAAT
>CP106726.1:85033977-85050682 GCA_025506655.1 Gossypium rotundifolium
CAAGGCTCTGGACCTTCACGGATCGTCATCACACTACTAAAATCATTTTGGTACCCTTTTTAAAATGTATATAGCTTAATATGGCATGTATAGGCTAGATAAGTATATGTGATTATAAGATGATTCTAGCCATATGTTTTGGTTAGTCTTGAGTTGATAAAATGCTTGAATGAATGAGTTATATGAAGCATATATTTTGGCATGCTTTGATGCATATAGAATGGTTAAGTTTTGGTTAAGTAAATGGATGATATATGCTTGAAATGATGCAGGATTTAGTTTGTAAGTTAGTATGAATGGAATTGGTATTGAATGTATAGATGGGTGAGCAATTTGGTATGTTTTGGTTGCCATATATGCATATTATGATTTGGTATGTATTGCTTGTAGGTGAGACCCAGAATGGGCGGCATGTTGGTCTTGCAAGTGACCTATTGTGTCACACGGCCATGGCACACGGGCGTGCCTAGTAACCATGTGGTAAAAGTCATTAGCTAGCATTAAGAGTACACGGTCATGGCACGGGCGTGCCTACAGGTCATGTGAGAAATGGCAGTATATGACCTGAAAGGACACGGCTTTAGCCACGGGCGTGCTTGGTAGCCGTGTTGGTTTTGGCAGTATATAGCCATGGGGAAGACACACGGGTGTGTCAAGTAGCCATGGGAGAAACACGGTCTACTCCCACGGGCGTGTATCCCTTGTATTTAGAAAAGTTTTCATTCTTCCATGAAACTTTGTATGTGTTTCGAATTAATCCCGACTCGATTAATAAGCATGTCTAAGGTCTCGATGACCTACTTAAGGGACACTATGATTGATATTGATGAATGGCTAAATGATAATTCCGTAAATGTTTCTGATCTATCAGGGAATGCTTCTAATCCTAACCCGACGACGGACTTGGGACAGGGGTGTTACATTTGGTTGGTATCAGAGCTATAATTTAGTCGATTCTCAGACTAACGAAGTGTGTCAGAGTCTAGTTATACATGCCCTAATATTTGAAATGCGATAGTGTGATGAATCCTGACGTATGAATGTGATTTTCGTATAGCAATGGATCCCGAAAGAGCCGTAGCTGATGACATAGAAAGTAATGTGCTCGCCTGCCAGAAAGGATGAGCTTCGATTCAAGACTAGCACGAAGCGGTCAGAGGAGAAGCTAAGCAAGCTTTCTTCCAGATGATGAGTAAGTGGTTCACTCAAGTCATGAAAAATAACCCGAATGTTTCGCAACCCCCACCCCCGGTTAATCCTCCTCAGATTACGGTTGTGCCACCGATTATGTATCCAGATCTGTTGAACAAGCCTCCAATTGATAAGATTCGTAAGTATGGGTTTGAAGAATTTCAAGCTATTAATGATGATAATATCAAGAAAGTCGATTCTGAAGCTCGTAATGAAAGAAAAAGATCGATAAGTAATTTCTCTTAACCTTTGACGAAGAAATATAGATATGCAAGTAATAGATTAAATGTTTCAATCGGACATACGAGTAGAGATCGTGTGAGACCAAATGTTGGTCTGGGAACTCAAGCTCAAATTGAATCAAATGATGGAAGTACAAAAAGCAACAAACCTGGGTGTAGACAGTGTGGAAGACGACATGTGGGAAAATGTTGGGGCAAGTACAACAATAGAGTTTGTTATAAATTTGGATACGAAATCACTTCATTCGAGATTGCCCAACGATGGCGAGTGTTGAAATGTCAGATCTGAGCGACTCAAGTATAAGCGTTATAATAAAAGATATTCGTGGAATTGTAGATTGAATAATCAAGCTTGCTTCAGATGTGGATTCTTAGATCATTATATTCAACACTGCCTAGTGTCTATTGAACAAGAGACTACTCAGGATCCGAGATTAGATAACGCCCTAGTGAGAAATTGATCTTCTCGAAATACAAGAAATGTCAGTAATAGTCAGAGGCCTGCAAGGGATACTGTTGCAAAATCTGAATTTAGAGAGCCATCTAGAACGTATACTACTCGAGCTTGTGAGGAAACCTCATATTTATATATTATTATGGGTACGTTTACTGTTTATGATATTTCTATGATTGCATTGATAGACCCTAGTTCTACGCATTTTTATATATGTATGAAATTAGTATTCAGCGAGACCTTTCCTGTAGAGTCTACTGAGTTTACTATAAAAGTATCGAACCCTTAGGTAAAACTGTTTTAGTTGACAAAGCATGAAAGAACTATCCGTTAATGTTTCGAGATACCTGTTTTCCTGCTGATCTAATGCTTTTGCCATTTGATGAGTTTGCCATTATTTTGGGTATGGATGGGTTGTTTTTGCATGATGCTATTGTGAATTGAAAAAGAAAGAAAATTGATTTGAGGTGCCGAATGATGAGATTGTACGAGTTGAGTTTAATGATTTGAATGGAATGCCTACTATGATATCTGTTTTGAAAACTCACAGTTATGTGAAAAAGGGTTACGAGGCATATTTTACTTATGTGATTGATTTGAAAGTATATGAAAAGAAAGTTGAATTGGTGCTAGTAGCCTGTGAGTTCTCTGATGTTTTCCCTGAATAATTACCAGGATTGCCTTCGATTTGTGAAGTTGAATTTGGTATAGATCTGTTGCCTGGTACAACCCCTATTTTGATAGATTCGTATTGATTGACAGCAATGAAATTGAAAGAGTTAAAGTCACTGTTACAAGAATTAACCAACAGAGGGTTCGCAAGACCGAGTTTTTCACCTTGGGTTGCTAGATTTGGTTGATGATAGTTCAGTGTTAGTTGAATTGAAATGCAAAACTATTGTTTTTACAGTAGATATGTGATGCTCAGAAAGTTGATAATGAAGTGTTAGTGAAACGAGTTCGGTGTGATTCAAATTCTAATTCCGAGCTTTGAGTTGTTGATGATTGATTGAGATTTCAAGATTGTGTCTGTGTTCCGAGAAATCCTGAGTTAATTCAGTTGATTATGAACGAAGTATATAATAGTCGTTTAATTGTTCATCCGTGTAGTAGAAATATGTATCATGATCTAAAACGACACTATTGGTGGTCTGGTATGAAACAGGATATTTTTTACTTTATTTCAAAATGATTAGTTGTCAACAATTGAAAGCTGAACATCAAGTTTCGTCTGGTTTGTTATAGCCAAATTCTGATTTTCGAATGGAAATGGGATAGAGTGACAATGGATTTTGTTTCTGGTTTGCCTCAGACTCCGAGAAAAAAAGATGTGATTTGGGTCGTGGTTGACCGATTGACAAAATTTGCTTATTTTATTTCGGTAAGATCTGATTATTCACTTGACAGATTAGCCGAGCTTTATATTTCTAAGATTGTGAGATTACACGGAGTGCCACTATCCATTGTGTCAGATAGATATCCGAGATTCGCATCGCAAATTTTGGAAGAAAATTGCAAGAAGCTTTGGGCACGAAATTATATTTTGGTACAGCTTTTCATCCGCAAACGGATGGTCAAGTCGAGCAAATTATTCATATTCTTGAAGACATGCTAAGATACTGTATACTTGAGTTTAATGGTACGTGGGAACAGTACCTGCCATTGATTGAATTTGCATACAATAATAATTTTCAGTCAAGCATCAAAATGGCACCTTATGAAGTTTGTATGGACGTAAATGTCGTACACCTCTGTATTGGACCGAACTTAGTAAAAAAATAAGCTACATGGTGTTGATTTTATAAAAGATTCAGAACAGAAAGTGAAATTGATCTGAGATTATTTTGAAGCAGCATCTGACCATCAGAAGTCTTATTCAAACTTGAAACGAAAGAATATAGAATTTGAAATCGGCGACAAAGTATTTCTGGAAGTGTCTCCTTGGAAAAAAGTGCTTTGATTCAGACGTAAAGGCAAGCTAAGTCCGAGGTTCATCGGACCGTATGAGATTATTGAACATGTCAGACCGGTTGCATATAGATTAAGGTTGCCTTTTGAACTAGAAAGGATGCATAATATGTTTCATGTATCAAAGCTCCGTAGATATCGATCTGATCCGTCACATGTGAGTGTCCCATCTGAGATTTAAATATGATCTGATATGACATACGAAGAGGAACCTATCATATCTTAGCTCATGATGTGATAGGATTGAGAAACAAGAAAATTTCGTTAGTAAAAGTAATGCGAAATCGACACGGCATAGAAGAGGCTACGTGGGAGTCTGAAAACTCAATGAGATAGCAATATTCCAATCTATTTAACGGTAAGATTTTAGGGGATGAAAATCCATAAGGGGGAGAATTGTAATAGTCCAGTTTATACCCTAGTTGGAACAGTGGTTTCGGGACCACGAATCCAAGTCTGAATATTATTTTAATATTATTTTTTGTGCCGTTGATATGTGACTAAGCACGTGCTAAATTTTCACAAACTAATTTGACCGTTTGTGTGTTTAATTTGACAAAAGGATGAAATTGCATTAAATGTGAAAGTTGCTTGCATTTGCTAAGTATCAATGTGTTGTGGCTTTATAAAAGTGAGGGCCTTATGTGGCAATTTGGCCAAAATCATAAAAAGTGGACGGCAACATGTATTTTTATATATATCAAGCTTTTATATGATTAATTTATAAGTTATATTAACATTATTTTAATATTATAAGTTATATAATGAAATAATGGCATGAATAAAGCCATTTTAGTCCATTTTACGTAAAAAGAAAGAAAGAAAAGAAAAAACCATATTAGGTTTTTGCTATCAAGCCAAAATTAAGGTATGATTTGGTTTTGGTTTTGATAATTTCTACGCTTTTGTAATTGTTGCTTCTTCTACTATCAAGCCCATGTCTCAATTTTGTGAATTTATGATGTTTGTGAGTTATGTCATTGATGATATGTTGAGCTTTGTGATGTTTTATGATGTTAAATTGAAGATTTGAACTAGATGAACATACTTTGTTCTTGAGATTTTGGTGAAATTGGTTAATTAGGGCTAAACTGAGAAAATAGTAATTGAGAGGACTAAATTGATAAATTGATGAAAAGTATGGGCTTGTATGAAGTATATATATATATATATATATATTTGGCTAAGCTTGGTTGTGAATTGATTTTGTGAATTTGATGTTTTGAGAATAATTGACTAAATTGATAAATTGTGTAAGTATGAGGATAATTTGTAAATTTCCCTAAATATGTCTTTTTGGATTGAATTGAATGAATTAGTGAATAAAAGGGTTAATTCTGGATATGTTTAGATTAAGAACCGAGGAAAAAGGACATAGATTGCGGGAAAGTGAAAGTAAACGAATAGTCGTTTCCCATTCCGATAGATCAAATCCTAGGTAAGTCATTATGCAAATAAATGTATTTGTTTTTGGAGTATATATGCCTGTGTGATTATTGATCACGTTGAATGTTTACAAGATGATGTGTGCATAAATTTTAAGTTAAGATCGATATCTGTTTACGTGTAAGACCTTGTCGGGACAAATGCATCGATATTCAAATACGAGTAAGACTCGCCCTCGACAAAGGCATCGATATTTGAATACAAGTAAGACCCTGTCTAGGACATTGGTATCAATATCTGAATACGAGTAAGACCCTGTCTAGGACAGTGGCATCGATATCTCGATACGAAAGACCTCGTCTGGGATAGTGGCATCGATATCGAATACGAGTAAGACCGCTCGACAGTGGCATCGATATCGAATACGAGTAAGACCGTCTGGGACAAAGTGGCATCGACATCCGATAAGACCACATCTATGACATTAACATCGTACAATTATTCTGAGTTTTCGAGTATCATATTAGATTCTAAATTGTTCAATGAGCAAATCTGATCTATGAACAATTACGTGAACGTATATTTATTTTAGATATGTTAGGCATGTACAATAAAGGTGTATAAAAGGTAAGTACCTAAATGACTTTGAATTAAAGAAAAGTATGATTGAATATGAGCACTAGAATAAGTTGCAAGAGTGTTTAAGAAGGAGTTGTATATAAAAACATATGATTCTGGTATTGATGAATGTGGCAATTCGGTCCAAGTATATGAACCAAAACAATATGTGATAGTTGTTAAGTAAATGTTATGTGTCAATGTACTTTATGCATATATGCATTTATGCTAGGTTTATTTGTATTATGACTTACTAAGCTTTTGGAAAGCTTACTCATGCGTGTTTTCTATTTTATAGGTCGTCAAAGCTATGAAGGCTCGGGACCGTCACGGATCGTCATCACACTACTAAAATAATTTTGGTACCCTTTTTAAAATGTATATAGCTAATTATGGCATTTATAGGCTAGATAAGTGTATGTGATTATAAGATGATTCTAGCCATATGTTTGGGTTAGTCTTGAGTTGATAAAATGCTTGAATGAATGAGTTATATGAAGCATATATTTTGGTATGCTTTGATGCATATGAAATGGTTATGTTTTGGTTTAGTAAATGGATTATATATGCTTGAAATGATGTAGGATCTAGTTTGTAAGTTAGTATGAATAGAATTGATATTGAATGTATAGATGAAGTGAGAAATTTGGTATGTTTTGGTTGCCATATATGCATATTATTATTTGGTATGTATTGCTTATAGGTGAGACCGAAAATGGGTGGCATGTTGGTCTTGCAAGTGACCTATTGTGTCACACGACCATGCCACACCAAGTGTTTAGTAAACTGTGGGGTAAAAGTCAGAGCTAGCATTAAGAGTACATTGGCCATGGCACTGGGGTGTTTACTGTGTCGTGTGAGAAATGGCAAGATATGACCTTAAAGGACATTGCCTTAGCACACGGGCGTGCTTGGTAGCCGTATTGGTTTTGGCAGTATATAGCCACAGGAAAGACACACGGGTGTGTCAAGTAACCGTGGGAGAAGCACGGCCTACTCCCACGGGCGTGTATCCCCTGTATTTAGAAAAGTTTTCATTCTTCCATGAAACTTTGTATGTGTTTTGAATTAGTTCTGACCCGGTTAATAAGAATGTCTAAGGTTTCGATGACCTACTTAAGGGACACTATGATTGATATTGATAAATGGCTATATGATAATTTCGTAAATGTTTTCGATTTGTCAGCTAACACTTCTAACCCTAATTTGGCGACAGACTCGGGACAGGGGTGTTACATTTGGTTGGTATCAGAGCTACGGTTTAGTCGATTCTCGGACTAACGTAGTGTGTCAAAGTCTAGCTATACATGCCATAATATTTGAAATGTGATAGTATGATGAATCTCGACGATAAATGTGATTTTCAGATAGCAATGGATCCCGAAAGGGTCAGAGTAATTTACATAGAAAGTAATGTACCAACTCCTCAAGAAAGGATGAGCTTTCGATTCAAGACCACCACGAGCGGTCAGTGGGAGAAGCTAGCAAGCTTTCTTCAGATGATGAGTGAGTGGTTCACTCAATTCATGAAAAATAACCCGACTGCTTTAACCCCAACCCCCGCTTAATCCTCCTCGACTACGGTTAGCTAGCATCGTTATGTATCCAAATCTTTTGAACAACCCTCCGGTTGATAAGATTCGTAAGTATGGGGTTGAAGAATTTTGAGCTATTAATGATGATAATATCGAGAAAGTAAATTCTAAAGCTCATAATGAAAGAAAAAGATCGATAAGTAATTTCTCTCAACCTTTGATGAAGAAATATAGAGATGCAAGCAATAGATTAAATGTTTCAATCGAACATACGAGTAGAGATCGTGTGAGACCACATGTTAGTCTGGGAACTCAAGCTCAAATTGAATCAAATGATGGAAGTAAAAAAGGAAACAAACCTGAGTGTAGGCAGTGTGGAAGACGACATGTGGGAAAATGCTGGGGCAAGTACAACAATAGAGTTTGTTATAAATGTGCATCACGAAATCACTTCATTCGAGATTGCCCAACAATGGTGAGTGTTTAAAATGTCAGATCCGAGCGACTCAAGTGTAAGCGTTATAATAAAAGACATTTGGGGAATTGTAGATTGAATAATCAAGCTTGCTTCAGATGTGGATCGTTAGATCATTATATTCTAGACCGCCAGAGTCTATTGAACAAGAGACCGCCAGATCCGAGATTAGATAATGCCTAGAGAGAAATCGATCTTCCAAATACGAGAAATGTCAAGAATAGTCGAGGCCTACAAGGGATACTATTGCAAAATCAATTTAGAGAGCCATCTAGAACGATACTACTCGAGCTTGTGAGGAAACCTCATATTCAGATATTATTACGGCTATGTTTACTCTTTATGATATTTCTATGATTGCATTGATAGACCCTGGTTCTACGCATTTGTATATAATATGAAATTAGTATTTAGTGAGACCTTGCCTGTAGAGTTTACTGAGTTTACTATAAAAGTATCAAACCCTTAGGTAAAAGTGTTTTGGTTGACAAAGCATGAAAGAACTGTCAGTTAATGTTTCAAGATACCTGTTTTCCTACTGATCTGATGCTTCTGCCATTTGATGAGTTTGACATTATTTTGGGTATGGATGGGTTGTTTTTCCATGATGCTGTTGTGAACTGAAAAAGAAAGACAACTGATTTGAGGTGGCCGAATGATGAGATTGTACGAGTTGAGTTTAATGATTTGAATGGAATGCCTACTATGATATCTATTTTGAAAACTCAAAGTTATGTGAAAAAGGGTTACGAGGCATATTTTACTTATGTGAATGATTTTAAAGTATATGAAAAGAAAGTTGAGTTTGTGCCAGTAGCCTGTGAGTTCTCTGATGTTTTCCCTGAATAATTGCCAAGATTGCCTTCGACTTGTGAAGTTGAATTTCGTATAGATCTGTTGCCTAGTACGACCCCTATTTCGATAGATTCGTATAGATTGACACCAATGGAATTGAAAGAGTTAAAGTCACTGTTACAAGAATTAACCAACAGAGGGTTCGCAAGACCGAGTTTTTCACCTTGTGTTGTTAGATTTGGTTGATGATAGTTCAGTTTTAGTTGAATTGAAATGCAAAACTATTGTTTTTGTAGCAGATATGTGATGCTCAGAAAGTTAATAATGAAGTGTTAGTGAAACGAGTTCGGTGTGATTCAAATTCTAATTCTGAGCTTTGAGTTGTTGATGATTGATTAAGATTTCGAGATTGTGTCTGTGTTTCGAGAAATCCTGTGTTAATTCAGTTGATTATGAAGGAAGTATATAATAGTCGTTTAACTGTTCATCCGTGTAGTAGAAATATGTATCATGATCCAAACGACACTATTGGTGGTCCGTATGAAACAGATATTTTGACTTTATTTCAAATGATTAGTTGTCAACAATTGAAAGTCAACATCAAGTTTCACTCGGTTTGTTATAGCCAAATTCTAATTTTCGAATGGAAATGGGATAGAGTGACAATGGATTTTGTTTCTGGTTTGCCTCAGACTCCGAGAAAAAAAGATGTGATTTGGGTCGTGGTTGACCGATTGACGAAATCTGCTTATTTATTCCGGTAAGATCTGATTATTCACTTGATAGATTAGTCGAGCTTTATATTTCTGAGATTGTGAGATTACATGGAGTGCCACTATCCATTGTGTCACATAGAGATCCGAGATTCACATCCTGAATTTTGGAAGAAAATTGCAAGAAGCTTTGGGCACGAAATTACATTTTGGTACAGCTTTTCATCCGCAAATGGATGGTCAGTCCGAGCGAATTATTCAGATTCTCGAAGACATGCTAAGATACTATAGACTTGAGTTTAATGGTACGTGGGAACAGTACCTACCATTGATTGAATTTGCATACTAAAATAATTTTCAGTCAAGCATCAAAATGACACCTTATGAAGTTTGTACGAACATAAATGTCGTACACTTCTGTATTGGACCGAACTTAGTAAAAAAATAAGCTACATGGGGTTGATTTGATAAAAGATTCAAAATCGAAAGTGAAATTGATCCGAGATTTTTTAAAGCAAAGATTCGACCGCCAAAAGTCTTAAGGCATTTGAAATGAAAGAATATAGAATTTGAAATCGGTGACAAAGTATTCCTGAAAGTGTCTCCGTGGAAGAAAGTGCTTTGATTCAGACGTAAAGGCAAGTTAAGTCTGAGGTTTATCGGACCGTATGAGATTATTAAACATGTCAGACCGGCTGCATATAGATTAAGGTTGCCCTTTGACCTAGAAAGGATCCATAATATGTTTCATGTCTCAAAGCTCCGTAGATATCGATCTGATCCGTCACATGTGAGTGTCCCATCTGAGATTTAAATCTGATCTAATATGACATACGGAGAAGAACCTATCTGTATCTTAGCTCATGATATGATAGAATTGTGAAACAAGGAAATTCCGTTAGTAAAAGTAATGCGGAATCGGCACGACATATAAGAGGCTACGTGGGTGCCTGAAAACTCAATGAGATAGCAATATTCGAATCTGTTTAACAAGAAGATTTTCGTGGATGAAAATCCCTAAGGGGAGAATTGTAATAGTCCAGTTTATACTCTAGTCGTAATAGTGGTTTCGTGACCACGAATTTGAGTCTAATATTATTTTAATATTATTTTTGTGTTGCTGATATGTGACTAAGCACGCTAAATTTCTCGCAAACTAATTTGACCGCTTCGTGTTTAATTTGACAAAAGGATGAAATTGCATTAAATGTGAAAGGTGCTTACTATTTGTTAAGTATCAATGTGTTGTGGCTTTGTAAAAGTGAGGGCCTTATGTGGCAATTTGGCCAAAATCATAAAAAGTGGATGGTAACATGTATTTTTATATATATCAAGCTTTTATATGATTAGTTTATAAGTTATAATAACATTATTTTAATATTATAAGTTATATAATGAAATAATGGAATGAATAAAGCCATTTTTAGTCCATTTTGCCGAAAAAAATAGAAAGAAAAGAAGAAAACCATCTTAGGTTTCGGTTGCTATCAAGCCAAAATTAAGGTATGATTTGGTTTTGGTTTTTGATAATTTCTAGTTTTTGTAATTGTTGCTTCTTCTACTATCAAGCCCATGTCTCAATTTTGTGAATTTATGATGTTTGTGAGTTATGTCATTGATGATATGTTGAGCTTTGTGATGTTTTATGATGTTAAATGGAAGATTGGGCTAGATGAACATACTTTGTTCTTGAGATTTTGGTGAAATTGGTTAATTAGGGCTAAACTGAGAAAATAGAAATTGAGAGGACTAAATTACAAAATTGATGAAAAGTATGGGCTTATATGAAGTATATATATTCGAATAAGCTTGGTTGTGAATTGATTTTCTAAATTTGATGTTTTGAGAATAATAGACTAAATTAATAAATTGTGTAAGTATGAGGGCTAATTTGTAAATTGCCCTAAATATGTGTTTTTGGATTGAATTGAATGAATTAGTGAATAAAAGGGTTAATTCTGGATATGTTTAGATCAAGAACTGTGGAAAACGGACTTAGATCGCTAGAAAGCGAAAGGAAACGAGTAGCCGTTTCCTATTTTGATAGATTGAATCTGAGGTAAGTCATTATGCAAATAAATGTATTTGTTTTTTGGAGTATGTATGTCTATGTGATTATTGATAACGTTGAATGTTTACAAGATGATGTGTGCATCAATTTTAAGTTAAGATCGATATCTGTTTGCATGTAAGACCCTGTCTGGGACAGTGGCATTGATATCTAAATACGAGTAAGACCCCGTCTGGGACAGGGCATCGATATCCAATACGAGTAAGACCTCGTATGGGACACGGCATCGATATTTGAATACGAGTAAGACCTCGTCGGGACAAAGGCATCGATATCTCGAATACGAGTAAGACCTCGTCGGGATAGTGGCATCGATATCTCAATACGAGTAAGACCCTATCCGGGACAAGGGCATCGATATCTCGAATATTTAGTAAGACCCGTCTGGGACAAAGGCATCGACATTCGATAAGACCACGCCTAGGACGCTGACATTGTAAAATTATTCTAAGTTTTCGGTATCATATTAGATTCGAATCGCTCAATGAGCAAACCAGATATGAACAATTACATGAATGTATATTTATACTAGATATGTTAGGTATGTACAATAAAGATGTGTAAAAGGTAAGTACCTATATGACTTTGAATTAAAGAAAAGTATGATTGAATATGAGCACTAGAATAAGATGCAAGAGTGTTTAAGAAGGAGTTGTATATATAAACATATGATTCTGGTATGGATGAATGTGGCAATTGGGTCCAAGTATATGAACCAAAACAATATGTGATAGTTGCTAAGTAAATGTTACGTGTCAATGTACATTATGCATATATGCCTTTATGCTAGGTTTATTTGTATTATGACTTACTAAGCTTTTGGAAAGCTTACTATGCGTGTTTTCTATTTTATAGGTCGTCAAAGCTATCAAGGCTCTGGACCGCCACGGATCGCCATCACACTACTAAAATAATTTTGGTTCCCTTTTAAAATATATATAGCTAATTATGGCATGTATAGGCTAGATAAGTGTATGTGATTATTAGATGATTCTAGCCATATGTTTTGGTTAGTCTTGAGTTGATAAAATGCTTGAAGGAATGTGTTATATGAAGCATATATTTTGGTATGCTTTGATGCATATGAAATGGTTAAGTTTTGTTAAGTAAATGGATGATATATGCTTGAAATGATGTAGGATTTAGTTTGTGTTAGTGTGAATGGAATTGGTATTGAATGTATAGATGAAGTGAGAAATTTGGTATGTTTTGTTGCCATATATGCATATTATGATTTGGTATGTATTGCTTGTAGGTGAGACCCAAAATGGGTGGCATGTTGGTCTTGCAAGTAACCATTTTGTCACACGGCCATGGCACACGAGCGCGTTTAGTAAACCGTGAGGTAAAAGTCAAGAGCTAGCATTAAGAGTACACGATCATGACACGGGCCTGCCTACAGGTCGTGTGAGAAATGGCAATATATGACCTTAAGGGACACAGCCTTAGCACACGGGCGTGCTTGGTAGCCGTGTTGGTTTTGGCAGTATATAACCACGGGGAAGACACACAGGTGTGTCAAGTAGCCGTGGGAGAAGCACGACCTACTCCTACAGGCGTGTATCCCCTATATTTAGAAAAGTTTTCATTCTTCCATGAAACATTGTATGTGTTTCGAATTAGCCCGACCTGGTTAATAAACATGTCTAAGGTCTCGATGACCTACTTAAGGGACACTATGATTGATATTGATGAATGGCTATATGATAATTCCGTAACTATTTTTGATCTATCAGGTAACGCTTCTAACCCTAATCCGGCGACAGACTCAGGACAGGGGTGTTACACTTGATTGGTATCAGAGCTACGATTTAGTCGATTCTCGAACTAACATAGTGTGTCAGAGTCTAGCTATACATGCCCTAATATTTGAAATGTGATAGTGTGATGAATCCTCGACGATAATTGTGATTTTCAGATAGCAATGGATCCCGAAAGAGCCAGAATGATTTACATAAAGAGTAATGTACCGCTCCCGCAAAGGATGAGCTTTCGATTCAAGACCGACTACGAAGCGATCGTGGGAGAAGCTAGCAAGCTTTTCCAGATGATGAGTGAGTTGTTCACTCAATTCATGAAAAATAACTTGATCTGCTTTAGCAACCCCGCCTCTGTTAATCCTCCTTAGACTACGGTTGTGTCATCGGTTATGTATCCAATCTGCTGAACAAACATCCTGGTTGATAAGATTCATAAGTATGGGGTTGAAGAATTTTGAGCTATTAATTATGATAATATCGAGAAAGTCGATTCTGAAGCTCGTAATGAAAGAATATGATCAATAAGTAATTTCTCTCAACTCTTTGACTAAGAAATATAGAGATGCAAGCAATAGATTAAATGTTTCAATCAGACATACGAGTAGAGATCGTGTGAGACCAAATGTTGGTCTGAGAACTCAATCTCAAATTGAATCAAATGATGGAAGTACTAAAAGCAACAAACCTGAGCGTAGAAGGTGTGGAAGACGACATGTGGGAAAATGTTGGGGCAAGTACAACAATAGAGTTTGTTATAAATGTGGATTATGAAATCACTTCATTCGAGATTGCCCAACGATTGCGAGTGTTAAAAATGTCAGATCCGAGTGACTCAATTGTAAGCGTTATAATAAAAAACATTTGGGGAATTGTAGATTGAATAATCAAGCTTGCTTCAGATGTGGATCATTAGATCATTATATTTGAGACTGCCTAGAGTCTATTGAACAAGAGACTACTCAGGATCCGAGATTAGATAACGCTCTAGAGAGAAATCGATCTTCCTGAAATACAAGAAATTGCAGCAATAGTCAGAGGCCTACAAGGGATACTGTTGCCAAATCTGAATTTAGAGAGACATCTAGAACGTATACTACTCGAGCTCGTGAGGAAACCTCATATTTAGATATTATTACAGGTACGTTTACTCTTTATGATATTTCTATGATTACATTGATAGACCCTGGTTCTATGCATTTGTATATATGTATGAAATTAGTATTCAGCCAGACCTTGCCTGTAGAGTCTACTGAGTTTACTATAAAAGTATCGAACCCTTAGGTAAAAGTGTTTTGGTTGACAAAGCATGAAAGAACCGCCCATTAATGTTTCGAGATACCGCTTTCCGCCGATCCGATGCTTTTGCCATTTGATGAGTTTGATATTATTTTGGGTATGGATGGGTTGTTTATGCATGATGCTGTTGCGAACTGTGAAAGAAAGACAATTGATTTGATATGCCCGAATGATGAGATTGTACGAGTTGAGTTTCATGATTTGAATGGAATGCCTGCTGTGATATCTATTTTGAAAACTGAAAGTTATGTGAAAAAGGGTTACGAGGCATATTTTATTATGTGATTGATTTGAAAGTATATGAAAAAAAAAGTTGAATTGGTGCCAGGAGCCTATGAGTTCTTTGATGTTTTCCCTGAATAATTGTTGGGATTGCCTTCGATTTGTGAAGTTGAATTTGGTATAGATCTGTTGCCCGGTACGAACCCTATTTCGATAGATTCGTATAGATTGACACCAAAGGAAATGAAAGAGTTAAAGTCATTGTTACAAGAATTAACCTACAGAGGGTTCGCAAGACCGATTTTTTCACCTTGGGTTGTTAGATTTGGTTGATGATAGTTCAGTGTTAGTTGAATTGAAATGCAAAATTGTTGTTTTTATAGCGGATATGTGATGCTTAGAAAGTTGATAATGAAGTGTTAGTGAAACGAGTTCGGTGTGATTCAAATTCTAATTCTAAGCTTTGAGTTGTTGATGATTTATTGAGATTTTGAGATTGTGTCTGTGTTCTGAGAAATCTCGAGTTAATTCAGCTTGATTATGAACGAAGTATATAATAGTCGCTTAACTGCTCATCCGTAGTACAAATATGTATCATGATCTCAAACGACACTATTGGTGGTCCGTATGAAACAGACATTTTGACTTTATTTCAAATGATTAGTTGTCAACAATTGAAAGTGAACATCAAGTTCGTCTCGTTTGTTATAGACAAATTTCGATTTCCGAATGGAAATGGGATAGAGTGGCTATGGATTTTGTTTCTGGTTTGCCTCGCACTCGAGAAAGAAAGATGTGATTTGGGTCGTGGTTGACCGATTGACGAAATCTGCTCATTTTATTCCGTAAGATCTGATTATTCACTTGATGATTAGTCGAGCTTTTATTTCTGAGATTGTGAGATTGCACGGAGTGCCACTATCCATTGTGTCAGATAGAGATCTGAGATTCACATCACGAATTTTGGAAGAAAATTGCAAGAAGCTTTGGGCACGAAATTACATTTTGGTACAGCTTTTCATCCAGAAATGGATGGTCAATCCGAGCGACTTATGCAGATTCTCGAAGACATGCTAAGATAATGTAGACTTGAGTTTAATGGTATGTGGGAACAAGACTCGCCATTGATTGAATTTGCATACAATAATAATTTTCACCAAGCATCAAAGTGACACCTTATGAAGTTTGTACGGACGTAAATGTCGTACACCTATGTATTGGACCGATCTTAGTAAAAAAAATAAGCTGCATGGGGTTGATTTCATAAAAGATTCAGAACAGAAAGTGAAATTGATCTGAGATTGTTTTAAAGCAAAGATTCGACCGCCAAGTCTTATGCATTTGAAACGAAAGAATATAGAATTTGAAATTAGCAACAAAGTATTTCTGAAAGTGTCATCGTGGAAGAAAGTGCTTTGATTTGAATGTAAACGCAAGTTAAGTCCGAGGTTCATCTGACCGTATGAGATTATTGAACGGTTTGACGGTTGTATATAGATTAAGGTTGCCCTTTGAACTAGAAAAGATCCATTATATGTTTCATGTCTCAAAGTCTCCGTAGATATCGATCTCGATCGTCAAATGTAAATGTCCCATCCGATATTTAAATCTAATCTGATATGACATACGAAGAGGAACCGATCCGTATCTTAGCTCATGATGTGATAGAATTGAGAAACAAGAAAATTCCGTTAGTAAAAGTAATATGGAATAGACCGACATAGAAGAGGCTACGGGAGTCTCAAAACTCAACAGATAGCAATATTTAATTTGGTGACAAAATCCCTAAGGGGAGAATTGTAATAGTCCAGTTTATACCCTAGTCGTAATAAAGGGTTTCGAGACCACTAATTCGAAGTCCAATATTATTTTAATATTATTTTCTATGTCGTTGATATGTGACTAAGCACGCATAAATTTTCGCAAACTAATTTGACCGCTTGTGTGTTTAATTTGACAAAAGGATGAATTTGCATTAA
>CP106726.1:85050782-85117814 GCA_025506655.1 Gossypium rotundifolium
TGATGAAATAATGCATGAACATATTAATCAAACATACAACACATATATACAGCAATAACCACAATTTTATCGGCATTTAACTCTGAGCTAATTATCGACATACCCGCTAAGGGTATCCATCTCATTATTGCCACTGCACAAATCATCACACTTATAACACATACAATATTTTATACATACTCGGGAAGTTGCGTAATAATCACACACCTGATAACCCGAAGGCCTTTGCTTTACTTCCCACTTGTCGAAATCCCTATACAACCCAAGTCAGATTCGGCTTCTACATTAAGTTTATGAAAATGGCCTTTGGCCGATCACTATTCCCTTACCTACAGTAGTCGATCCCAAGAGAATCCTTAACGCTCCCTTACGTTGGCTATGCACAAAAGAAATACAAGATTAAGGGCCTCTTAAGGTTCGGCCATCCCTAAAACCAAAGCCAACCATTCGATTTTGGCACACCAATACAATAAATAAATAAAAAAATATGAAATCGATTGCTAAAGAGGACAAACACTTACCACTAAACACGATTGAAAAGATTAAGAGAGAGTAGTCGACGACACCATCCTTAGAGATTCGGCTTTAATAGGTCGACAGAGAAGAAGAAAGACTCCGAAAAAAGTGATGGCACAAATGAACAAAGAAAAGAAGAAGAAGAGAAAACTGAGTGTGGAGAGTTGTGGCTTGGTGTTTCGGCTTTAAGGATTTGTGAAAAGAAGAGAGAATGAGGAACTATAGGGTTCTGGCTATAGAGAGTTATGGAGAGAACAGAAAAGAAGAAAAGAAAAGAGGTTGGGAAGGAGAAATAGATTCGGTTTAGAAGAAGTAAAGATGTCACAAAAGGAATAAGAGACAAATGAGTTCTTTGGAAGAGAAAATCGCAAAAGGGTGCCTAACACTATACTAACAAATTCGGCCTCTCCTCTATCTTGACCGAAAATGCCATCACCAAGAGCCCCACCGCCGCCAACTCTCACCCCTTAGAGTCCCACATTCACCCACTGCTTCTCTCTCCCTTATCCCTTGTTTCCTCCTACTTAGTGAATCTTCAAGTCACGACCTAATCTACACCTCTTCCAACTAGAGTCCAAATGCCCCACCATTGCTCCTCCTCCTTGCTGCAAAAATAAAAACTTCAAACGTTTTCCTTACTGCTCGAACCTAGATCCTTCATACCTCCTGAGGCATCACTCCCCCAAGCTCTAAGTGGCGCCTCCCTTGCCACCTTACTGCTTCCTTTCTTGTGTCATGTTCCACACATAATTTCTTTTAAAACCTAGCTCCCTTAGTTTCCCATTTCCTCAGGTTAAAACAAAAATTTCTTATGACTTCTACCCAAGTCCAAGGTTTCCCCAAAACCCCCAAACACTTCCAAACATCATACAGAGCACATAAATACATAGATACACATTAAAATATGAACAACCCCCGAATCTCGGATATTATAGTTCTACCCCCTTAAAAATAATTTTGGCCTCGAAATTACCTGATCAAAATAAGTGAGGGTATTACTATCGCATTGCTTCCTCTGGCTCCCACGAAGCTTCCACCGATCCATGGTTACGCCATAACACCTTAACTAAAGGAACTGATTTCCTACGCATGACTTTCACATCCCGTTCCAAAATTTGAATTGGTTCTTCCTCGTAGGACAAGTCTGGTCTCAACTCCACTTCTTCAACTGGAACCATGTGAGATGGATCCGATCGGTAACGACGTAGCATCAAGACATGGAATACATCGTGCAACTGCTTTAACTCTGAAGGCAATTCCAATTGATATGCCACTGGTCCAACCCGCTTCAAAATTCGATAAGGCCCTATAAACCTGGGACTCAGCTTTCCCTTGTGACCAAATCTCATTACCTTCTTCCACGGCGAAACCTTTAAAAACACATAGTCACCTACTGCAAACTCCATCTCTTTTCTCTTAAGATCTGTGTATGACTTTTGCCTATCCTTCAACCGTGCCCGAATTACCTTAACCTTTTCTTTGGATTCTGCTACAATCTCCGAACCCAACACCTGTCGTTCCCCCAATTTTGTCCAACATGAAGGTGTGCGACACTTTCGTCCATACAACGCTTCATACGGTGCCATCCGAATACTCGCTTGATAGCTGTTATTATATGCAAATTCTGCTAAAGGCAAAAACTCCTCCCAGCTTCCTCTGAAATCTATCACACATCCCCTCAACATACCCTCTAATACTTGGATTACTCGCTCAGTTTGGCCGTTCGACTGTGGATGAAATGCCGTACTGAAGTCTAACCTAGTGCCTAATGCCTGATGTAGTGCCTTCCAAAACTGAGACGTAAACCTCGGGTCCCTATCCAAGATAATCGACACCGACACTCCATGCAGTCTCACAATTTTCGCCACATACAGCTTCACCAACTTCTGCAAAGAATAATCAACCGCACTGGGATGAAATGTGTAGACTTTATCAACCAATCTACTACCACCCATATCGAGTCTTTCTTAGTAGGCGTAAGGGGAAGCCCACTAACGAAGTCCATGGTGATTCTCTCCCACTTCCATTGCGGAATCTTTGTCGGTTGAAGTAACCCCGAAGGTACTTGGTGTTCAGCCTTGACTTGCTGACACGTTAAGCACTTCCCTACAAACTCTGTAACTTCCCGCTTAAGACCAAGCCACCAAAATTGATCCCGTAGATCTCTGTATAACTTGCTTCCTCCAGGATGCATAGCATAAGGGCTACCATGCGATTCCTGAAGAATCCTCTGCCTAAGCTCTTCATCCTTCGGCATACAGGCCTTACCCTTGAAACACAACACTCCATCACTGTTCACACCATAACTTTCCAATTCCCCACCCTGCACTTGTCGTAGCTTAACACTTAGATCATCGTCGACCAACTGTCTTTCTTTCACCTGACTCAACCATGTCGGCTTTACTTGTAACTCTGCTAGCAAACTTCCTTCGTCATACAAGCTAAGATGTGCAAACATCGCCCTCAGATCTGACACTACTTTCTGGCTTAGGGCATCTGCCACCACATTCGCCTTTGCCCGGTGATACTCTATAGAACAATCATAATCTTTCAACAACTCCACCCACCTTCATTGCCCTCGATTCAGTCCTTGTGGTCAATAGATACTTAAGACTCTTGTGGTCCGTATAGATCACTGACTTTTTTCCATATAAGTAGTGCCTCCACTCCTTTAGCACAAAAACCACAGCAGCCAACTCCAGGTCATGCGTCGGGTAATTAACCTCGTGAGGCCTTAAATGCTGAGACGCATAGGCAACAACCTTCCCTTCTTGCATCAGAATGCATCCCAATCCCGTGTGAGAAGCATCACAATACACCACAAAGTCCTTTCACGCCTCAGTCAATTAAAATCGAGCTTCAATCAAACCTTCTTCAATCTTTCAAAACTTCCCTGCGGCTTGTCCGTCCACACGAAAGGTACCTCTTTTCTCAACAATTTCATCAAAGGTGCTTTGCTATAGATGAGAACCCTTCTACAAATCTCCAGTAGTAGCCTCGCTAATCCAAAGAAATGCGAACCTCGCCATCGACCTAGGTGGTTTCCAATCTAACACCGCCTCAATCTTCCTAGGATCTACCCTTATCCCTTCCGCAGACACCACATGACCCAAAAAGTAACCTCCTCACCTGAATTCACAGCTCTTTGAATTTAGCATACGCCTTCTTTTCCTTAACACTTGCAACACCACCCGAGATGCTCATCATGTTCCTCCTCGGACTTGGAATACACCAGATGTCGCCTATGAACACAACGACTAATCGATCTAGGTAGGGTTGGAAAACCCGATTCATCATATCCATGAACGTGGTATGCGTTCATCAACCCGAACGGCATCACTAGGAATTCATAATGCTCAGACGAGTCCAAAAGCTATTTTATGGATATCCGCGTCCTTCACCTTGAGTTGGTGGTATCCCGACCTTAGATCTATTTTTAAAATACCGCAATTTCTTTAAGTCGATCAAACAAGTCGCTCATCCTCGGCGTGGTACTTATTTTTGATCCTCACTTATTCAATTGCCGATAGTCTATGCACATCCGCATAGACCCGTCCTTCTTCTTCATGAATAAGACCGGTGCTCCCCATGGAGACAAACTGGGTCGGATAAAACCATAAAACCACGATCAAGCAACTCCTAGATTTGAGCCTTGAGCTCAACCAACTCCTTTGGTGCCATTCTGTACGGAGCAATAGATACTAGCGCTGTACCTGGCAACAAATCAATCTCAAATTCCACCTCGCGATCTAGAGGCAACCACGGCAGTTCCTCCGGAAAAACATCCCCAAACTCTTTCACTATCCTGACCTCACCTATCGCTGCTCCCTTAGCTTCCAAGGTACTAACAAGCATCAGAAAAGCCACACATCCTTTCCTCACCATCTTCTCTGCCTTAAGAGCCGACACTACATTCGATAAATAATTTCTCCGTTCTCCTATCACCACAATCTCTTTGTCATTGAAAGTTTTCAACGACATGCGCTTAGCAACACAGTCTAGATTCGCATGGTACCTCACCAGCCAGTCCATGCCTAATATTAGGTCAAACTCCCCGAATGGGAGTTTCATTAAATCAGCCGAAAACTTCACTCCCTGAATCTCTAAAGGCACTTTCTTAAAGAGTTTGTCTACCATTGCTGATTGCCCTAAAGGACTAAGTACAGTCATCTTCCTAGGTACAATCTCAAAGTTTACATTCAGAGTTCCAGATACTTCACTAGCAATATAAGAATGAGTTGACCCGGTGTCTATTAAAGCAATAAAGGGTAATCCAGCAATAAGGAACGTACTAGTGATTACATCTGGCACATCCCCCTCCTCGCGACGCCTGTCTGCATAAACCAAACCTGGCTATCTCGCACCTGAACCCCTAGCACCTCTGCCTGGTGCTCCACGACCTCGGCCGAAACCATTCCCTCCATGGCTAGAACCATGACCCCTCGTCGCCGACCACCTCCCCTTACCGCACATATCCACGCCCACTGCTTGAGCTCTTTCCATCTCCTGAGGACAATTCCTAACCAAATGAGCCTTGGACCCACACTGAAAACATTCCTTACTCTCTCCTCAAAGACTCTCTCTCATGAGCTCTCCCACATTTAGCACATAGACGACTTTGATTCCCTAAGAATCGGATGCTGGTGCTAATGTAATTCTCAACCCTTGGTATTTTCTCAAAACCCCAGATGATGCCGACTACCCAAAACTCCTCTTATTTTGGTTTCTATCTCTATCCCTTACGTCTCTCACCCTCTTGACCTCCTCACTATTCAAGCATTCTCTACTAGAACAAAGAAGTCCTCTCTCTCTGCAGAGCAATCAAGACTTTCATGACTCATCTTTCATCCATCTTCAATTGACACACCTCTCATAATCAGTAGCCACAATGCCCCGAGCATACCGGCTCAATCGTAGAAATTTTGCCTCGTACTCAGCTACCAACTTGCCACCTTGCACTAAATTGAGGAATGCCTTCCTATCTGCGTCCACATAACTAGCTCCTACATACTTTCCCTCAAATTTAATCTTAAAATAACCCCAGTCCACTCGGTCCGTAGGGGTACCTTCCCTGACTGTGAGCCACCATTGGTAAGCCTCGTCCCAGAGCAACGAAACAACACCCTTTAGCTTTTCCTCAGCAGTGAAATCCAAATCGTCCATAATCCTTTTGATCGCTCTAACCAAGATTCGCCACATTCATAGCTACTCCCGATACTCCTTTAAAAACCTCAGCTCCATTCGCTCTAAGTCTCTCAGATACTGAATTTCGATCCCTATTTCCCATACTCGCTCCAGCCACTCGCTTTAAAACTCGTAGCATAGCCTGTGATACTGCATCATCTCCTCCTGTCTGCTCTTGAAATTCTGCCTCTACAGTCAGTGGCGGTGCTTCATTTTGGAACCCGACTGCACCTAACTGGTTTCGACACAGTCATTCTGCCTCTACCACACCCTCGCACATTACGACCACGTCCCTTAAAACTCATGTCTACTATCGCGACTTAATCTGATTTAAGAGATTTTATGCATTAGTCTTTTGTTCCACTGATTATCCGCGAACAATTTTATGTAAAGAAGTTTTAGTAGTAGTTCTTTCGATCAACCAAAGTTTTCAGCTCAAGTTTACTGTTCTAATTCAGAGAGGCACATTCATTCATCAACAACATCCACTACACTAATTTGGGCATTTTGTCCTTTCCCAACCCAGGGTATTTTCGTAATTCATCCTATAGGGGTATTTTGGTAATTTTCCAAATCAAGGTATCCTGATATTTAGCAAAATAGGGGTTTTTGGGTATTTTTGCAAAATGGAATATTTTGATAAAAGTTGAGGGTAATATGACGCTTTGTATCTGAGGTATTTTAGTAATTTTACAAATCAGATATCTTGGTCATTTTCAAATCTTAAGGTAGTTGTTACAAAACAAAGTAGCTAGTCTCTCTCGGGTTTTAATTATCGGTTAAGTCGGTGAATAAGTCCTCTTGGTTAGGGTGAATCTGTCACTACGCACTAGGTAGGATTCAAGTGAAAAGGAGGTGAGTCACTAGGATCGCTTAAATACCAAGCTCTCACCAATCCAATCCTAGACATGCGCACAATCTGCTGCACACCCTAACTCGACAACTTACTCACGGTGTTTGTATGATTATACTTAAGTCTTATGTATTTTTGTGTTGGAGTAGGCTAATCCTAGGTTCAATAACTCTAATCTACTAATCTACAATCCCATAATGTCCATAAAGTTTCACATACCAATCACTTGAAGAGTTAGGGGTACTTACAGTGGACTTGGTAGGACTATTTGAGTGCCATGTTCACAAAACCCTTTTTCCTGAAAATTTTCCTTTGACCCACTAAAACACAAAACGAAAACGTTTATGGGCTTCAAACATCCATAGGTCGAGTGTAAAAACCTGGCTCTGATACCAATTTGTAACACCCCAAACCCAAATTTCAAAACACTACTATTGAATTCGAACGCCATTGGAAAACCTTAGGTTGAAATCGGCTAAGTGATTATAAAACTTACTTGTAACAGTGTTAGGGTCGGCATGAAAACAAGTGCTAAACTAAATCCTTAATGATTAGGTTTTAAAACAGGATTCAATTTCTTAGAGAAACGTTTCATTTGAGAAACAATTTGAAGTTCAATGTTAGTTGAAAATGGGTCCTTTTGAAATCATTAAAAGAATCCGAGTAATTACGAGAATCTCAATTAGAAAACCTTAGTTAAATTTTTTTTTTAAATCATCAAATGTCATTATGTGAAATCGTTTGCAATTACTAATTCATGTCTAGTCTAGCATAAACCATAATGAAAACCCAAAATAGTTAAATGGCCATATTACAATAAAATAACCCAATTAAATCGAAATTAAAAGTATATGTTTCTAAATATAAAAATCGTGTCTGCATGGCCATCTCGAATCCCATCCAAGCCCGGTCCAAACATCACGAATCACCTGTATTGTTTGGTAAAATTTAGGTGAGTCAACAGACTCGATGTATAATTAGTCCACGATTTCCACGTATGGGCTTGGCCCAAAACCACATCAATCCACATAATGCATAATAATGCAAATGTACCCAACCCACCTAGGGTCCATCCTCTACACACCCCGTATCCAACCACCACACACCGGGGATTACTAAATCGACCCTCCAACCTCTACACACCAATTCGAAAATCATGCCATCCACCAAGTGGTCGAGCCATCGGTCCACGTGATCAAGTCACAATATAATCCACAACGTGACCGTAGTCAATGTCAATCCACAATGAGGCACATAACCATCACCAACCACGATATGGCACAAAGCCGATACCAACCATGATGAGGCACTGACCCGATCATCAGTCCATGTGAGGCTCGTAGCCATCACTAAACCACGTACATAAATGTACACCCTGTCCTTCTTTCATATATACAAATCCCTCCCAACACTTATGCAACATACGATAGTGATGTGATGAAATAATGTATGAACATATTAATCAAACATACAACACATATATATAGCAATAACCACAATTTTATCGGCATTTAACTCTGACCTGATTATCGACATACCCGCTAAGGGTATCCATCTCATTATTGCCACTGCACTAATCATCACACTTATAACACATACAATATTTTATACATACTAGGGAAGTTGCGTAATAATCACACACCTGATAACCCGAAGGCCTTTGCTTTACTTCCCACTTATCGAAATCCCTCTACAACCCAAGTCAGATTCGACTTCTACATTAAGTTTATGAAAATGGCCTTTGGCCGATCACTATTCCCTTACCTAGAGTAGTCGATCCCAAGAGAATCCTTAACGCTCCCTTACGCTGGCTATGCATAAAAGAAATACAAGATTAAGGGCCTCTTAAGGTTCGGCCATCCCTAAAACCAAAGCCAACTATTCAGTTTTGGCACATCAATAAAATAAATAAATAAAAAAATATGAAATCGATTGCTAAAGAGGACAAACACTTACCACCAAACACGATTGAAAAGATTAAGAGAGAGTAGTCGACGGCACCACCCTTAGAGATTTGACTTTAACATGTCGACAGAGAAGAAGAAAGACTCTGAAAAAAGTGATGGCACAAATGAACAAAGAAAAGAAGAAGAAGAGAAAATCGAGTGTAGAGAGTTGTGGCTTGGTGTTTCAACTTTAAAGATTTGTGAAAAAGAAGAGAGAATGAGGAACTATAGGGTTCGGCTATAGAGAGTTATGGAGAGAACAGAAAATAAGAAAAAGAAAAGAGGTTGGGAAGGAGAAATAGATTCGGTTTAGAGAAGAAGTAAAGATGTCACAAAAGGAATAAGAGACAAATGAGTTCTTTGGAAGAGAAAAATAGTAAAAAGGGTGCCTAACACTATACTAACAAATTCGGCCTCTCCCCCTATCTTGACCGAAAATGCCATCACTAAGAGCCCCACTGTCGGCCAACTCTCAGCCCTTAGAGTCCCACATTCGGCCACTGCTTCTCTCTCTCCCTTATCCCTTGTTTCCCTCCTACTTAGCTGAATCTTCAAGCTGTCAGACCTAATCTACACCTCTTCCAACCAGAGTCCAAATGCCGCCCACCACTGCTCCTCCTTGCTGCAAAAATAAAAAATCCAAACGCTTTCCTTGCTACTCGAACCTAGGTCCTTCATACCTCCTGAGGCGTCACTCTCCTATGCTCTAAGTGGCGCCTCCCTTGCCCACATCTTCGCTTCCTTTCTTGTGTCATGTTCCACACATAATTTCTTTTAAAACCTAGCTCCCTAGTTTCCCTTTCCTCAAAGTTAAAACAAAATTTCCTATGACTTCTACCCAAGCCCAAGGTTTCCCAAAACCCCAAACACTTCCAAACATCATACTGAGATCACATAAACACACACATACACATTAAAATATGCACAACCCCCGAATCTCGGATATTACAGTTCTACCCCCTTAAAAATAATTTCAGCCTCGAAATTACCTGATCAAAATAAGTGAGGGTATTGCTGCCGCATTGCTTCCTCTGGCTCTCACGAAGCTTCCTCCGATCCATGGTTATGCCATAACACCTTAACTAAAGGAACTGATTTCCTACGCATGACTTTCACATCCCGTTCTAAAATTTGAATTGGTTCTTCCTCGTAGGACAAGTCTAGTCTCAACTCCACTTCTTCAACTGGAACCACGTGAGATGGATCCGATCGGTAACAACGTAGCATCGAGACATGGAATACATCGTGCAATTGCTTTAACTCCGAAGGCAATTCCAATTGATATGCCACTGGTCCAACCCGCTTCAAAACTTGATAAGGCCTTATAAACCTGGGACTCAGCTTTCCCTTGCGACCAAATCTTATTACCTTCTTCCACGGTGAAACCTTTAAAAACACATAGTCACCTAATGCAAACTCTATCTCTTTTCTCTTAAGATCTGCGTATGACTTTTGCCTATCAGATGCATCCTTCAACCGTGCTCGAATTACCTTAACCTTTTCTTCAGATTCTGCTACAATCTCCGGACCCAACACTTGTCGTTCCCCCAATTCTGTCCAACATGAAGGTGTGCGACACTTCCATCCATACAACGCTTCATACGGTGCCATCCGAATACTCGCTTGATAGCTGTTATTATATGCAAATTTCGCTAAAGGCAAAAACTCCTCCCAGCTGTTATTATATGAGGGTTGCACACTGAGTCTCGCGACTCAACCTATTATTTAATATTTTCAGGTAGCACCTAGTGCATCGGACGAGCTAGAGAGGAGCGCAAGGTGGCCATGCAAGAGAGTATCTGATCCAGTAGAGTTTTATTTTTAATATTTTTGATTAAGGATTTTAAGTCTCAATATAATAAGGCCATGGGCCACTAGACTTATATTTATTTTGGGTTTTATGTTGGGTTTTTTTTATTCTTAGGCATTTAAATTTTATGTTTAAATTAAGCTGAGACATGTGGTAAATTTCGGTTTTACTTAAAAAAATAACAAGGCATTTTATAACTTCATATCTTATATAACTTAATAAATTATTAAGTTTTCGGTATAAATGTTTAAACCTGATGATTGGTTTCCAAAGTGCCACAAGTTTTATAAAATCTCCTTAGTGACATACTAGATCCAGTCGTGGTGTTTGGGCGGGGTTTGGGGTGTTACAAATTGGTATCAGAGCCTGGTTCAAAACTCGGCTTTGGGGTTTTTAGGCTCAAAACATTTTCTAAAGGTGGGCTTTTGAAACTTGCATGTTGTTTTTTTTGAAATGATAACAGGTTTGTTAGCTCGGCATGGCACCTGCGTCTCCGGCCCAAGTCTGCCAGGTAAGTATTCTAAACCCACTTTGTGATATATATGCATGTGGGCTTGATGGGATTTAAAGGACGTAGATTATTTTAATTAGAACTTGATGGACTTTAGGCTTAGCTTATACAACTTCTTAAATTCCATAAGATTTAATTTATCCAAACAAATCCTGTGAACTAGTCACCGAGTTAGGGTGTGGCAACATGCATATGCATGTCTAGGATTGGATTCAAGGAGAGCTTGGTATTTAAGCAGTCCTAGTGACTCACCTCCTCTTCAAAATCCTACAGTGCGTGGTGACTGCTCACCCTAGCCATGAGGACTTGTTGACGGCCAAAATTTATAATTAAAACCCAAAAGGGACCAAACAATTTATTTTGTAAAATTACTAAAATAACCTCTTGTTTCAAAATTTTCCAAATTTCCCCTGATTTGTAAAATTACTGAAATACCCTCGATTTGTAAAATTATCGAAATACCCCCAGTTTGCAAAATTATCGAAATACCCTCAGATTGCAAAATTACGAAAATACCCTTATTTTGAAACATCACCAAGATACACTATTTTGAAAAAAATTACGAAAATACCCATGTAGGTAAAATTACGAAAATACCTCTGGGTAGTGAAACGACGAAAATACCCCTAGGTGGTGAACGTAAGTTTATAAGGCTATTTTTATGATTGATGTGTGCTGAATGTTGATTGAAGGTGAACTCTAGGACTAGGAAGTATCGACTTGAGAACTAAACCCGTAGATAGAATTTGAATTCAAAAGAACTACTATTGAAATGATTTTACATAAGATTGTTCGCGGTTAATAAGTGGGAAGAATTAATTATTCATAAAATTCTTAATCAGTTAAACGTCGATCGAAAGAATGAGTACAAGGGGACGAATACACTCCAGATACGAATAATGGTGCATACACTACTGTAGTATATTGAGTGTTTATTTTGGCTTTAGAATTAGAGTGCGCGGCGAAAGCATAGTGGTGAGACTTAGGTAGTATGATTTCTAGTTAGTTGGAAATTTCGAGGACGAAATTTCTTTAAGGAGGGTAGAACTGTAACATCCTAAATTTTTGGGCCTATGCGTTTAATGGGTGAATATGTGGAACGAGTTAATTTAAGCATTAGGGACCCAAATTTTAAGTTTTAAGGAGCCCAAATCTTCTAATTTAAGTTAGTTAAATTTGGCATTAGGGATTAGGGAAGTGGACGGCACAAGGCTATTTTTTTGGGAATTTTATTATATTTATTCTATGTGGATAATAAGCGAGATAAAGGCTATTATTTAGGATTTAGTCTTTAAGGATAATAAGCGAGATAAAGACTATTTTTGAGGAGATAATAGATTAAGATAAGGGAAAAGGGATAATAGCGATCATGTGTGGCAGTGTTGGCTGAAAATCAATCACTGCTAAAGGGAGGAATCGATTTTCTATATAAAGAGGGGGTGTGCCGAAATTTTGGAAGCCTTTCTTTTATTTTCTTTTCTCATCTTCTTCCTCTCAAAAGCCGAAAACCACCATTTTTTCACCCTTTCTTCCTCTCTAAAATTTCCTGGTTGGCCGAATCTTTTAACCTCTATTATTATTTTTCTTCTAATCTCTAAAAGTAGAAATCACATCTTTATTATTCTATTCTTCTCTTTAATATTCATTGGCCAAATCTCTCTTAGCCATCTCTTTAATTCTTAAATCTTCTAAAAATCGAAATTCATAGATCTCACCTCCTAAAGTTGTCGAATTTTCTTCAGTAAAGTCTGCTTGTGCCAAATCGAAAGAAAATAATAGAGGAGTCCAACGCTTAGATCTCTAAGTCAAAGATCAGTAAAACTCAAGTCGTGTTATTTTTGGGATTTCAAGGTAAGGAGATTGGTTTATTTATAAATATATGAAATCGAGTAGAACACTAACCATGGCCGAATATATGAGAGGCCCTATTTTTACATCTTTCCAGCTTTTTGAGCAAAGTTGTAGATCGGGATAACAAGGATATCGACTAAGAATATTAGATTTTGCGATATCAGGTGTGTAACTTTTCACACCATTAGATTGTCTGTTAATATGTGTTAATAAATATGCTTATATTCTGTTAAATGTCGAAATCCTGGCATAACGTTCGAAACCCGAGGAGGGTAAAAGCGAATCACCAGGTTAGTGATCTCTGTCATTCTTCAGTGAATGTTCCTGTTAAGATGACATGTCTTATAAGTATGCCGATTTCAGTGATTGCACGGGGTTGGTTTGATGAAAGGGGAAGCATTTTGTGTAGTGGCTTTTGCCATGATCTGTTATAGTGGCTTTTGCCATGATCTGTTGTAGTGGCTTTTGCCGTGATCATTGTAGTGGCTATTGCCATGATCTCGACGATGAGCAACATGACGACCATCGATGGTGTGTGCGATGGTGTGGGTTGATTGTAGAAATCCCCAATGGTGTGAATGGTCGATACGGTGGCGTGTAGTAGATGGAAACCTAGGATTTGGGTTGGGCTTGCATAATTATTGTTATATATATTAATCTATTATTCTGCTCGGGGTTAAGGCCCAAATCTAATGGTGCATGAGGGTTGCACACCGAGTCTCGACTCAACCTATTATTTAATATTTTCGGTAGCACCTAGTGCATCGGACGGCCGGAGAGGGCGCAAGGTGGCCATGCAAGAGAGTATCGATCCAAAGAATTTTATTTTTAATATTTTTGATTAAGGATTTTAAGTCTCAATATAATAAGGCCATGGCCCATTAGACTTATATTTATTTTGGGTTTTATGTTGGGTTTTTTTTATTCTTAGGCATTTAAATTTTATGTTTAAATTAAGCTGAGACATGTGGTAAATTTCGGTTTTACTTAAAAAAAACACCAAGGCATTTTATAACTTCATATCTTATATAACTTAATAAATTATTAAGTTTTCGGTATAAATGTTTAAACTCGATGATTGGTTTCAAAGTGCCACAAGTTTTATAAAATCTCCTTAGTGACATACCAGATCTGGTCTTGGTGTTTGGGCCGGGTTTGGGGTGTTACATGAGGCGTCCTCAACTGCTATGACCAACTTATCAATTGGAAGGAAAAGCTCATTTTCAAGGATCGGTTCAAGATTGGAGTATATAGAGACTGAGGCCAAGTTTTAATATATTTAGTTCCCCGATTTAATTTAATTCACTTAATTTTGTTCTGGCAATCTGAAATATGTTTTTATTTTATTTTATTTTATTTTATTTTATTTGTTTATTTTATTTTCTATCAATTAAATTCCCCTTGTACATTTTTGTACATTTATATTACAACAAAGACACTCAAGTCGAGGGCACGACAACCGTCTAGACTAAAAATCTGGTCACCAAAATAGGAAAATTATGAATCACAATCCCTGTGGGATCGACCCTACTACTCTATACTACTATTTAGTATTATTTTGTTGTAGGAATTTATATTTGGTGGTTTCAACGCCCATCAACTTAACCATCATTAATAAAAAATTAATGGATTATTCCATCATCAAGCACTAACTCATAATACAAAATGGTTTAATTCCTATTTTACACCTTTGGCTAATTGCAATTTAAGTCCCTAAATATTTTTCCAATTAAAAAACCTATAATAACTAGACTTTTACAATTTAATCCTTGTACTATAACTAAACAATTAATTCAACAAATTATCAAACCAAACTTTATAGGCTGTTGAGTGAAATATAAGAGGTGAAAGTTTTCCTCATTAAGCGTGAAGCTAATAGAGCGGCTGATTGGATTGTTAAGGCTTCTCGAAAGGGAATGTGCAACAATGGTTGGACTCAACAACCACCATCTTTTTTGGTGTTCATTCTGGAAAAGGACAAATCGCCTGCTCCCCCTTCGAATTGAGATTGAAGCTAGTTTTACAATGAGGTAGCTGTGGTTCTCTCGTACACTATGAGTGAAGTTTTTGCAAGATGTTGAATTCTTATGATAATTTTTTATGATATAATGAAAGTCTTGATGTTTTTATGGAAAAAAGAAGAAGCTAATTTGTAAGTAGAGAAATATCTCAATTCATTATAAAGTTAAAAATAAAATAAAACCAAAACTATGAGATGGAGACATATATAGGGAGAATATTTGATGTATCATTGGTATATAGATTTTATGTACCACCAGTTGATAATAAAATGATACATCATCATCGATGTAAAACATAAAGAAAAATGAAGGGTTTAAAATAAATATTAATTATATTATTAAATATAAATAAATGAAAAATATCAAATCCAAACTTGAAACCCAAGACTCAAAATCTGAAACTTAAAACCTGAAAGATAAATAAAATAATTATAACAAATATTTAATTATGTTTAAATATAAATAAAGTTAATTGTATTTATTTTCAAGTCTTTCAATATTTTTATTTTATACCAATAATAATGTATTATATTATCAATTGATGGTGCATAAGACCTATACATTGACAGCATGCTAAATGTTAACAAGCATATATTCAATTTGTAGTTGAGTAAGAAAATGAAATTAGGAGAAAGATCCCCATTTTGTCACCTTTTGCTTTTAGAATTATCAATTTTAAAGTGGAAACCTTAATCTTAGCTATTTTGGAGAGATAACTTCAATGTTGAAATTGTTGCTTTGTTTGTTTGTGTGCTTTTTATTTTGGTATAATAAGTTGATACTCTAATTAAAAAAAAGTTATTTTAACTTTTTATTTAATTTTTAATTTTTATTCTTTGAATTTATATTTTTATCAAATTACTTTAAAATGAATGGATATATATATATATATATATATATATATATATATATATATTGAACTTGGAAGGCAAATGCCTTTCTTGTTTTAGAGATAAATCATAAAGACAAAGTGCAACGATCCAACATACCGAAGGAGAAACATGAGACGAAGCTGAACACCAAAACCCGGAAAAACAAAAATCGTAACAATGCTTATGTTGGACACGGAAATTTATTTTAACAATTCTTAAATTTTTTGTTTAAAATATATAATTAAGATTAAAGGATATTTTGTAAATTTAAATTCATATGATGGAAAATTTTAATTTAGAGATGACTTTTATTATTATGTACTAATATAGAATACATCCGTCGAAATTTATTTATTTAATTATATATGTGGGTTTAGTTTTAGTACCTAACAATTAGGTAAACTATATATAAGGTCATTAAATTATTAGTAGATTTATTTAACAATTGATATAATAGCTTATTTGATCTTCTAATTTTACAAAAAAAGTTATTTTAATTTGTTATTTAATTTTTTATCCCTTTTATCTTTTGAACTTGTATTATTTCTCAAATCACTACATTTTTTGGGCTTTATCTACTTGTCCAAGCCCTCCCATATTTTGAGCAGGCTTTCGAGTTCAAATGAGTAATTCAACCCTTAGATAACTCCAAATTCATGCATATATAGTAAATTTTCTTTTTCATTTATAATATGAATGTAACTGTAAGGGTAAAATCAATGGGCTGGAAGGAGCCCCACCACCTCTAAAATAGAAAATTATAAAGATAGAGACTATTAAAATGATGAAATTATATTTTATAAGTGGATCATAAAATTATAAAGTTAGAGACTATCATAAAAATTATAATTTAATTTCGATCCCTTAAAAAAATTTCTGGCTTCACCCTTTGTAATTGTATCATAAATCTCGTATTTATTAAATATCTCACTTTAATAAATAAGTCTGAAATTGCGAGGATGCTAACAAACATATATTCCTCTATAATTGATCAGGCAGGTGAATATATGCTTTAAAAGATGGTGACAATTAGCATGTATATATACACACATGTATACATTCCAATTAGCCATGTAAAAGTTAAAATCAAACACATGATGATAACGATGAAGATGATTAAGAATGAAGGCTCTTGCATATTCTTTCTTATTTCTAAGAAAAAAAATGGAATTTAACAGGCATATATTCATTTAGTCCGGATATATAATTGGAAGGCAAATCCCTTATCTCACCTATTTTGGAATTATGAAGTTTAAAGTGGATGTCACCACAAAAGAGATTTCTAGATATATTAGGAATTAATATGAGATATTCTGAAAAAAAGAATAGAAAAATGAAATAATTTTATTTATTTTTTATACATGCATGGATGGATGAAATTAATTAAATTCCATTCACCGAAGCTGTCAATTTTTAAGTTTCGGAAATTAGTAGACTTGCGACGACTTTTTGGATGAGATCCAGGCATTTCTGGGTTGAGATGTCCTCAATGCGTTCGAAGATCTATCTCTTAACTTCGAAATGCACTTTAAATCACTCGATTTTTAGTTCAGAAGCTCAAGTTATGATCATTTTAGTGAAAACTATGCGAAAAGAATTTTTGGACGAGATTATGACAGGAATTACGAGTTTCGGGCTTTTAACTCGATTTTAAATCATATTAGGTTCAAGTTTTAGGATTAATTTTTATTATATATGAGTCAAATATTATATTTATCAGCTCTTATTATTTTATTATTTTGAATTTTGAATTAATAATTATTAAGTAGTTTAAGTTATTTAGGAGTTTGATGTCAATAGTAAAGTTTAGTTTAAAACTACTTCTTGTTTAGATTTATTAGAGTTCTAGTATACTTAAGAGTTTTATTAAGATCTATTTAGCTAGTCTATATGCCTTTGCATTGTACACAAACCAGACAATTGTTTTCATTAATAAAGTTTTCAACTATGAGAATTTGTTTTTGGTGCAAGATTTCTTTCTTATGATTTTTAGTAGTTTTCTTCTCGACTTTTTTTAAGGAGTCGTGGGAAGTCATTCTTCACCCTTCAATTTTCCAAGTATTATTTCTTGGACGGTTGATTAGAGCGATTAATTGAGTTTGTTGGGATTTATATTTTAAAGAGTTCAATTAGACATTTATTCTTCTATCCATCATATCCATCGGTTTATCATTTCATCTTCCACTTTGCTTTAATCTATCTTTTCACTATTTATTTATTATTTTGAAATATTTATCCTTTATTTTTTTCATTTTCTTATTTCCTTTGTTATTTTCTAAATTTGTTTGGTTTCTTCCTTTCAAGGCACATCCAAATCTTTTCTTTTTAAGTCAAACATCTTGAATTCGAACCTTCTTCCACTTCCTCCGCTTCAATCATTATCATTTTGTATCAATCATTATCATTTTGTATCGATTCGAGCGTTTTATGTGTTCTTTGTGTTCTTATAAGTGATTTCCAACAAGCAATCTCAAAATAGTTTTTTTTCATTTTACCCAAAAGTTTTCGGAAAAATAATTTTCAGTGGGTAAATACTTTCCAAACAATCTAAAATTTACATATTAATTCTTGGAAATCTCTTAGAATATAAAAAATATTTCCAACCAAAAAAGTTATCAAAGAAGTGCAAAACAAAAAATGAATAAAATAAAAATAAAAATATTTTCTGGGTTGAATTATGTGCCAAAATTTTCTAGGTCGATCTACATTATTTAAAGAGACTCCATTTTAAATTTCATGATTTTGGAAATCGGGAACACCTTGAACGAAAATATTCAAGTTGTTTTCTATTGTTTCAGGTTTTCGGTTGGGTAGTTTATTTTCTTTGATTCTAGCATTAGGGTTTCTTTTGTTTTAACTTTTCTTACTCTATTACAAATTCTAACACATTTTGGTTTCTTGTATTAATAGGTACAAAAAGAGTTGCCTCTTCTTTTTCCACACAACTTACTTCAGTTGGAGTCGATTTTTTCTTTGGCTTCATAGAGCCTTAGGTCGAATTTGTTAGAGAGTGGTCCTGCATCTTTTTTAATATTATTGAGTTTGATTACTCTTTAAAAGTTACAAGCGAGAAAATCTTAATTTATTTTCTTTGTCTCTTAGAGTTTTTATTTTATTTTATTGCGAGTGTATAATAGTGTGGTTTGCTTAATTTTTCTTTTCTTGAGTGTTGTGTTCTTTTCAAGCTTTCATAATGACTCACAATACTATGATTGGGAAGTTACAAAGGGGTTAAGATGTTCAAAATGCTCAAGATCATAAACGTGACACTATTCTAGACATAATCAGCAAAAATTTGGAATGTCTAAGTACTAAAATTGAGCATCAAAATTGTAATTGGGGAGATAAGGTTGATCAGCTTTATCTTCGTGTAAAAAATGCTCGATGTGTCTCTCGTGCAAATGATTGTGGGCAACTTTTTTTAGCTAAACCAAAGTTCAACATTCCACCATTCTAAAGAAAGTATGATCCTAAAGCATATTGTGAGTGGGAATAAAAAATTGAACTTATGTTTCGTTACTATAAATGTCGAGAAGAGGAAAAATTCTCATTGGCAACCCTTGGATTTTTAGATTATGCATTGATTTGGTGGATTCAACTTGGAATTAATCGTCAAAGAAATTAGGAAAGAGTAATTGAAGCAAGTGATGCGAAAGTGTTACGTTTCTTCACATTACTAAAAAGAGGTCAAAATGAAACTTCGACGCCTTGTTCAAGGTAATCGATCTATTGATGAGTACTTTAAGAAGATGGAGACGGTTATGCAATGAGCAAAAGTGTGAGAATATGAAGAGACTACTATGGTGCAGTTTGTAGATGACTGGAACATTTCGATAGGCAATGCTATTAATCTTCAAACCTACATTGATCTTGAGGAGGTGGTACAAAAGGCAGTTTAGATTGAGCAACAATTTCGACAATTCCATCCTCATTCATTTGGGGCACCATAATATTATAGAGGTATGAGTTCTAATTCTACTTTCAAGAATTCAAAACCTCTTTATGCTACTAATAAGTTACTGCCAAAATGTGATGAGACTAAGCCTTTTGAGTGGAAAAGTGGTGTTCCTACAAAACCTTCTTCTACATCTTCTAAGTAGCCCACTTCTACTGATTCTTCACCAAAAGAATAAAGAGTTCGTGAAATTGAATGTTTTAAGTGCAAAGGGCGTGGGTACTATAGTCGTGATTGTGCCAGCATGAGACTTTTGCTTATTAAAATAGATGATAGTGAGATTTTTTCTTTGAATTTATGGAATTAGATGATATACAAATGTTAGGTTCTCCCACTGAGATGTATTGCACTGAATTGATTATTCATAATACTTGTGAGGAGGATATAGGAAGTGAGGAAGAACCATGTGAAAAGATAGAGAGAAAAGAGGCTTTGAGTGATAGAAGTCTACTTAATGGTCCAAATTTGGTGAGTGAAAATTCATACGAGGTAAATTTGGAGTGTAATGCCCCAAAGATTTGAATGTTTAATTGTGGGTGTCGAAATCATTTTTTTTTAAAGTTTTATGAAAAATAGGGATCGACTTTGAAAAATGAAAACATGAGTCGCCACCGATCCTTTTTTTGCTTAGGTGTGATCAGATCACCTTATAAAATATTTTTTATTTAAAATATTATTTTAGCCTACGAAATTTAGGAAAACGGGTTCGGGAGGCGGTTACGTAAGAGGAAGGGTTAGCACCCTCGTAACGCCTAAAAAATTGGTACCTAATTGATTATTTAATGTCCAAATGTTGAAAAACTGAAAAGATCCTAAAACATGATTTCTTAAAAACTTGAACAATTTGAGTTAGAACTTGGGATTCCTTTGTTCCAAAAGAATACAAACATCACATCCATCACGTTAAGACATGATATTTTAAATCCTCATGACCAAAATCATCTCATGATTTACTAAATTTATTAAAAGGATATTTAGTTATTTAGTCGAACGGAAAATCGAAACCCAGCACGTTAGGGCACTATTTCCCGAATTTCTAAATACAAAACATTGCCATATTTAAGAAAAACCTTTGGATAAAATATGGTAATTTGCAAAATGTATTTTATTTTTAACAATGATCCAAGTAAAAATTTAGCAATAATACATCATAAAACATAAATACCAAAAGCAATTAATAAAATTACATGATATACTAACATTTCATACTACTATAAACAATTAAAAGGAAAACAACTTAACATAGTAAGTGATATGTGTAAGAAAAGGACTATGCTAAAGCAATAATAAGCAAATAAAAGAACATAAATAAACAAATACAATATATAAAATAAGCGTGACAATTAAAAAATCTATCCGAAGGATAAAAATTTAAGAAATGAATATGAAATTCTACAAATAAGATCAAATATAAAAGTAAATAAATGAATGATATATCTAAACACCGAATAAAATTATAACAAAAAGGAATAAAAATGACAATTTCTAAAGCGATTAATATATATAAACAATATATTTTAAATAAATCATATAAAACTTAGAATATATGGAAAAGAAATATAAAGGATAACTTATAATAATAATTTAATAATTTAATATATAAAATATAAACAATAATACGTGATAAAAACAATTTTAAGTAAATAATATATAACTTTAAATAAAATATATTTATAATACAATAATCTAATACATATATGGATAAAAACTTCATATTTAAACTAAACAATATAAACAATATATGTTATACAAGATACAAAATTTTATACAATACTAAGGATAAAACGATTTAAATGTTATATATAATATAATATAATATAATATAATAATGTATAATATATATAATATAATATAATCTTGTATAATATATATAATAAAAATGGAATATAATAACTAATGTGCAAATTTTAAAATAATATATAATGTATAGATAATATTGAACTTAACAAAATAACCTAATATAAATAATAAATAATATATAATAATAATATAATACATAAGTAATACTAAAATAATTAAAAATAAGAATGAAAATAAAAATAAAAAGAATTAAAAAAATCAATTGAACAAGGATTAAATCAAAAAATAAATGAAAATCAGAAGTAAAATTGTAAAAAAAGAAGGACGATGTTGGAACACGCGCCAAAATATAAGGACTTATTGGGCAATTATGCCCTATCTCCTAAACGGCGCCGTTCTGATATCAGCCTTTAAATAGCCCGAGGGAGCAAATTGAAACAGAAGCAAACTTTTAGGCCCGATTTGAAAAATAAAAGAAATATTTAAATTGGACGAAATCACAAAGAATAAAATTGCGGAGGGACTAAAGAGGTAAATTCCCCCTTTTATGAAAACAAGTGGATCCTTCCCGGGTTTCCGGTCAACGCGCGGATCTGGTCCTTTAAATGACGTCGTTTAATGCTTATTGGCTTAAGCAAAAACGGCGTCATTTCTATATTGCTATATAAGCCATTTTTTATATAAAAAAATCATTTGTATTAGTTTGTAAAAAAAAAAAACTTAAAAAATCCTCTGAAATCCTCTCTTCCTCGTTTGGGTTCCGGTCATCGGACCTACAGGCCACCGCCACACGCATTACCGTCGGTGCCACCAAATACGGCGGCCAGAGGTCAAAAACTTCGCTTCTTATATGCGAATCGAAAGGTTAACTCGTGCTTTTTATTATTAGTCGTACTCGCATAAAAATGTTTGCGTGAATCAAAAGAAAATATAAAAACTAAGCAATTAAAATAATCAAATCACCTTCATTCTTTTTTTTTGTGTAATAATCTCTGTGTATTTGCCTGTATTGTATTCTCTATATATATTCGCCTGTATTCGATTTTTACAAATTATATCAGGGTTTTTATAAACCCAAAAAATAAATACAATGTAACACCCCAAACCCTACCACAAGCCACGACCGGATCGGTATGTCATCAGGAAGAACGGTTGAAAATCTTTTTGACTTTAGAATAAAACATGTAAATTTGTTAACTTTTGAAAACCATGTCCATTTAAAATTATAAGTAAAACTTTGTTATTATAAAATGTCCAAATTAAAACTTTTATGTATATACTTTGAATAAATAGGTGGCTAAAAATAAAATCATCTTCACATAGTAATTTAACTAAATTAAGCCCATAATAAAATAATACCAAAATAATAACAAGGCCCTTAATTCAACCCAATATTTAAACAAAATACTTAATTTCAAAAATGCGTAAAATAATCAAAATCTCTTTTCAGATGGCCACCTCAGTATCCACTCCAACCCGGTCCAAGCTCATGAATCACACGAAATGGTTAAGAAAATTGGGTGAGTCCACAGGACTCGGTGCATAATCATTACACATGTTTCCACACGTATGGGCTTGACCCATATCCACACAAATCCATGCAACCGGTCATGCCAAATGTATCCCAAACCAACCTAAGTCCATCCATTACACCAACCTTAGCAAACTCCCCGCCCAAGGCCGTATAATCCACCGATCACAACCGAAAGTGATCCCACATATCCTACCTCGGCGGACCTGCAGACAAGGTCAGTGGTCGAGCCACCGATCACATCGTGATCCTCAAATCCTACCTCGGCAGACTTGTTGCTCAAGGCCGTGGCAGAGCCACCGATCACATAAGTGATCCCAACATCAATCCATCTACGGTGATGCACTCAGCTATCAACCGTCGAGATGAGCACCTAGCCAACATCTCCCTTGATGAAGCACACAGCTAATCATCAAGCGCTAATGTAGGACGAGGCTAACATTAGACCACATACATAATATGTACACCCGTCCTTCCTTGATCAAAACCAATCCCCATGCAAATATGCAAATGTATCATGTCAAATCATCATATCGAATGAGTATACCTCACATGCTCATTATTATATCACACGAGCACCATAAATAATTTAATATCACAATTTACTAACTCATTAATCGATTACCCCACACATGGGTATGCATCACTTTAGCCTTTATTGTCGACTATCACACATCATACTCAAGTATACACATTAATAAACAATTAACCGGAGAAACAAAGGCGATGATTACGCACCGATTAGCAGATTGACTAAACCTCAAATCACACGTGGCTCTAAAAGTCTCAAGTCTCCAAATCTCTGAGATCACTCTGCAAATGTCGACTATACGCCTCCTAAAAGGTTACGCCTTCCTACAATCGGCCAAAACTAAACAACATAATCATGCTAATCAACCTCTGAGGTATAACCGTAATTTTACCTACCAAGGATATTTTCGTAATTTACCCACCAAGGGTATTTTCAGAATTCATAATCGTAATGGCCTTTCCGAAGGCCTAATGTCGCCACTAGCGACTCACCTACCATTTTCGCTCCTTGAAGTTCGACCTATGGTGGCAAAGAAAGAAATATACCTTGGTTGTTGAGCAAAAGAACCTAATAGAAGATAACTATAAAGAGGAAGTAGGAGAAGAAGAAAGCGGTTTTGGTATTGTGGAAAGAAATGTAAAATGCAAAGAGGTCACTATAGTTCCTATAGAGTTTGGTATAAAAGCACATCAAAGCTTGGTTATGCTCTCTAACCCCTAAATGCCGATTTTGCTAGCCAACCCACACATAGCTGAAAATCCTCCCCACAATCCAACATTAGGTCAATTACTAACCCTCATCCACATCCATGAATTTCTCAACCCTTCACTCTCCATCCTCATTTGAAATCTCACAACAACCTTGACCCATTCAACCACAACTCCTCTTGTCCATCCATTCAAAACTATTTGACTATTCAACCACCACTCATTGAGTCCAAGCGAAGGCTACCTCTCCATCTTGGCGCCAAAATAAAGTTCATTTTATGGCAGCGAGTTGAACCTTCACCTCTGCTTCCCTTGTGGCGTCATCCCCTTGCTCCCTAATGCTTCACTTACCACCCTTCCACCTCCTTTTGAGTCATCAACCTCACACAAATATCCATAAGGCCTACCTCTAAAAGCTCTCCCCTAAAATGCCTAAAACAAAAATTTAACCAAGGCTCTAGCTTGACACAGAGCCTTCCTAAGACCTCAAACACATCCAAATAGCAAGTAGAACAAGCCAAACACAAAAAACATAAAATGAAGAACCCCCAACTTGGGATGTTAGGTTTACCCCACAAAGAAATTTTGGCCTCAAAATTTACGATCAAAAAGGTAAGGAGTATTCTGTGCCATTATCACATCTTTCGGCTCCCATGGCTTCCTGCATGTGATTTTGCGGAAGACTTTGACCAATGGGCCGATTTCCTCCTCAATAGCTTAATGTCTCAATCTATGATTTGCATTGGTTCCTCTTCAAAAGGCAGTGCGGTCTTACTTCAATCTCCTCGGCACTATGTGAGACAGATCCGACGATGCGCCTCAACATTGAGACATGGAACACATCATGTATCATCTCAAATCAGAGGTAACTGAGATGACCCATCAAACCTAGGCCTCTTTTGGAAACCCCGGATGATCCAGCGACCCAAAACTCCTCTTATTTTACCTCTATCTTTATCCTTGTTTTGCCTCTCAGTCCATTTTACCTCTTGGCTATTTTAGCTTTTTCAACTAGAATGGCAAAATCCCTTTCCCATTGCGGAGCTATCAATACTAGTAGCTCGTCTCTAACCCATCTTCAAACCATACACAACGCTCATAGCCTATCGCAACTATCCTCGGCGTAATGGCTCAAGCAGAGAAATTTTGCCTCGTATTCAATACAGATTTACCTTGAACCAAATTTAAGAATGCTTTCCTCGAGCATCCACATAGCCCTAATATATTGCCCATGAAATCTTTGTCTTGAAGAAATCCAGTTAATCTGATTCGCTAAAAGTACCCTCTCTTATCGTGAGCTACAAGCGATATGCCTCATCTTGAAGAAGACACGCTCATTTCAATTTCTCCTCTGCCGTGCAGATCCATCATTCATAATTAGCTCAAGCGCCTCAACCAATACTCAACTATGTTTGGGCCACACAAAATACCCCAATGTCTTTACATTTGCTTGAAGTCACTTTCAGGAATAGGCTTTCCATTCTGGACGATGCTTGCCTAGCAACTCACTCTAGAACCGTAACATCGCTTAGGAAAAAGCATCGTCCCATTTGGTCTTGAGATCTGTTTTTTGCCATGGGGATCTTTGGTGCTTTGCCTTGAGCTCATGTCTTGATTTAAGAACTCAGCCTTAGTACCGGCCCTACCACGATCGTGTGCACCATCCACATCCTCTAGTCATGACTACTAAATCGTCTTAATCGATTATAGATTTTATGAATTAGCATTTCTTTCACTATTTATTCTAGGGTAGTCTTATAAAAATAGAGTTAGGAGTAGTTTTTCATAGAACATATATATATACTAAAGGTTTCAATATCTAAAGTTGAGTTTCTTAACTCTAGCATAATATAATCACTTCATGCAAATTACCCAGCGGTCAAAAGACTTACCGTATGGACTTGGTGCGAGACTTCGGGTGCCACTTCTAAGAAACATGTATATATATATTTTTGAACCATTTTCAAACCAATTTTGAAAAACCTTTTGAACCAAAACACCCATAGGTGAGCTTTGTGACATAGGCTTTGATCCCACAATTGTAACACTTACAAACCCGGCCTAAACTCCATGGCCGGATCTAGTGTGTCATGAAACTTGCAATCATCCAAAATATTAGGAAAAATTTTCTTTCTTTTTAAACTTCAAGTTCGATTGATCATTTGAAAACTCGATGTTCATTTTGAAAACTAGCATTTAATTCGAATCGCTTTTAGGTGATGTTTGAAAGCACTTGTTGTCACTTTAAGTTAACTCGAAATGTTGTCCAATATCGTTTGTAATTTGTTTGTTAAGTTTTGGAAAAATAGTTGTTTACATTTTATCAAGAAAACATTACCAATTAAATCATATATTAAAGCGTTTAAAACAAAACCAAAATACTAGTGGCCTTATTACATAAGAATCCCAAATTAAAGAAAATTCAAAGATGAGTAAAGTTTAATTTACTAAAGCTGTGCATGGCCACCATTGAGTCCTCCGGCCCATATCCATGCTAAGAATTACATGCAAAATCTAAGTAGAGGGGTGAGTCAAGAAGACTGGGTGTGAAATTACCCACATGAAGCATAGCGGGCAGAGCCCATTCAAATATCATCTGGGCCTTAGCCCTTACAAAATCACCTTGGGCAAAGCCCATTCGAAATCGGTGGGCCTTAGCCCTATTAACACAATAGAGAACATAACGTATACAAAATGATGCAAAACCTAACCCAACCTAGATATCCATCCTCTACACACGCCCATTCGTACCAAACACGGTGGGGATTTCTACAATCGACCCTCACCTACACACCGTCGATGGTAGTCGTCTTTGATCGGTGCTCATCACCAAAATATGAGGCATAGCCATAGGAATAATGTGACAAAGTCACCCAAAATATGGGCAAACCACGAATTTCGCCCTTTTAAACAACGTCATATCCTCATTCCCATGCCATACAATCATAGTGAAATGGATGCAACATTTATTAACATACATAGAATAATCAAAGCATTTGTATATCCATGCTAAGGTGTTTAAATGGCATAGATAAAAACCACTAACACGGTATCTAGATTTTACCCTCTAAGGGTAACCTTGAACATTCTGAAGTTTTGGCTTTTAAGCAATGCATATATTTTGATAAATGAAAAAGTAACATATTTTGACCCCATTTAGCATGCTTTTGGATGTTTTAGCCCTTGATTTATGTAAAAAGGTGCTCTTAATCCTTTCTTTTCATGTTTTATACTAAAGCTTAGTGGATGAAAAGAACAGCGAACTTAAGCGGCCAATTTGGGCCAAAGTGGAATGTCTGCTTGGACTTCAAGCAACACGGTCGTGTCGTCAATTTACTTCACACACTGGACCACGATTTACATGGCCGTGACTCAATCAAGAGCTTAAACATGGCACGAAATTGATTTTGCAGGCGTGTGTTATGGTGATGCCCTATCGTGGAAAAGAGAATTTTACTCGGAAAAGGATACTTAGGGAGAAAGAAATGCATTTTAGAGCCTATATAAAGACCCTAAATGTAACTTTGAAAGAGGCGGTCGGTTAGGCGATCGGTTAGGCGATCAACTAGGCAGCCAAAGGCGGAAGGCGATTCGTGGGAATCACTCGAAGATAGCGATTGATCCATCTCAAAGCGCGAATTCTACTCAAGGCGGTGGATCTCTCATTCAATTCCTTGGGGAGTTTTAGGGATTTCTTATGTTTTATTTTATCTTTCCTCTTGAGATGTTTTATTTTATCATTATGAACTAAACCCTTGGATACGAAGGTGATGAAACCTAGATGAGTCTTGTTATTGTCTTTTGAATTATATGATAAATACTTGATTTGTTCTTAATTGTGTGCTTAATTCTTGTGTTAATGTTTGGGATATTAATTCAAGTCGAGATGTTCTTAGGTGGAGGAGCAAAGTCACCTTGAAATAGATCTAGCATAATTAAGCGGAGTTGTTAAGCCTTTGGAATGGGTGCGAGGTTTTGGATTAGGGTGAAACCTAATATGGGAATCCACGATTCGATTCTTTGCTATTCTAGGGGTTATTAAGTGAGAAAGAGATTTAGTTAATTAACCTAGGTTAGCGTTATTTTCCTCGAGAGAGGGTTTAATATCGTTAGGAGTCTTACAAATCAAGTCAAGTGAATAAATCATATGGTTTAGTGTTAGCTAATAAGTGAAGTCTAGGTGGATTCTTCACGAAGGTATCATCATGATCAATGAGTTTCTCTTCAAGTTATTTTCCAATTCATTCTTTTGTCTTTCCGTCTTAGTTTAGTAATTAATTAGTTAATTTAGATTTAATCAGCCAAATCATTTAATATTTAGGCTAAATAATAGAAAGAAAGTGAGTAATTAGTACTTTTAGTTCCTTTGGGTTCGATAATCCGATCTTGCCTAAGCTATACTACTATTCAATAGGTGCACTTGCCTTAAGTCGTTGTCGAGTTAGTTTCAGGTTCGATCATTCTCTCTATAAATTTTAAAGACAATTCTAGACAATCAAGTTTTTTAGCTTCTTAGAAACTAAAATATTAAAAGCTCTATTTTTATTACTTTAGCCATTGTTTATTTTTATTTTAATAATTTATTTTATTATTTTAGTCTTGCTAAATTTTCTTTTTTCCTAGCGGTACCTATGGTTTATGACTAGAAGGAAGCGTGAGAGCTCTAGCATCGATAGTGATATCAAAGCTACCACGTTGAAATCGCAGAGAGAAATCAAAGAGCCTTAAAGTACCAAGAACAACAACAAGGCAGATCCAATCTCTTTGAAGGATGGGCGAGAATAATCCACGAGATGTGTGAGCGAACACTCCGCATGCTATGTATAATTATACTAAACCTCATTTAATAAGAGCAGAATCTAGTATTGTTAGTGCTGCTATAGGTGCTAATAATTTTGAATTAAAGCCTAATGCTATACAAATGATTCAAAAATTTGTTCAATTTGATGGTTTTGAGGCGAGAAGAGAACACTCATATAGTTAATTTTTAGAGATTGTGATACTTTTAAAATAAATGGCGTTTGATGATGCCATTAGTCTTGATTATTTCCTTTTCATTAAGAATAAAGCCAGCAGTGGTTGAACTTCGTTACCACAAGTCAATTACGACATGGGACCACATGATGAAAAATTTTATTAAAATATTTCCCATCCAAAACCAAATTACGAATGATATCTCTTCTTTTGTGCGAGATGGATTTAGAGACATTATCGATGCATATGAAAGATACAAGGATCTCTTGACGATATATCCACACAGATTACCTTTATGGTTTCAAGTCCAAACTTTTTACAATGGTGTAAATCCTCAACGAGGCAACTAATTGATTAATTGGGTGGAACCTGAACAACCAAACTCTAAAGTAGCCTACGAGTTTATCAGCGAGATATTCTGAACAACTATCGGTGGCAAAGTACAGGACAAAGCCAACAAAATCGATTGAGTTTTCAACGTCGACACGGTAACCATCTTTGTCAAACTAGGTAGAGATGATGAATAAAAAGCTTGACAATTTGTGTTCTTTACAATTAAATACAGTGTCTGATCGATGCAAGTGGAACCGTGGCAAATCCAAGTACTCACCTTACCAACCGGGTATGGAAAGCGAACAAATAAATTATATAGGTAACAATTTTAGATCTAATAATAATCTTTATAACACCTATAATCTAGGTTGGAGGAACTACCCAAATTTTTTGTGGAGAGGTCAAGGAGGCCAACGAAATCAAGGAAATCAAAAATAGCAACCTCTTCAAATTTCCAAATCGGCCTTATCCACGAAATGGAGCCAAGTCACGAAGAGATCTTTGAAAAAGTTCATAGTGAACCACAGATGCATCTCCAAAAGCGATACAACACTTGATAACCAAGACATATCGAATCAAAGAGATCAAGGACTTAGTCGTGGAGATCACAAAAGCGGTTGGACAACTCAGGCGGTTGATGTCCAAGCGACCACAAGAGCATCTAAGCAACCGAGATTAACCCAAAGGAAAATCCAAGCAATAACGACTCATAGTAGTATAAAGTAGACGAACCCGATTCAATACAAGAAGGCGAAGTGGAAGAAGATAAAATTGAGGTAACAGAAAAGCCAAAGCCAGGTAATCAAAAGTACCAGCATACCTTATCCGAAGCATTGAAGAAAGATGATTTAGAAGAATAGTTCGATAAGTTTCTTAAACCTTTAAAGAAATTACATATTAACTTATCGACTTGAAGCTCTTTCACGGATGCGGTTGAGAAATTTTAAAAGCGACTTGACGAACAAGCGTAAGCTAGATGAGGAACCACATGTGGAATTAAGCGATGTATGCTCAACAATGTTACAGAATAGACTACCACGTGAAAGATTGAGGGGTTTACAATCCCATGTTTAATTGGTAGACTAACTGATAATGCATTAGTTGATTTGGGGAAAGTACAAATGTCATGCCTATAAAATTTTTAATTTGCTAGGTTCAGGGAAACCCAAACAAACTAGGATTAGTATTCAATTAGTGATAAAGCATTAGAATTCCTAGGGTATTATCGAAGATGTTCTTGTAAAAATTGACAAATTCGTTTCCCAGTAGATTTTATGGTCTTAGAGATGGATGAGGATAACTCGATTTTTTTAATCACAGGAAGACCCTTTTTAGCAATTGCGAACTAAAATTGATGTTGCCAGGAGAACTCATACTTTGTGTCGGTGACAAATCGATCGTTTACAAGCTCTTAACTTTCGGTCAAGATATCGATCAATGAAGGTGAGAAAGTAAATTGATAATCAATGCATTCAAAATCCTACGAACAACCACGAGAGGTACAAACACGAGCGGTAAGGACCACATGCCAATAAAGAAAGAAGTATGTAAGGAGCAAGCCTTGAGGACAACGAACTAGAAGAGTGTAAAACACATTTCAAGAGAAGCCCAAACCATACGAGGCAAAACCAAAGGAGCATCTTGAAGAACTGTAGGGACATTGAATCACTTCAAAGTAGGAGATTAGATGCGGTTAGATAAGCGGTCAAGCATCACCACACCAGGTGAGTTCAAGAAGACATTCCTTTTGAGGTACACAATATCTTTCCATGTGGAGCAATCAGTGTAAATCCCATATTCGGCACTTATAAGGTAAATGCTTCTCAACTTAAATTTTATAAAGCGAATAGTGTGAGGAAGATATTCAAACATTTAAACCAAGTAATCATACGAGCAAAAAGGATCTAGCTTAAGACTTTAAGGCTTCTCGGGGAGGCAACCCGAGCACTAACATTAATTTTATTTTGTGGTTTTATTTTTATTTTTATTTTATTTTCTCTTTTAGAATTTCAATAAATCAAAGTGCGATTCTCAGACCACACGGCCTTACACAGTAGTGGCCGTAACAAATGTGGAAATGCAGAATCACCATCTTGGCATGGCGGGGTACAAATCAAATCCCAACTAATTTTGAAATCACGGACCCAACAACTCCTCCGCAGAGCGACAAAATGCCACGGCTGTGTCACGTGGACATGACTTCGAACATAAGTTTGGACATGCATGCGATCACGACCATGGGTGCGACTTGCCTTTTCAACAGGCGTGGCATGGAAAAGCAGGCATAGGTGAACCAACACGCCTAGACACACACAGCCATGTGAGGTGACCGTGTAAATCAACACACCTGGCCCGCAGGCGTGGGAGCGTGCAAATTAAGCCCCATTTAAACACCAACCCCACCCTCCTCATTCTTCCTTATCACCTCTCTTCTCCTTTCCCTACTAGATTTCTCTCCTCTCCTTACAAATTCTAGACCCTTAAGCTATATCATGTCAAAGAAGCATAAGAGGCCAACCACAATCTCCTCAAGGAGATCGATTCACATAATTCATGCCGCTGACTTGACTACTGAAGCGTAAGGTCTTGAAACCTTTTGGTTCTATTTTTCTTTTCTCATCTCCTTTATTTTCCTTATCTTTGCTTCTTTTCCGCTTAATTTAGTTTATTTTATTCTAGTTTCTTAGTGTTAGGTTCGTGATTGCTAGAGAATCACACGGAACCACGACCTGACCCTCAGTAGCCGCCATGAAACCCTCATCAATAAGGACTCCTTAGCCCATTAGTCTTTTCTTTGAATTCAGTTTTCTTCTTAGTCTCCTTCTCTTTATTTTCTTGTCCTTAATTATATTATTAGTTTATTTTAATGTTTCTTTAGATTTCCTAGCTATATCTTTCCAGCTACCCAATTTTTTCATCTAGCATAGTGCTTGTCATAGCCACCCACTAGGCCCATAGAAAATGCCCCCCTCCAATTCGACAAGGAACAAAGATTCATCCAAAAATTAGGAAGTGTTACTTCTTCCCTTCTCTTTTATTATTAGTACATGATTACTTATCTATCTTTGTACATTGAGGCAATGTACATCTTAAATGTGGGGTAAAAGTACTAACTTTTTTGCATTATTCTCAAATCCACAATTTAGTCTTGTTTTTAAGAAATTTTCTCATATTATTAATTAGGATAAAATTTCTAATGATTTATGATTTTATTGATATGTTTTGGATTAAGTCATTGATAATTGTGCATTGATGATTAAAATTGAAGAATCTTAGAGAATCAAGCATGATAAGCCTATTTTTAAGAAAAAAAATTTTCTAGGTTGTTGGTGAATTTGATTATTACCTTGAAGTTTAAAATTCTGAAGTGATGTCAAAAAGCATTACATAATTTTGTGAGATTTTGAGCCTTGTAGAGCATATATTCTTTTTAGTGCTCACTTTATTGATTATGAGTGTGTCAAGGCCACACTCCACTAAAAAACACTAGGTTTTAACCCACTCTCCTTTAAAAGCCTACCTACATAATTAACCCCAGTGAACCTCGTTGATCCTAACAACCCTTTTTATTGATTTACCCTAATATTAACCAAAAAACCCTTTTATTTGTTATCACAATTCTTTTGACTACCCTTCTATCGAGAATTGATTTGATGGTTTGCCTAATTAGTTTATTTCAATTGACCAGTTCTTTCTTTATTTACTTAGTTCGTTTTCTCGAGAGAAAAATTCGATCGAAAAATCAAAGTATATTCACATTAGTAGTATAAAAAGTGAGCTTGTGCATTTAATTTTCAATTATCAAGGAAAAAGCTCGTAGTATTATTAGTTTCAAAGTTTCAATTGATGTAATCATTTATTTTCAGTTCATTGTTCTTAGTTAGGTGAATTTGTCGAGTCAATCTCGATTTTAACCTTCTAATTTAGCCTTTATCCCACCTTCAAGCCTGTTACAACCACAACCAAAGACCTTTTGATTTGTGTGTCATCTCATATTATAGTAGTGGAATTTGATTTTCGAGCAAGCCTATGGGATTAACTTTTGGAGTTCATTGTTGAATGTAATTGTGAACCTTAAACACTTTTGAGTGATTTGAGTGAATCTTTAGTGAGGATGTCAATCCTTTTGAGTTTTGAATCAAAGGTAATTATTTAGATAAGGAGACACCTATGTTTTCATGCTACAAATATATGACTTAGAATTGTTTGAATCTTTAGGAGTCTTTAAGTTAAATTATCCATGTATGAATTATCTATGAATTATGATGAGGCATTATTAATAGGAATTATGAATTATGGAAAGTTCATTTTAATTGTAAGTTGAGAATTTTGCTTGAGGACAAGCAAAAGCTTAAGTGTGGGGTATTTGATAAACCAAAGGTAACATCTTTTAACCCCATATTTAGCGTGCTTTTGGATGATTTAGCCTTGATTTATGTAAAAGGTGCTCTTAATCCTTTCTTTTCATGTTTTATACTTAGGAAAGCACAGGGACAAAAGAACAAGAAGCTTAAGCGGGTCAATTTGGGCCAAAAGAAATTGACATGGGTTGGACTTCAAGCAACCAGTCGTGTCTTGTTAATTTACTTCACATGGCACGGACCACGATTTACGGTCGTGCCTCAACCAGAATCGAAACGGCTGGACCACGATTTACATGGCGTGCCTTAATCATGAGGCTGAAACACGGTGAAATCGATTTACAGGCGTATGCCATGGTGCGTGCTCGTGTCATGGAAAAGTGGAATTTCACTCGAGAAAAGATACTTAGGGAGAAAAATGCATTCCAAGAGCCTATATAAAGACCCTAAGTGTAACTTTGAAAGAGGCGTGATTAGGTGGTCGGTTAAGCGGTCATTGGAGTCAAGAAGCCGAGCGAGAAGGCCATATTTGTAGGAATCACTCGAAGATAGCGATAAAACCATCTCAAGCTGAAATTCTACAAGGCGGAGGATCTCTCCTTCAATTCCTTTAGGGGTTTAGGGATTTCTAATGTTTTGTTTATCTTTCCTCTTGAGATGTTTTATTATCATTATAGAACTAAACCCTTGAGATACGAAGGGATGGCTCTAGATGAATCTTGTTTTTGTCTTGAATTATATGATAAATACTTGATTTGTTCTTAATTGTGCTTAATTCTTGTGTTAATGCTTTGGGATATTAATTCAAGTTAGATGTTCTTAGGTGGAGGAGAAAAAAGTCCACCTTTACGAATAGATCTAGCATAATTAAGCGGTTGTTTCGCACCTAGAGATAAGGTGGCGAGATTTTTTAGATTAAGGTGAAACCTAATATGGAATCCATAGTTGATTTATTGCTATTAGGGGGTTATCAAGTGAGAAAAGATTTTCGTTAATTAACCTAGGGTTAGACGTTATTTGCCTTGAGAGGGCTTTAATATACGTTTGGGAGTCTTTGGATCAAGTCAAGTGAGTAAATCGTATGGTTCGGTGTTAGATAATAATGAAGTCTAGGTGGATTCTTTTAGATAATAAGTGAAGTCTAGGTGGATTCTTTACGAAGGTATCATAGTGATCAATGAGTTTCTCTTCAAGTTATTTCTCAATTCATTCTTTTGTCTTTGTGTCTTACTTTAGTAATTAATTAGTTAATTTAGATTTAATCAACCAAATCGTTTAATATTTAGGCTAAATAATAGAAAGAAAGTGCGTATTAGTACTTTTAGTTCCTTCGGTTTCGACAATCCGGTCTTACCTAAGCTATACTACTATTCGATAGGTGCACTTGCCTTAAGTCATTGTCAAATTTAGTTTCGGGTTGATCATTCTCTTTATAAATTTTAAAACTCGAAAATTCTAGGCGATCATATTTATTGTAATACAAACAAAGGAAGGTGTGAAATTACACACGAAAACACGAACTAAACTCTCAATGTCTTGACACTTTCCTAGAAGAAACAACCGCATCTCTATCGGTAGATGATTGCTCCCTACAACGTCCACCTTAAACGCACAACTTTAAACTTAGGAGTAGAGACCAGGAATTACGCTCCCCTCGAGCTCTCGGGCGCACCCTCTTGGATCGGCTAGCACTCCTTATCCACGATAAAGTCTTGATCGGAAACTAGGTTAAGGCAGCGAAGAAAGAGAGAATAGGTAGCAACTCAAAGAAGCTTCTTACCTTGATCAAAATCGAACACGAGAAGGTTTGGCTTACAAAAGCTGGATGAGTCCCTAGATAACACCAAGTTAGAACCGATACTTACCAAAGACCTCCGAATACATTAAACAAAGAAAGAAGATGAGGATAAACCCTTTAGAATCGCCCGACCAAAAGAAGTGAGTCAAAATCTTGATTTAACAGACAATGAGAGAGAGAAAATAATGAAAAAGATGAGAAGAAGAACCATACGAAATAAAAAATCTTGATTGGAAGGCTAGATTCATGATTGCGACAATAACAATAGGAGTCCCAAATTAGGCTATGATGAACTTTGAGAGAAAAGAAATGGTATGAGTAGCTCAAATGAGAATAGAAAAGAGTGATCAAGGAAAGTTTTGGCTCTTGACAACGGAGATAATGCGAGGATTAAGGAGCAATCAATCCTGAAGTAGGAAAGAAGGGAAATATACCTTGATTGTTGAGCAAGAACCTAATTGAAGATAACTATGAAGAGGAAGTAGGAAGAAGAGAATAGTTTTGGTATTGTGGAAAGAAAATGTCGAAAATGCAAAAGGGTCACTAGAAGTTCTATAGAGTTTCGGTACAAAGCACACAATGCTTGATTATGCTCCCTAACCGAATACCGATTTTGCTAGCCAACACACATAGTGAAAATCCTCCAACCTCTCAACATTAGTTCAACTACCAACCCTCTCTCCACATCCCACAGATTTCTCAACCCTTCATTCTCCATCCCTCATTTGAAATCTCACAACAACTTTGACCTATTCAAAGCCCCACAACTCCTCTTGTCTATCCATTCAAAACTATTTGACCCATTCAACCACCACTAAGTGAGTCAAGCGGCTACTACCTCTCCATCTTGGCCTAAAAATAAAGCTCCTTTGTGTGGCATGCGAGTTTGAACCTTCACCCTCTCTGCTTCCCTTGTGGCGTCATCCTTCTTACTCCCTAGGTGTCACTTATCACCTTCCACACTCTTTTTCGTCATCAACCTCACACAAAATATACATAAGGCCTACCTCTACAAGCTTTCCCCAAAGTGCCTAAAACAAAATTTAACCAAGGCTCGGCTTGAACAGAGCCTTCCTAAGACCCCAAACACATCCAAATAGCAAGTAGAACAAGCCAAACACAAAAACATAAAATGTAGAACCCCCGACTTGGATGTTACACAAGGTTCAATACATACCTTAGCTAACACTTACTTATTCAACTTCCAATCTATTGATTTTCGATATTACATATCGGTCATCCTTTGGTATTCATTTAGTTTAATCCTTTCGGCTACATACATAATCGAAGCATAGTTGTTATCTCACACTTAGTGCCTATTCTTTTAGCTGACTGTCTGGATTAGCATACAGTTCAATTCAATAAGCGAAGCTTTCATATCGCCACTTTTACAGTGCTATTCATTTCGATTTAGATCTCAATTTTGCACACTTAATGCCATCAACTAAAATTATAATATCCGGATTAGACATGTACTATTGCTAAATTATATGAAATAGCATGTCTTATTTGTTATGAATGTGTTATGTGAATTTTAGAATCTTGAAACATAAGGAAAATGCCCTAGAAAAATATGAGTTTTAAGTCTAAAGGGAGCTGAAGCAAGGAGGCCTTAAGAAAATAAATAAGAAAATATGACATATAATTGGGCTTGGAAAAGTGGCAGGAGGCGCCACTGGGCCTCTGTAAATGGCCACAATGGAGGTAAATGGGCTAAGGTTCGAGTAGCGTGAAGCTAAATGGAGCTTTAATTTTTCAGCAACAAGAGGAGGTGTTGGACGGCAAAGGAGTCAAGGAAGAGTTTAAGATGAGGTCCAATTCTCTTAAGGTTTTGGCTAAGATAGGAAAAAGGGGTAAGGAAGAGTGAATTAAAGGTTTGATAGAGAGAGGAAGGGTGGTAAGCCAAGGACTCAGGTTTAGTAATTTGGAAAGGAGAAAAAATAAGGCTATTATTCTTTTCTCCTTTGAAGCCTCTACCAATTCTCTAGCCACTCTTCTCTTTCTCTCTTATTTTGTCAAAAGTGAAAGCAAGTTCCTTTTAAGCCATTGAATTTCTTATCATCTTCCTACCTTCTCTCAAATTCTTTTTTTAACTCTTCCTCTAGCGAATCTTCATCATCAACTTCCTTTTCCTTTCACAACTCACCAAAAGCCGAGGTGAGCCTTTTTCTAGCAATCGATTGTTAATCAAAACCACCATAGCCGAATCTCTCTTTACCTCTAGGCGAATCCTATTTTACAATAGCGGAAGTGCGATTTTGGAAAAGTCGAAGGTGAGTGGTTGATAGTAGGTGGCAGAATATGCCCTTTTCTATTATTTTCTTTTTGGAATTTAACTATGAACATTTAGAGTTAGCGGTATACAAAGTTTGGGATTTGAAATGCAAGGTAGGTCCTAATGTACAATAGTCAAAGCCTATTGAGGAACTTAAATTTATTTCTTACTTGGTTAAAAGCGGAAACTAACTGTGAAGTGATCTAGTGCTTGGCCAATTACAAGAAGAACATAGCAAAGTTTGAGTTTGATCTTTAATTCAATCGTACAAAGGTAAGTTTTGGTTTGATAGTCCTTGAGTTTAATTAATTAGTGAATAGGCTTTGCTAATATAATGGCGAATATAGGAAATAAAGATCTAGCGTTGATTGGAATTTTCGGGTTGGAGTGAACTAAGTAAATCGGTGTGTACCCACACTAAATCTTGATAGATTTTCTGCTTTAATTTATTATATGTGCTAATATAAAAGTGTAAGATTATGGTTAAGGTACCATGTAATGGTACAAAGTACTGATATACGTTTTCCTACTCCTACTAGGAATATGTCGATCTATTATGGCACATAAGTGCAACTATAAGAATGTGAATAAAGCATAAGGCATAATTTTTTGCATGTTTTGCATGACATGGGGCATATGGGTGATAAGTTAAGGGAAGTGAATTGGTGGTTCTAAACCCCATATAAGATTGTGGTGACTTATGTCACAATATAAGAATGTGGTGACTTATGTCACAAAATAAGAATGTGGTGACTTATATCACAATTTTATATATAGAGGGCTATACGAATTTTATAAGGCGATAAATATTGTGATTACGTTACCTTTGATGGTTATAGCGGATGGAGGGTTGACTTAGTAGTCCCACGGTGTATTGGTTGAATGCGTGGCGTGTGGCGGATGGATAACTAGGCTTGGGTCGAGATTGCATCATTTTATTTAAATGCTATATGAATATGTATGATTTGACATACCTAATCGATTGAGACTTAGTGTTGATTGTACATTGAGTCTGTTTGACTCACCCGTTGTGGGACTATTTTTGGTGATGATCGGAAAATATGTGGCAAAGCTACCAAATTACACCGCCTTTCAACAACATCATATTCCTATTCCCATGCAACATACAATCATAGTGAAATGGATACAACATTTTTAACAAACACGTAATAATCAAAGCATTTGTATTTCTATGCTAAGGTGTTTAAATGGCATGACATGAAAAACCACTTACCGCTATCTCGATTTTACCTCTAAGGATAACCTAATAGACATTATCAAGTTTTGGCTTTTAAGCAATGCATATATTCATTATAATACAACGAAGGAAGGTGTGAGAATTACACACCTAAAAATGCTAAGAACTAGACTCTCAATGTCTTTGACACTTTCCCTAGAAGAAGCAATAATAATCTGCCTATCCTGTGCAAATGTCACCACTACCACAACCCTATGAAAAGTCCCGACCGCCGACACCGCACGCCTTTTTAAACTTACGAGCAAAGACCATAGGTTTGCTCCCTTCAGGCTCCTCAGACGCACCCCCTTGGATCAGCTAGCACTCATATCCACGATGAGAGTTTTGATCTGGAAACAAGGTTAAGGCAATGAAAGAGAAAGAGAGAATAGGTACCAACTCACAAGAAGCTTCTTACCATGATCAACGAAAATCGAACACCAGAAGGTGTGGCTTACAAAACCGGATGAGTCCCTAGATAACACAAGTTAGAACCGATACCCAAAACAGAACAAGGGAAATGGCCTTTTAGCCAAACAAAACGAGAAAGGGCCCCTATAATCCCTTCGGCCAACATCCATACTTACCAAATACCTCCCGAATACAGGCTAAACAAAGAAAAGAAGATGAGGATGAACCCCTCTACAATCGGCCAACGCCCAAAAGAAGTGAGTCAAAATCTTTGATTTAACAAGATAATGAGAGAATAGAAAAGAATGAAAAAAGATAGAGGAAGAAGAACCCTTACTGAAATAACAAAGAAATGTCGATTGGAAAGGCTAGATTCGGCGATTGCAGCAATAACAATAGGAGTTTCAAATTTGGCTATGATGAACTTTGAGAGAGAAAGAAATGGTATGAGAGTAGCTCAAATGAGAATAGACAAAGAGAGATCAAGGAAAGTGTCACTCTTCACAACCGTAGATAACGCAGGATCAAGGAGCAATCACTCACCAAGTTCGGCCTATGGTGGCAAAGAAAGGGAAATATACCTTCAGTTGTTGAGCAAAAGAACCTAATAGAAGATAACTATAAAGAGGAAGTAGGAGAAGAAGAGAGAACAGTTTTGGTATTGTGGAAAGAAATGTCGAAAATGCAAAAGAGGTCACTATAGTTCCTATAGAGTTTCGGTATAAAAGCACATCAAAGCTTCGGTTATGCTCTCTAACCCCTAAATGCCGATTTTGCTAGCCAACCCCACACATAGCTGAAAATCCTCCCCAACAATCCAACATTCGGTCAATTACTAACCCTCTATCCACATCCCATGAATTTCTCAACCCTTCACTCTCCATCCCTCATTTGAAATCTCACAACAACCTTGACCCATTCAACCACAACTCCTCTTGTCCATCCATTCAAAACTATTTGACTATTCAACCACCACTCATCAGAGTCCAAGCCGAAGGCTACCACCTCTCCATCTTGACGCCAAAAATAAAGTTCATTTTTATGGCAAGGTGATTCAACCTTCACCCTCTCTCGCTTCCCTTGTATGCCATCCCCTTGCTCCCTAATGCTTCACTTACCACCCTTCCACACTCCTTTTGAGTCATCAACCTCACACAAATATCCATAAGGCCTACCTCTAAAAGCTCTCCCCTCTAAAATGCCCTAAAACAAAAATTTAACCAAGGCTCTAGCTTGAACCTGAGCCTTCCTAAGACCCTCAAACACATCCAAATAGCAAGTAGAACAAGCCAAACACACAAAAACATAAATGAAGAACCCCAACTTGGGATGTTACAGTTTTATTCCTAAAGAAATTTTGGCCTCAAAATTTACTCCGATCAAAAGAGGTAAGGGTATTGTCAGTGATCACATCTTTCGGCCCCACATGGCTTCCTCTCAGACTGTGATTTTGCCGAAGACTTTGACCAATGGAACTGATTTCCTCCTCAATAGCTTAATGTCTCAATCTATGATTTGCATTGGTTCCTCTTCAAAAGATGTGTCCGTCTTACTTCAATCTCCTCACTGCACTATGTGAGATGATCCAACAAGAACGCCTCAACATTGAGACATGGAACACATCATGTATCCGTCTCAAATCAAGGTAACTCGAGATGACCCATCAAACCTAGGCCTCTTTTGAAACCCCGGATGATCCCGACGACCCAAAACTCCTCTTATTTTTACCTCTATCTTTATCCTTGTTTTGCCTCTCACCATTTTACCTCTTCTACTATTTTAGCTTTTTCAACTAGAATGGCAAAATCCCTTTCCCATCATGAGCTATCAATACTGTAGCTCGCCTCGCAACCCATCTTCAAACCATACACAACGCCATAGCCTATCGCAACTATCCTCAGCGTAATGGCTCAACCAAGAAATTTTGCCTCGTATTCACCACGATTTACCCCTTGAACCAAATTTAAGAATGCTTTCCTCTGAGCATCCACATAGCTTGCCCTAATATATTGCCCATGAAATGCTGTCTTGAAGAAATCCCAGTTAATACGGTCTGCTAAAGTACCCTCTCTTATCGTGAGCTACAACTGATATGCCTCATCTTGAAGAAGAGACACCGCTCATTTCAATTTCTCCTCTGCCGTGCAGTCCATATCATTCATAATTCGCTCAACTGCCTCCAACCAATACTCAACTATGTTTGGGGCCACACCAAAAATACCCCAAATGTCTCAAATTTCATTTGCTTGAAGTCACTCAGAATAGGCTTTCCACCATTTTGACCCAAGATTTGCCCTAGCAACTCACTCTAGAACACGAATATCGCTTAGGAAAAGCATCGCCCCCACCAGTTTGGTCTTGAGATCCTGTTTTTTGCCATGGGGATGCTTGGTGCTTTGCCTTCGTGCTCATGTCTTGATTTTAAGAACTCAAATTTTAGTACCTCTACTCTACCACGATCGTGTGCACCACATCCACATCCTCTAGTAGTCATGACTACTAAATCGCCTTAATCGATTATAGATTTTATGAATTAGCATTTCTTTCACTATTTATTACCGTAGTCTTATAAAAATAGAGTTAGGAGTAGTTTTCATAGAACATATATATATACCTAAAGGTTTCAATATCTAAAGTTGAGTTTCTTAACTCTAGCATAATATAATCACTTCATGCAAATTACCCAACAGTCAAAAGACTTACCGTACGGACTTGGTGCCAGAGACTCGGGTGCCACACTTCTAAGAAACATGTATATATATATTTTTCTGAACCATTTTTCAAACCAATTTTGAAAAACCTTTTTGAACCCAAAACCCATAGTGAGCTTTGTGACATAGGCTTTGATCCCACAATTGTAACACTCGCAAACCCTACTAAACTCCATGACCGGATCTAGTGTGTCACATGAAACTTCGCAATCATCTGAAAATATTAGGAAAAATTTTCTTTCTTTTTTAAACTTCAAGTTCGATTGATCATTTGAAAACTCAGTGTTCATTTTGAAAACTAGCATTTAATTCAGAATCTGCTTTTAGGTGATGTTTGAAAGCACTTGTTGTCACTTTAAGTTAACTCGAAATGTTGTCCAATATCGTTTGTAATTTGTTTGTTAAGTTTTGGAAAAATAGTTGTTTACATTTTATCAAGAAAACATCGTACCAATTAAATCATATATTAAAGCGTTTAAAACAAAACCAAAATACTAGTGGCCTTATTACATATGTAATCCCAAATTAAAGAAAATTCAAAGATGAGTAAAGTTTAATTTACTAAAGCTGCATGGCCACCATCGAGTCCACTCCGGCCCATATCCACTGGTCTAAGAATTACATGCAAAAATCTAAGTAGAGGGGGTGAGTCAAGAAGACTCAGTGTGAAATTACCCCACATGAAGCATAACTGGGCCCGAGCCCATTCAAATATCATCTGGGCCTTAGCCCTTACAAAATCACCTTGGGCAAAGCCCATTCAGAATCGGACTGGGCCTTAGCCCTATTAACACAATAGAGAACATAACGTATACAAAATGATGCAAAACCTAACCCAACCTAGATATCCATCCGCTACACACCGCCCATTCGTACCAAACACACCAGTGGGGATTTCTACAATCGACCCTCACCGCTACACACCGTCGATGGTAGTCGTGCTGCAGTCAGCTGCTCATCACCAAAATATGAGGCATAGCCATAGGAATAATGTGACAAAGTCACCCAAAATATGGGGCAAAGCCACCGAATTTCACTGCCCTTTTAAACAACGTCATATCCTCATTCCCATGCCACATACAATCATAGTGAAATGGATGCAACATTTATTAACATACATAGAATAATCAAAGCATTTGTATATCCATGCTAAGGTGTTTAAATGGCATAGATAAAAAACCACTAACCTGGTATCTAGATTTTACCCTCTAAGGGTAACCCAACAGACATTACCGAAGTTTTGGCTTTTAAGCAATGCATATATTTTGATAAACTGAAAAAGTAACATATTTTGACCCCATATTTAGCATGCTTTTGGATGTTTTAGCCCTTGATTTATGTAAAAAGGTGCTCTTAATCCTTTCTTTTCATGTTTTATACTCAGGAAAGCACCGTGGATGAAAAGAACAAGAAACAGGCTTAAAACTGGCCAATTTGGGCCAAAGTGGAATTAATACGGCTTGGACTTCAAGCAACACGGTCGTGTCTCGTCAATTTACTTCACACAGCCTGGACCACGATTTACATGGCCGTGACTCAATCAACAGAGCTTAAACATGGCCTGAAATTGATTTACACGGGCGTGTGTTATGGTCGTGCCCCTGTCGTGGAAAAGAGGAATTTTACTCGGAAAAGGATACTTAGGGAGAAAGAAATGCATTTTAAGAGCTATATAAAGACCCTAAATGTAACCTTGAAAGAGGCGATCAGTTAGGCGTGGCTAGGCGAACAACTAGGCCAAGAAGCCGAGCCGAAGGCCGATTCGTGGAATCACTCAAGATAGCCGCTGATCCATCTCAAGAAGCCGTAATTCTACCAAGACGGTGGATCTCTCATTCAATTCCTTCGTGGAGTTTTAGGATTTCTTATGTTTTATTTTATCTTTCCTCTTGAGATGTTTTATTTTATCATTATGAACTAAACCTTCGGACACAAGGTGATGAAACCTAGATGAGTCTTGTTATTGTCTTTTGAATTATATGATAAATACTTGATTTGTTCTTAATTATGTGCTTAATTCTTGTGTTAATGTTTCGGATATTAATTCAAGTCGATGTTCTTAGGTGGAGGAGCAAAGTCCCCGCTAAGAATAGATCTAGCATAATTAAGCGGAGTTGTTAGCGCTACCGAGATAGGGTGACGAGGTTTTTTCGATTAGGGTGAAACCTAATATGGGAATCCACGCTCGATTTATCGCTATTCTAGGGGTTATTAAGTGAGAAAGAGATTTCGTTAATTAACCTAGGTTAGACGTTATTTTCCTCGAGAGAGGGTTTAATATACGTTAGGAGTCTTACAAATCAAGTCAAGTGAATAAATCATATGGTTTAGTGTTAGCTAATAAGTGAAGTCTAGGTGGATTCTTCCCGAAGGTATCATCATGATCAACTGAGTTTCTCTTCAAGTTATTTTCCAATTCATTCTTTTGTCTTTCCGCCTTAGTTTAGTAATTAATTAGTTAATTTAGATTTAATCACCAAATCATTTAATATTTAGGCTAAATAATAGAAAGAAAGTGAGTAATTAGTACTTTTAGTTCCTTTGGGTTCGATAATCCGATCTTGCCTAAGCTATACTACTATTCAATAGGTGCACTTGCCTTAAGTCGTTGTCAGAGTTAGTTTCCAGGTTCGATCATTCTCTCTATAAATTTTAAAACTCGACAATTCTAGACAATCAAGTTTTTGGCGCCGTTGCCGGGGAACTAAAATATTAAGAAAGCTCTATTTTTATTACTTTAGCCATTGTTTTTATTTTTATTTTCGTAATTTATTTTATTATTTTAGTCTTGCTAAATTTTCTTTTTTTTCCTAGCAGGTACCTATGGTTTATGACTAGAAGGAAACCGGCAGGAGCTCTAGCATACGATAGTGATATCAAAGCTACCACACGTTGAAATCGCAGAGAAATCAGGCGAGCCTTAAAGTACCAAGAAGAACAACAACAAGACAGATCCAATCCTACTGAAGGGATGGACGAGAATAATCCACCACGAGATGTGGCAGAAAACAGTGCTCCGCATGCTATGTATAATTATACTAAACCTCATTTAATAAGAGCAGAATCTAGTATTGTTAGGTCTGCTATAGGTGCTAATAATTTTGAATTAAAGCCTAATGCTATACAAATGATTCAAAAATTTGTTCAATTTGATGGTTTGCAGGACGAAGACCCAACACTCATATAGTTAATTTTTGAGTTCTGTGATACTTTTAAAATAAATGGCGTTTCTGATGATGCCATTCGTCTTCGGTTATTTCCCTTTTCATTAAGGAATAAAGCCAAACAGTGGTTGAACTCGTTACCACAAGGGTCAATTACGACATGGGACCACATGACCGAAAAATTTTTATTAAAATATTTCCCACCGGCCAAAACAGCCAAATTACAGAATGATATCTCTTCTTTTGTGCAGATGGATTTAGAGACATTATACGATGCATATGAAAGATACAAGGATCTCTTGACGATATATCCACACCACAGATTACCTTTATGGTTTCAAGTCCAAACTTTTTACAATGGTGTAAATCCCTCAACGAGGCAACTAATTGATTCAGCTGCCGGTGGAACCCTGAACAACCAAACTCCTAAAGTAGCCTACGAGTTTATCGAACAGATATTGCTGAACAACTATCAGTGGCAAAGTACAAGGACAAAGCCAACAAAATCAGTCGGAGTTTTCAACGTCGACACAGTAACCATGCTGTCAAACTAGGTAGAGATGATGAATAAAAAGCTTGACAATTTGTGTTCTTTACAGGTAAATCTGGTAATACAGTGCGATGCAAGTGGAACCGTGGCAAATCCTGAGTACTCACCTTACCAACCGGGTATGGAAAACGAACAAATAAATTATATAGGTAACAATTTTAGATCTAATAATAATCTTTATAGTAACACCTATAATCTAGGTTGGAGGAACTACCCAAATTTTTCGTGGAGAGGTCAAGGAGGCCAACGAAATCAAGGAAATCAAAAATAGCAACCTCTTCTAAATTTCCAAAATCAGCCTTATCCACAGGAAATGGAGCCAAGTCCTGAAGAGATGCTGAAAAAGTTCATGGTAGACACAGATGCCTGTCTCCAAAAAACTGATACAACACTTGATAACCAAGACATATCGAATCAAAGAGATCAAGGACTTAGTCGTGGAGATCACAAAAACGGTTGGACAACTCGCGCGGTTGATGTCCAAACGACCACAAGGGCATCTACCAAGCAACACTGAGATTAACCCAAAGGAGAAAATCCAAGCAATAACAGCTCATAGTAGTATAAAGGTAGACGAACCCAGTTCAATACAAGAAGACGAAGTGGAAGAAGATAAAATTGAGGTAACACAAGAAAAGCCAAAACCGGTAATCAAAGAGTACCAGCCTCGCATACCTTATCCCGAAGCATTGAAGAAAGATGATTTAGAAGAATAGTTCGATAAGTTTCTTAAACCTTTAAAGAAATTACATATTAACTTATCGCTTCTTGAAGCTCTTTCACAGATGCCGATTTGAGGAAATTTTAAACGACCACGAACAAACGTAAGCTAGATGAGGAACCACATGTGGAATTAAACGCAGTATGCTCAACAATGTTACAGAATAGACTACCACGAAAGCTGAAAGATTCAGGGAGTTTTACAATCCCATGTTTAATTGGTAGACTAACTGTTGATAATGCATTAGTTGATTTAGGGGAAAGTACAAATGTCATGCCCTATAAAATTTTTAAGCTGCTAGGTCTAGGGAAACCCAAACAAACTAGGATTAGTATTCAATTAGCTGATAAAACTGTTAGAATTCCTAGGGTATTATCGAAGATGTTCTTGTAAAATTGACAAATTCGCTTCCCAAAGAGATTTTATGGTCTTAGAGATGGATGAGGATAACTCGATTTTTTAATCTCGGAAGACCCTTTTAGCAATTGCGTAACTAAAATTGATGTTGCCACAGAGAACTCATACTTTGTGCTCGGTGACAAATCGATCGCTTACAAGCTCTTAACTCACCAAGATATCGATCAATGAAGGTGAGAAAGTAAATTCAGCTTGATAATCAATCTGCTCAAAATCCCACCACAGAACAACCACGAGGTACAAACCCGAATGTAAGTAAGGACCCTGTGCCAATAAAGAAGAAGTATGTAAGGAGCAAAGCCTTGAGGACAACGAACTAGAAGAGTGTAAAACACATTTTCAAGAGAAGCCCAAACCATACGAGGCAAAACCAAAGGAGCATCTTGAAGAACTCGTAGGGACATTGAATCACTTCAAAGTAGGAGATTAGGTACGGTTAGATAAAGCAGATCCGGGCATCACCACACCAACCGTGAGTTCAAACGAAGACATTCCTTTTGAGGTACACAATATCTTTCCATGTGGAACAGTCGAGGTAAGCAATCCCATATTCGGCACTTATAAGGTAAATGCTTCTCAACTTAAATTTTATAAAACGAATAGTGTGAGGGAAGATATTCAAACATTTAAACCACCGTAATCATACGAGCAAAAAGGACAGTCTAGCTTAAGACTTTAAACGAGCGCTTCTCAGGAGGCAACCCGAGCACTAACATTAATTTTTATTTTGTGGTTTTATTTTTATTTTTATTTTTATTTTCTCTTTTAGAATTTCAATAAATCAAAAGTGCAGATTCTCAGACCACACGGCCTTGCACACGGCCGTGGCCGTGACCGTGTGGAAGTACAGAATCACCATACTGGCATGAGCAGGGGCGGTACAAATCAAATCCCAACTAATTTTCGAAATCACGGACCCAACAACTCCTCCACGGGCACTGACAAAATGCCACGGCTGTGTCACGTGGATGACACTGACTTCCCAAACATAGGCTGGACATGCCCGTGCGATGCAGCCATGGGTCGACACTGCCTTTTCAAGAACGGGCGTGGCATCTGGAAAACGGGCATAGGTGAACCAACACGCCTAGACACACAGCCATGTGAGGTGACCGTGTAAATCAACACACCCTCGGCCACGGGCGTGGGAACGTACCAGAATTAAGCCCCTATTTAAACACCAACCCCACCCTCCTCATTCTTCTACTTATCACCTCTCTTCTCCTTTCCCACTACTAGATTTCTCTCCTCTCCTTACAAATTCTCTAGACCCTTAAGCTATATCATGTCAAAGAAGCATAAGAGGCCAACCACAATCTCCTCAAAGGAGATCGATTCACATGAATTCATGCCAACAGCTTCAGCTACTCAGCACGCCAAGGGTCTTCGAAACCTTTTTGGTTCTATTTTTCTTTTCTCATCTCCTTTATTTTCCTTATCTTTGCTTCTTTTCCGCTTAATTTAGTTTATTTTATTCTAGTTTCTTAGTGTTAGGTTCGTCAGGCTGCTAGAGAATCACACCGGAACCACGACCACAGCCCCTCCGTAGCCCACTTCGCAAACCCTCTATCAATAAGGACTCCTTAGCCCATTAGTCTTTTCTTTGAATTTCAGTTTTCTTCTTAGTCTCCTTCTCTTTATTTTTCTTGTCCTTAATTATATTATTAGTTTATTTTTAATGTTTCTTTAGATTTCCTAGCTATATCTTTCCAGGCTACCCAATTTTTTCATCTAGCATAGTGCTTGTCAATAGCCACCCCACTAGGCCCATAGAAAATGCCCCCACCTCCAATTCGACAAGGGAACAAAGATTCATCCAAAAATTCAGGAAGTGTTACTTCTTCCCCTTCTCTTTTGATTTTATTAGTACATGATTACTTATCTATCTTTGTACATTGAGGGCAATGTACATCTTAAGTGTGGGGGGTAAAAGTACCTAACTTTTTTTGCATTATTCTCAAATCCCTGAATTTAGTCTTGTTTTAAGAAATTTTCTCATATTATTAATTAGGATAAAATTTCTAATGATTTATGATTTTTATTGATATGTTTTGGATTAAGTCATTGATAATTGTGCATTGATGATTAAAATTGAAGAATACTAGAGAATCAAGCATGATAAGCCTATTTTTTAAGAAAAAAAAATTTTCTAGGTTGTTGAACTGAATTTGATTATTACCTTGAAGTTTAAAATTTACAGAGAGTGATGTCAAAAACAGCCATAATTTTTGTGAGATTTTGAGCCTTGTAGAGCATATATTCTTTTTCGTGCTCACTTTATTGATTATGAGTGTGTCAAGGCCACACACTCCACTAAAAAGGCACTTAGGTTTTAACCCACTCACTCCACTAAAAAGCCTACCTACATAATTAACCCCTAGTGAACCTCGTTGATCCTAACAACCCTTTTTATTGATTTACCCGCTAATATTAACCCAAAAAACCCTTTTTATTTGTTATCACAATTCTTTTGACTACCCTTCTATCGAGAATTGATTTGATCAGTTGCCTAATTAGTTTATTTCAATTGACACAGTTCTTTCTTTATTTACTTAGTTCGCTTTCTCGAGAGAAAAATTCGATCGAAAATCAAAGTATATTCAAGATTAGTAGTATAAAAAGTGAGCTTGTGCATTTAATTTTCAATTATCAAGGAAAAGCTCGTAGTATTATTAGTTTCAAAGTTTCAATTGATGTAATCATTTATTTTCCAGCTCATTGTTCTTAGTTAGGTGAATTTGTCAGTCAATCTCGATTTTTAACCTTCTAATTTAGCCTTTATCCACTCCTTTAACCCAAGCCTGTTACAACCCCGTTAAAGACCTTTTGATTTGTGTGTCATCTCATATTATAGTAGTGGAGATTTGATTTTCGTGCAAGCCTATGGGATTAACTTTTCAGGTTCGACTGTTGAATGCTTAATTGTGAACCTTAAACACTTTTGAGTGATTTGAGTGAATCTTTAGTGAGGATGTCAATCCTTTTCAGTTTTGAATCAAAGGTAATTATTTAGATAAGGGGAGACACCTATGTTTTCATGCTACAAATATATGACTTAGAATTGTTTGAATCTTTAGGAGTCTTTAAGTTAAATTATCCATGTATGAATTATCTATGAATTATGATGAGGCATTATTAATAGGAATTATGAATTATGGAAAGTTCATTTTAATTGTAAGTTGAGAATTTTGCTTGAGGACAAGCAAAAGCTTAAGTGTGGGGGTATTTGATAAACCAAAACAGTAACATCTTTTAACCCCATATTTAGCGTGCTTTTGGATGATTTAGCCCTTGATTTATGTAAAAAGGTGCTCTTAATCCTTTCTTTTCATGTTTTATACTTAGGAAAGCACCCGAGGACAAAAAGAACAAGAAACGGGCTTAAAACGGGTCAATTTGGGCCAAAGTAGAAATTGACATGGGTTGGACTTCAAGCAACACAGTCGTGTCTTGTTAATTTACTTCACATGGCCTGGACCACGATTTACACAGTCGTGCCTCAACCAACAGAATCAGAACACGGCCTGGACCACGATTTACATGGCCGTGCCTTAATCAACAGAACTGAAACACGAGCTGAAGTCGATTTACACGGGCGTATGCCATGGCTGTGCTCGTGTCATGGAAAAGTGGAATTTCACTCAGAAAAAGATACTTAGGGAGAAAGAAATGCATTCCAAGAGCCTATATAAAGACCCTAAGTGTAACTTTGAAAGAGGGCGGTCATTAGGTGGTCGATTAGGCGTCACTAGGTCAAGAAGCCGAGCTGTAAGGCCATATTTGTGGGAATCACTCAAGATAGCCAAGAAACCATCTCAAGAAGCTGAAATTTACTCAAGACGGAGGATCTCTCCTTCAATTCCTTTAGGGGTTTTAGGGATTTCTAATGTTTTGTTTATCTTTCCTCTTGAGATGTTTTATTTTATCATTATGAACTAAACCCTTCGACACGAAGGGGATGAAACCTAGATGAATCTTGTTTTTGTCTTCTGAATTATATGATAAATACTTGATTTGTTCTTAATTATGTGTGCTTAATTCTTGTGTTAATGCTTTGGGATATTAATTCAAGTTAGATGTTCTTAGGTGGAGGAGAAAAGTCCTCGCTACTTAATAGATCTAGCATAATTAAGCGGATTTGTTTGCGCACCTAGAGATAAGGTGATTTAGATTTTTTAGATTAGGTGAAACCTAATATGGGAATCCATAGTTCGATTTATTGCTATTCTAGGGGTTATCAAGAGAAAGAGATTTTCGTTAATTAACCTAGGGTTAGACGTTATTTGCCTTGAGAGAGGCTTTAATATACGCTTGGGAGTCTTACTGGATCAAGTCAAGTGAGTAAATCGTATGGTTCAAAGGTTAGATAATAAGTGAAGTCTAGGTGGATTCTTTTAGATAATAAGTGAAGTCTAGGTGGATTCTTTCAAGGTATCATAGTGATCAACCGAGTTTCTCTTCAAGTTATTTCTCAATTCATTCTTTTGTCTTTGTGTCTTACTTTAGTAATTAATTAGTTAATTTAGATTTAATCAACCAAATCGCTTAATATTTAGGCTAAATAATAGAAAGAAAGTGCGATTAGTACTTTTTAGTTCCTTCTGCTTCGACAATCCGGTCTTACCTAAGCTATACTACTATTCGATAGGTGCACTTGCCTTAAGTCATTGTCAAATTTAGTTTCCAGGTTCGATCATTCTCTTTATAAATTTTAAAACTCGAAAATTCTAGACGATCATATTTATTGTAATATAAACAAAGGAAGGTGTGAGAATTACACACCGAAACACGAAGAACTAAACTCTCAATGTCTTCGACACTTTCCTAGAAGAAACAACCGTAACTGCCTATCCTGTAGATGATTGCTCCCACCACAACCCTAAGCAGAAAGTCCTCGCACCGACATCGCACAACTTTTAAACTTAGGAGTAGAGACCACGGGTTCTGCTCCCTCGTGCTCTCGGGACGCACCCTCTTGATCGCTAGCACTCATATCCACGATAAGAGTCTTGATCAGAAACTAGGTTAAGGCAACGAAAGAGAAAGAGAGAATAGGTAGCAACTCAAAAGAAGCTTCTTACCTTGATCAACGAAAATCGAACACCAGAAGGTTTGGCTTACAAAACTGGATGAGTCCCTAGATAACACCAAGTTAGAACCGATACTTACCAAAGACCTCCCGAATACCAGCTAAACAAAGAAAAGAAGATGAGGATAAACCCCTTTAGAATCGGCCAACGACCAAAAGAAGTGAGTCAAAATCTTCGATTTAACAAGACAATGAGAGAAGAGAAAATAATGAAAAAAGATAGAGGAAGAAGAACCCTTACAGAAATAAAAAAATACTGATTGGAAAGGCTAGATTCAACGATTGCAGCAATAACAATAGGAGTCCCAAATTCGGCTATGATGAACTTTGAGAGAGAAAGAAATGGTATGAGAGTAGCTCAAATGAGAATAGAGAAAGAGTGATCAAGGAAAGTTTTGGCTCTTGACAACCAGAGATAATGCAGGATTAAGGAGCAATCAATCACTGAAGTAGGAGAAGAAAGGGAAATATACCTTCGGTTGTTGAGCAAAAGAACCTAATTGAAGATAACTATGAAGAGGAAGTAGGAAGAAGAGAGAATAGTTTTGGTATTGTGGAAAGAAAATGTCGAAAATGCAAAAGAGGTCACTAGAGTTCCTATAGAGTTTCTGCAGACAAAAGCACACCAATGCTTCGATTATGCTCCCTAACCTCAAATACCGATTTTGCTAGCCAACCCCACACATAGCTGAAAATCCTCCCCAACACTCCAACATTCGCTCAACTACCAACCCTCTCTCCACATCCCACTAATTTCTCAACCCTTCATTCTCCATCCTCATTTGAAATCTCACAACAACTTTGACCTATTCAAAGCCCCCACAACTCCTCTTGTCTATCCATTCAAAACTATTTGACCCATTCAACCACCACTGTCAGAGTCCAAGTCAAGGCTACTACCTCTCCATCTTGACGCCAAAAATAAAGCTCCTTTGTGTGGCATGCAGGATTTGAACCTTCACCCTCTCTCGCTTCCCTTGTGGCGTCATCCTTCTTACTCCCTAAGGTGTCACTTATCACCCTTCCACACTCTTTTTAGGCCATCAACCTCACACAAATATACATAAGGCCTACCTCTACAAGCTTTCCCCCCTAAAGTGCCCTAAAACAAAATTTTAACCAAGGCTCGGCTTGAACCTCGAGCCTTCCTAAGACCCCCAAACACATCCAAATAGCAAGTAGAACAAGCCAAACACACAAAAACATAAAATGTAGAACCCCAGGCTTGGGATGTTACACAAAGGTTCAATACATACCTTAGCTAACACTTACTTATTCAACTTCCAATCTATTCAAAGGCTCGATATTACATGTCGGTCATCCTTTGGTATTCATTTAGTTTAATCGCACACTCAGCACCACATACATAATCGAAGCATAGTTGTTATCTCACACTTAGTGCCTATTCTTTTAACTGACCTGTCTCGGTGTCGCACACACAGTTCCAATTCAATAAGCCGAAGCTTTCATATCATCGCACACACAGTGCTATTCATTTCAGTTTCGATCTCAATTTTGCACACTTAATGCCATCAACTAAAATTATAATATCCCGGATTAGGGCTTATGTACTATTGCTAAATTATATGAAATAGCATGTCTTATTTGTTATGAATGTGTTATGTGAATTTTAGAATCTTGAAACATAAGGAAAATGCCCTAGAAAAATATCGAGTTTTAAGTCTAAAAGAGGAATCAAGCAAGGAGGCCTTAAGAAAATAAATAAGAAAATATGACATATAATTGGGCTTGAAAAGTGGTCTAGAGACGCCACTTAGGCCTCTGTAAATGACGCCACCAAATAGGTAAATGGGCTAAGGTTCGAGTAGCGTAAGAAGCTAAATGGAGCTTTAATTTTTGCAAGAACAAGAGGAGGTGTTGAATGACAAGGGAGTCTAAGGAAGAGTTTAAGATGAGGTCCAATTCTCTTAAGAGTTTTGGCTAAGATAGGAAAAAGGGTAAGGAAGAGTGAATTAAAGATTTGATAGAGAGAGAAGAGGTGGTAGGCCAAAGGACTCTAGGTTTAGTAATTTGCAAAAGGAGAAAAGTAAGGCTATTATTCTTTTCTCCTTTGAAGCCTCCTCCAATTCTCTAGCCACTCTTCTCTTTCTCTCTTATTTTGTCAAAAGTCAAAGCAAGTTCCTTTTAAGCCATTGTCAATTTCTTATCATCTTTCCTACCTTCTCTCAAATTCTTTTTTTAACTCTTCCTCTAGTCAATCTTCATCATCAACTTCCTTTTTCCTTTCACAACTCACCAAAAGCCGAAGGTGAGCCTTTTCTAGCAATAGTCGATTGTTAATCAAAACCACCATAGCCGAATCTCTCTTACCTCTAAAGTTAATCCTATTTTACAATAGCCGTAAGTGCCGATTTTGGAAAAGTCGAAGGTGAGTGGTTGATAGTAGGTGGCGAATGGCCCTTTTCTATTATTTTCTTTTTGACCGAATTTAACTATGAACATTTAGGGGCAGTTGACAGGGGTATACAAGGATTTCGGGATTTGAAATCGCAAGGTAGGTCCTAATGTACAATAGTCCAAGGCCTATTGAGGAACTTAAATTTATTTCTTACTTCGGTTAAAAGCCTAAACTAACTCTGAAGTGATCTAGTGCTTGGCCAATTACAAGAAAGAACATAGCAAAGTTTGAGATTTGATCTTTAATTCAATCGGCCACAAGGTAAGTTTTGGTTTCGATAGTCCTTCTGATTTAATTAATTAGTCGAATAGGCTTTGCTAATATAATGGCGAATATAGGAAATAAAGATCTAAGCGAGAGATTGGAATTTTCGAGATTTGGAGTGAATTTGCTAAATAAATCGTGTGTACCTACACTAAATCTTGATAGATTTTACGGCTTTAATTTATTATATGTGCTAATATAAAAGTGTAAGATTATGGTTAAGGTACCATGTAATGGTACAAAGTACTGTGTCGCTTTCCTACTCCTACTAGGAATATAATACGATCTATTATGGCACATAAGTGCAACTATAAGAATGTGAATAAAGCATAAGGCATAATTTTTTTTGCATGTTTTGCATGACATGGGGCATATGGGTGATAAGTTAAGGGAAGTGAATTGGTGGTTCTAAACCCCAATATAAGATTGTGGTGACTTATGTCACAATATAAGAATGTGGTGACTTATGTCACAAAATAAGAATGTGGTGACTTATGTCACAATTTTACATATATGGGGCTATGCCACTAATTTTATAAGAGGCGATGAGCACGCCGATTACAGATGACTACCTTTGATGGTGTGTAGCGGATGGAGGGTTGACTTAGTAGTCCCACTTGCAGACGGTTGGTACGGGTGACGGTAGCGGATGGATAACTAGGCTTGGGTCCGAGATTGCATCATTTTATTTAAATGCTATATGAATATGTATGATTTGACATGCCTAAACTGATTGAGACTTAGTGTTGATTGTACACATTGAGTCTGTTTGACTCACCCGTGTGGGACTATTTTTCGTGTGATGATCAGTGATGGACCGGCCTGGTGGAGCTCGGGGGTGACCATGCTCAGCATTTAACTTAATGAGTTGGATATTTTATTTTACTCAAGTACTTTAAATTTTATTTTGGAGATTTATTTTGATGTAACAAGATTATAGTATGAACTGCTTATGCATGCTTTTAAATTATTTTTACTATGGCAAAGTATTTATCAAAGTAAAGTTAATTTTTCCTTAAATTTAAATAACAAATTGTTTTTAACACTAATTCAACACGGGTTTTAAAATTGAGCCCAACCCAAATCAACTATTGATTTCAAAAACATGCAAGTTAGGGGGGTATTTGATAAACCAAAACAAGAATATCTTTTAACCCCATATTTAGCGTGCTTTTGGATGATTTAGCCCTTGATTTATGTAAAAGGTGCTCTTAATCCTTTCTTTTCATGTTTTATACTTAGGAAAGCACCCGAGGACAAAAAGAACAAGAAACGGCTTAAAACGGGTCAATTTGGGCCAAAGTAGAAATTGACATGGGTTGGACTTCAAGCAACACGTGTCTTGTTAATTTACTTCACATGGCTCGACCACGATTTACACAAAGTGCTCTCAACCAACAGAATCGTAACAGCTACGACCACGATTTACATGGCCGTGCTTTAATCAATGTAATCAAACACGAGTAAGTCGATTTACACGGCGTATGCCATGGCTGTGCTCGTGTCATGGAAAAGTGGAATTTCACTCGTAAAAAGATACTTAGGAGAAAGAAATGCATTCCAAGAGCCTATATAAAGACCCTAAGTGTAACCTGAAAGAGGGCGGTCAGTTAGGTGGTCAGTTAGGCAGTCAGCTAGGTCAAGAAGCCGAGCCAGAAGGCCATATTTGTGGGAATCACTCGAAGATAGCCAGTAAAACCATCTCAAGAAGCTGAAATTCTACTCAAGACGGAGGATCTCTCCTTCAATTCCTTTAGGGGGTTTTAGGGATTTCTAATGTTTTGTTTATCTTTCCTCTTGAGATGTTTTATTTTATCATTATGAACTAAACCCTTCAGATACCTGAAGGGGATGAAACCTAGATGAATCTTGTTTTGTCTTCTCAATTATATGATAAATACTTGATTTGTTCTTAATTATGTGTGCTTAATTTTGTGTTAATGCTTTCGGATATTAATTCAAGTTAGATGTTCTTAGGTGGAGGAGAAAAGTCCTCGCTACTTAATAGATCTAGCATAATTAAGCCGGATTTGTTTGCACCTAGAGATAAGGTGACTTAGATTTTTTAGATTAGGTGAAACCTAATATGGGAATCCATAGTTCGATTTATTGCTATTCTAGGGGTTATCAAGTGAGAAAGAGATTTTCGTTAATTAACCTAGGGTTAGACGTTATTTGCCTTGAGAGAGGCTTTAATATACGTTTGGGAGTCTTACGGATCAAGTCAAGTGAGTAAATCGTATGGTTCAGTGTTAGATAATAAGTGAAGTCTAGGTGGATTCTTTTAGATAATAAGTGAAGTCTAGGTGGATTCTTTCAAGGTATCATAGTGATCAACCGAGTTTCTCTTCAAGTTATTTCTCAATTCATTCTTTTGTCTTTGTGTCTTACTTTAGTAATTAATTAGTTAATTTAGATTTAATCAACCAAATCGCTTAATATTTAGGCTAAATAATAGAAAGAAAGTGCGTATTAGTACTTTTTAGTTCCTTCTTGCTTCGACAATCCGGTCTTACCTAAGCTATACTACTATTCGATAGGTGCACTTGCCTTAAGTCATTGTCAAATTTAGTTTCTGTGTTGATCATTCTCTTTATAAATTTTAAAACTCGAAAATTCTAGACGATCATATTTATTGTAATACAAACAAAGGAAGGTGTGAGAATTACACACCTGAAAACACGAAGAACTAAACTCTCAATGTCTTCGACACTTTCCCTAGAAGAAACAACCGCAATCTGTCTATCCCAGGTAGATGATTGCTCCCACCACAACCCGGCAGAAAGTCCTGCACCGCCGACACTGCACAACTTTTAAACTTAGGAGTAGAGACCACGGGTCTGCTCCCTCAGCTGCCTCGGACGCACCCTCTTGATCGCTAGCACTCATATCCACGATAAGAGTCTTGATCAGAAACTAGGTTAAGGCAACGAAAGAGAAAGAGAGAATAGGTAGCAACTCAAAAGAAGCTTCTTACCTTGATCAACGAAAATCGAACACCGTAAGGTTTGGCTTACAAAACTGGATGAGTCCCTAGATAACACCAAGTTAGAACCGATACTTACCAAAGACCTCCCGAATACCACTAAACAAAGAAAAGAAGATGAGGATAAACCCTTTAGAATCGGCCAACCACCAAAAGAAGTGAGTCAAAATCTTCGATTTAACAAGACAATGAGAGAAGAGAAAATAATGAAAAAGATAGAGGAAGAAGAACCCTTACGTAAATAAAAAATACCGATTGGAAAGGCTAGATTCAACGATTGCAAAGAATAACAATAGGAGTCCCAAATTCGCTATGATGAACTTTGAGAGAAAGAAATGGTATGAGAGTAGCTCAAATGAGAATAGAGAAAGAGTGATCAAGGAAAGTTTTGGCTCTTGACAACCAGAGATAATGCAGGATTAAGGAGCAATCAATCACTGAAGTAGGAGAAGAAAGGGAAATATACCTTCGGTTGTTGAGCAAAAGAACCTAATTGAAGATAACTATGAAGAGGAAGTAGGAGAAGAAGAGAGAATAGTTTTGGTATTGTGGAAAGAAAATGTCGAAAATGCAAAAGAGGTCACTAGAGTTCCTATAGAGTTTCGGTACAAAAGCACACCAATGCTTCGATTATGCTCCCTAACCCTCAAATACCGATTTTGCTAGCCAACCCCACACATAGCTGAAAATCCTCCCCAACACTCCAACATTCGTTCAACTACCAACCCTCTCTCCACATCCCACGAATTTCTCAACCCTTCATTCTCCATCCCTCATTTGAAATCTCACAACAACTTTGACCTATTCAAAGCCCCCACAACTCCTCTTGTCTATCCATTCAAAACTATTTGACCCATTCAACCACCACTGTCAGAGTCCAAGCAAGGCTACTACCTCTCCATCTTGACGCCAAAAATAAAGCTCCTTTGTGTGGCATGCAGGATTTGAACCTTCACCTCTCTCGCTTCCCTTGTGGCGCCATCCTTCTTACTCCCTAAGGTGTCACTTATCACCCTTCCACACTCTTTTTAAGGCCATCAACCTCACACAAATATACATAAGGCCTACCTCTACAAGCTTTCCCCTAAAGTGCCCTAAAACAAAATTTTAACCAAGGCTCGGCTTGAACTCGAGCCTTCCTAAGACCCCCAAACACATCCAAATAGCAAGTAGAACAAGCCAAACACACAAAAACATAAAATGTAGAACCCCCACTTGGGATGTTACACAAAGGTTCAATACATACCTTAGCTAACACTTACTTATTCAACTTCCAATCTATTCAAAGGCTCGATATTACATGCTCGGTCATCCTTGGTATTCATTTAGTTTAATCGCACACTCAGACCACATACATAATCAAGCATAGTTGTTATCTCACACTTAGTGCCTATTCTTTTAACTCGACCTGTCTGTGTCGCATCACAGCCCAATTCAATAAGTCAAGCTTTCATATCATCGCACACACAAGGCTATTCATTTCGTTCGATCTCAATTTTGCACACTTAATGCCATCAACTAAAATTATAATATCCCTGATTAGGGCTTATGTACTATTGCTAAATTATATGAAATAGCATGTCTTATTTGTTATGAATGTGTTATGTGAATTTTAGAATCTTGAAACATAAGGAAAATGCCCTAGAAAAATATCGAGTTTTAAGTCTAAAAGAGGAATCAAGCAAGGAGGCCTTAAGAAAATAAATAAGAAAATATGACATATAATTGGGCTTGAAAAGTGGTCTAGGACGCCACTTAGGGCTCTGTAAATGACGCCACCAAATAGGTAAATGGGCTAAGGTTCGAGTAGCGTAAGAAGCTAAATGGAGCTTTAATTTTTGCAAGAACAAGAGGAGGTGTTGACTGCAAGGGGAGTCTAAGGGAAGAGTTTAAGATGAGGTCCAATTCTCTTAAGAGTTTTGGCTAAGATAGGAAAAAGGGTAAGGAAGAGTGAATTAAGGGATTTGATAGAGAGAGGAAGAGTGGTAGCCAAAGGACTCTAGGTTTAGTATTTCGCAAAAGGAGAAAAGTAAGGCTATTATTCTTTTCTCCTTTGAAGCCTCTGCCAATTTCTCTAGCCACTCTTCTCTTCTCTCTTATTTTGTCAAAAGTCAAAGCAAGTTCCTTTTAAGCCATTGTCAATTTCTTATCATCTTTCCTACCTTCTCTCAAATTCTTTTTTAACTCTTCCTCTAGTCAATCTTCATCATCAACTTCCTTTTTCCTTTCACAACTCACCAAAAGCCAAGGTGAGCCTTTTTCTAGCAATAGTCGATTGTTAATCAAAACCACCATAGCCGAATCTCTCTTTACCTCTAGAAGCCGAATCCTATTTTACAATAGCCAGAAGTGCCGATTTTGGAAAAGTCGAAGGTGAGTGGTTGATAGTAGGTGGCGAATGGCCCTTTTCTATTATTTTCTTTTTGACCTAATTTAACTATGAACATTTAGGCGTTGACTGGGGTATACAAGGATTTGGATTTGAAATCGCAAGGTAGGTCCTAATGTACAATAGTCCAAGGCCTATTGAGGAACTTAAATTTATTTCTTACTTCGGTTAAAAGCCGGAAACTAACCTGTGAAGTGATCTAGTGCTTGGCCAATTACAAGAAAGAACATAGCAAAGTTTGATTTGATCTTTAATTCAATCGCCACAAGGTAAGTTTTGGTTTGATAGTCCTTGATTTAATTAATTAGTCGAATAGGCTTTGCTAATATAATGGCGAATATAGGAAATAAAGATCTAAGCGATAGATTGGAATTTTCAGATTTGGAGTGAATTTGCTAATAAATCGTGTGTACCCACTAAATCTTGATAGATTTTACTTTAATTTATTATATGTGCTAATATAAAAGTGTAAGATTATGGTTAAGGTACCATGTAATGGTACAAAGTACTATGTACGTTTTCCTACTCCTACTAGGAATATAATCGATCTATTATGGCACATAAGTGCAACTATAAGAATGTGAATAAAGCATAAGGCATAATTTTTTGCATGTTTTGCATGACATGGGGCATATGGGTGATAAGTTAAGGGAAGTGAATTGGTGGTTCTAAACCCCAATATAAGATTGTGGTGACTTATGTCACAATATAAGAATGTGGTGACTTATGTCACAAAATAAGAATGTGGTGACTTATGTCACAATTTTACATATATGGGGCTATGCCACAATTTTATAAAGGCGATGACACGTCATTGCGATGACTACCTTTGATGGTGTGTAGCGGATGGAGGGTTGACTTAGTAGTCCCACGGTGTGACGGTTGATGGTGGCGTGTAGCGGATGGATAACTAGGCTTGGGTCGAGATTGCATCATTTTATTTAAATGCTATATGAATATGTATGATTTGACATGCCTAAATCGATTGAGACTTAGTGTTGATTGTACACATTGAGTCTGTTTGACTCACCCGTTGTGGGACTATTTTTGGTGATGATCGGTGATGGACCAGGTGGCGAGGAGCTCGGGGGTGACCATGCTCAGACTGAACTTAATGAGTTGGATATTTTATTTTACTCAAGTACTTTAAATTTTATTTTGGAGATTTATTTTGATGTAACAAGATTATAGTATGAACCGTTTATGCATGCTTTTAAATTATTTTTACTATGGCAAAGTATTTATCAAAGTAAAGTTAATTTTTCCTTAAATTTAAATAACAAATTGTTTTTAACACTAATTCAACACGGGTTTTAAAATTCGAGCCCAACCCAAATCAACTATTGATTTCAAAAACATGCAAGTTTTTAGCAAAGTTTGAAACAAGATTTGAATGGATTTTTTTTAGAAGCATGCCAGATTCGGTTAGGGCTTGTGGGCCGGGTTTGGGGTGTTTCAATTTGGTATCGGAGCCCGATTCAAAACTTAGCCTTGAGGGCTTTTAGGGCCCAAAACGTTTTCTCTCTTTTGAAAATGGATTTTTCTAAGAAATAAGGATTTTTCGGCATGGCTTGAGTCTCGGCACAAGTCCACGGGTAAGTACTCCTAACCTCTTTGTGATTTGTATGTAGGGATATATAGGAAGTAGACTAGTGGATTAGGAATTAAACCCTAGGACTAGTTTAACCCCAACAAATACATAAAACTCTAAGGCACAATTAAACAAACACTGTCTAAGTCGCCTAGTTAGGGTGTGGCAACCATTGATGCATGTCTAGGATTGGTTTCGTGGGAGCTTGGTATTTAAGCGATCGTGTGACTCACCTCCTACCCATGAATCCTACCTAGTGCGTGAGATTTGGTTCACCCTAACCAAGAGGACTTATCACGAATTAAACTCAATAATTAAAACTCGAAAGGGACTAGCCACATTTTATGAAACCCTAGTTTTAAAGTCAACAACCTATCCTTTTGAAATTATGAAAATTATTATTTTGGAAAAAAACTTTCTAAGAATTTTAATTTACAAATTACCTAAATACCATTAGTGGTAAAATTACTAAAATGCCATTGGTTCTAAAATTTCCATATAACCCTTGATTTCAATAAAATTTCCCTACTTTACAAAAGTACCCATGAAACCCTAACTTTGAAAATTCAAGACACCGATTTGGAAAATTTAAAATTACCCGATTTATAAAATGACCAAAATACCTCAGAAGGAAAATTATCAAGTACCTCAAATTAGAAACCTTTAAAATGCCCTTGTTTTGAAAGTCACCAGGAACCATATTTTACGAAAAAAATTACCGAAATGACCCTGGCTTGTAAAATTACAAAAATACCCCTACTATATAAAATTATCATTCCACCTTTGAAATTTTTCTAGCAAGTAATTTTAATTTTGTAAAATATCAACAATCTCTATTTTGCAACATTTTCAAATACCCTAATTTAAAAAAATTACCAAAATACCCCTGTAGGACAAAATTATAGAAATACCCGATGGGGTATGTGCACGGATCCGGGTAAGTCCGTTTCATTACGAGATCTGTAGTGATATTTGATATCATAATTTATGGTGTATGTATTATAAGATGCCATATTGAGCATGTGAGCATGATTGCATGAGTTGCACGATTTGCATTAGTATGATATGTTATTGGGTGATATGAGAGGAGGGGGAATATGATATCCGTGTCTTTGGGACACCAAAGGTTTGGCACCTCCGTGGTTTGGTACCCAGTTGATTATTGTGACTTTGGGTCACGGAGGTTTAGCAACTCGCGTCTCGTCCGGTGGCTTAGCACCACGTGGTTGGCCCCACGGTTGATATTACGGATTGCGCGGTGATTTGGTATCCACGATGGGTTGGCCCCATCATTGGATTCGTGACTTGTGTCTTTGGGACACGGAGGTTTGGCACCTCCGTGACTCGTCCTGTGGTTAACACCACCGTGGGTTGGCCCCACTTTTGAGATCTGAGATGCGCCGGTGATTTGGTATCACCGTGGGTTGGCCCACAGATGGATTTTGTGACTTTGGGTCACAGTGGTTTAGCACCACATTGATGGATATCGTGACTTTGGGTCACCGGTGGTTTAGCACCACCGTGGTTTGGTACCACATGGGGTAGAAAAGGTGTTATGGATGGTTAGGATCGGTGCATTAATTGTGTTGCTTTGTTATGATGTGTGTTAGTATGTTGTATATCTGGGAGGATTTATGCTTGAGTCTTGCGACTCACCTTCTCCCTTATCATTTCGGTGACACTTAGATAGCGAACACGATGGGTGGACTTGAGGTGACCATGCCATGAATAAAAGTCGGTTTGACTGATTTTAAACTTGGTACTTTGCTTTATTTATTTTTCATTTGGATTTGTTGGGTTTGTAAAAGGCCTTTTTAAAATTATGCTTTGGTTGTTCATATGCTTAAATTTGATTTCAAAATATGCCTTAACAAATAATTGGGCTAATATTGAGTAAAACTTGGAAAGATAAGGTTTTCAAACTACAAAGCGATATGTTCTAAACTTTACCATCGGGTAACACCCTCTAATTTAAAATGAATGCAACTCGAATGATTTCCAAATTTAAACTAAGTTCAGAATGTTTTCAAGCAGCTAAAAAGGATAAACTCGAATTTCCAAATGTGATAAATTTGTTTTAATTAAATGTATAATTAAGTTTTCAAAATTCCCAGGTTTTCAAGTACACTATCGCTTTTTAAACAATCATGCTCAATTTTCTACAAGAACAAAACATACAAAAGAGTTTTCATCAAACTTTTAACCGAAACCTAAACCTCTCAAATACATTTTCCCGTAACATCGGATTCGTCGTGGTGTATTGATCGGGTTTGGGTGTTACAATTGTGGTATCAGAGCCAAGTTCAAAGGCTCGGCTGTGGGCTTGAGGCCCAAAATGTTTTAAATTCTGGTTTTAAGTGTCTTTGGTTTTAAAGAATATGGTTTGAAAGGCATGGCACAGAGACTCCGGCACCAATCTGCCCAGGTAAGTACCCCTTATTATTACTTGAGATTTTGATGTGATGTACTTTAGAAACTAAAATCAATAGGACTCTATGGACTTGCGAAAACAAAACTTCTTTAATAAGCAATATTCATAAGACTTTCTGTTAAGCAATGGAATAATTATCGATGCATAAATTTCTTTAAATCGGACAAGTAGAGATCTTAGTCATGGGCTAGAGGTAGACGTGGTGTGGCGTGGTCGAGGTAGGATGGCGTTTTGAACCCGTAGGATCTGGTCGATGGTCGAGAATGAGATACTGCATCGCCACTAGTTGGAGGTGGTGAGTTTCGAGAAGATCGGGATGACGCAGTGTCATAGCGATCTGCGAGTTTTGAAAAGGGTAGCTAGAGTAGGTGGAGGCGCAGGAGCTCGAAATCGTGCTGAACGACTCGACCAAACGGGTGAGGTATTCGAGGTGTTCAGGTGTGGCTCCAAAGCTGAGTATTGGTTGGAAGCGCGAGGCGGATCATGGACGATCGGACTCGACTGCGAAGAAAAACTAAAGGGATAGTATCACTTCTTGAGATGAGTCATACCGAGTGGTGGCTCACGGTTCGAGACAGTGTTGCGTGAAAGACCTTACTTGGGATTATTTGATTGCATATCGGAAAAAGTACATTGGAGCTAGCTACATTAATGATCAATGAAAAGTATTTCTGAGGTTAGTTCAGGGGAGTAAGTCGGTTTGAGTCGGCGAGTTCTTGAGGAGAGTCGGTATGCTAGGGGCATTGTGGCTCTCGAACACGAGAGGTGTGTTCGTTTGAGGATGGTTTGAGAGCGAGTTAAGGTTGCTGATTGCTCCATAGCGGAGCGTGAGTTTTGTCCTGGTTGATAAGGCTAAGGTAGCGAGGGAGTTAAAGAGTTCGTGAGGCAGAACTTGGATAGGAACAGCAAAAGTGGAGTTTTGGATCTTCGGGTCGTCGGTAATCCTCGAAAGGGCTAGCAGATTGGGCCAAATCGATCTGGTAGGGTCATTCTTTGCTAATCGGGACCGCCAGTGTAACGTGTAGGAAATCTCATTGGGAGGATCTTGGACCGATGGAAAAGGATGTTTGAGTGTGGCTCTTTGGATCATCTGTGAGGGATGTCCGTAAGTTGGCTAGGATTCGGTCAGAGTCGGGCGTACTCGTTAGGAATAATGGACCACCACCGCAGAGGGGCCGTGGTAATGGCAGAGGAGGTAATGGTTACAGTGGGCGTGGAGCACGGCGAGGCGGGTGTTCGAGGCCGACCCTAAGCTAGTGTGTCTTGGCGAGGCCTTTGAGAGGAGAGCGGCGCACGGATGTCATAACATGCGTTCTTAATCTTTGGTTCTCTATTCTTGTTTTGATTGATGTGGGTTCAACGCATTCATATGTTGCAGTAGCATAGTGAAGACCATGGATTTAGACTCGAGATATCTTCTAGGAAGATGGCCGTAATTAGCCCTCTAGGTCACTCTATAGTTGTAGATAAGTTGTATAGAGATGTACCTCTAAAACTCCAAGGGGTAGTGTTTATGGTCGATCGATGGAACGCCGTTTGGAGAGTTCGATCGATTCTTGGGATGGGTGGTTGGTTAAGTACCGCGAAGTTGGATTCTGGCTAAGCGCATGGTTCTAAAGCGTCGGAGGGTGATGAAGTGGTCATGATAGGTAATAGGAGGACTACCTATCCAATGTGGTATCTACTACGAAGGTGAGAGATGGTCGAGAAAAGTGTGAAGCATATCGGTTCATGTGTATGCCTTGGAGGCTAAAAGTCTGCTTGTAGAGAAGGTTAGAGTTAGGAATTTCTTGATGTGTTTCGAGGAGCTTTCGGGTTTGCCACGGATCGTGAGGTAGAGTTGAATAGATTTATTACCGAATAGCGCCGGTGTCATTGCTCCGTATAGGATGGCGCCAAAAGAGTTAGTAGAGCTTAAGGCTCAGATCCAGGAGTTGTTGGATCGAGGCTTTATCAGGCCAAGTGTTTCACCTTAGGGAGCGCCGGTACTCTTTGTCAAGAAGAAAGATGGTACCATGCGGATGTGTATAGACTACCGCCAATTGAATAAGCTGACGATCAAAAACAAGTATCCGCTGCCACGGATAGATGACTTGTTTGATCAGCTGAAGGGTGCATCAGTTTTCTCAAAGATCGATTTGAGGTCTGGGTATCACCAACTAAAGGTGAATGAGGCGAATATCTGCAAGACGGCATTTCGTACTCGGTATGGGCACTATGAATTTCTTGTAATGCCGTTTGGGTTGACTAACGCGCCGACAGCATTTATAGATATGATGAATAGGGTGTTCCAGCAGTATTTGTATCAGCTCATCGTGGTTTTCATAGATGACATCCTGGTATACTCAAGGATAGAAGGGAACATGATACGCATTTTGGGTGGTATTGCGATTCGAGGAGAAAGCATTTCTATGCAAAGTTTAGTAAATCGAGTTACGGCTTAGAAAGTGGCGTTCTTGGGTCATGTAGTGTACGGGAGGATTAGAGTGGATCCTCGAAAGATTGAGGCGTTTGGATTGGAAGCCGCCTAAGTTAGTAGTGAGATTCGAGTTTTCTAGGCTTGGCGGATACTACCGAAGATTTGTAGAGGGTTTTTCGTTGATCCATGACGATGACCAAATTGTTAAGAAAAGGGTTAGTTCATTTGGTGAGAAGCGCGGAGAGTTTCGACAAGTTGAAGAAGATTTTGATCAAGCTCGGTTCTAATTCAACGAGACCGGAAAGGAATTCACAATATATTGTGATGCATCACATCTGATTTTGGGTTGTGTCTGTCTGAGGAAGGAAGGTTGTGGCTTACGCATCTCAGAATGAGGCCACAT